>JAVJIF010001824.1:242500-460550 GCA_038442645.1 Agave tequilana
ATTTTGCAAAAAGGGAAAACTTACAAAAAGGGATCGAGGAGCTAAATTACAAGTATTCTAAAATATTACAAGTAGATCTCCTCTGAGATTCTGGAGAAGTGTGCCGATAGGAGTCTGGTCAGCACGTTCCCACTTTGTCCCTTTGACGATGCGATCGATGGGATTCCCTTCTCGCCTGGTTCGGGGAATCGAAGAACAGAAGGTTGGTAGAACTCTCTTGTTATTTCTTAAACTGCCACCACTTGGGAATTCCTTCTCACCTGGTTCCGAAGATTCCTTGAGAGGAATATCTTAGGGTATCAGCACCCTGATTAGAGAAGTAGTTCTCTGAATTCTCTGAATTCTTAGAAGCAAGAGAATAGATCTTTGTTTAACCGTCTCTCTCTGTGCGTCTCTTTACCTGTGCGCGTGTTTGTGCCCCTCTGTTCGTATGCCTCTGGTGGGCTATTTATAGAGAGCAGGGGTATAATTGTCCCTTGAAAATCTGGAAACAGATTGAATCAATCTGTTTAAATCTAGAAAGTAGTCTTGCTGCGAGGCTAGAATCTGCTTCTGCGAAGCTAGAAATAGCAGGTAGCGTCGATCTCCTGATCTGTTTTGATTCTTTCCAAATAACTGAAAGATCTCCCCTGATCTTCTTACTTGTTTTAGGAGAGTTAAGAGATTATGATAAACAACTGCCAAATTTGATCTCAGATTTGATCTTGATTAGATTTGATCTCAACTGGAGATTTGATTGGTCAAAGGTGACCATAAAAGACCCGCAGCGGAGCTGCCGCGTCGAGCTCACAGCGGAACTGGAAGGAGCATCTGGCGAAGTCAGAAGAAAGCTCTTCAGCGGAGCTGGATAAACATCTGTGGCGAAGCTACCATCCTTCTGCGCCATTGTGTGTGGCTTCGAGCGAAGCTAACTCTCTTAGCCTCAGGTGAGGCTATCCCCTTGGGCTCATGTGATGCTAAGTGTTTAGCTAACTTAGCATCTTAGACCTGCTTAGGTCTATCCAAAGACAATCTGGGCTCACTGTCTGCTTCACTGGATCAGTAGAGTCTAAGTCACTGATTTGTCCCTCGGAGATGGGTAAAAACTAGTCATCAGCTTGTCTGCCACTTGTCTTTTGTAAATGTCAACAAGTTAGACATTGTTCAGGCCTGTCAAGAATCTTGTCTTTTTTAGAGTGTCAACAAGACCCCCTTCAAAGTTTTCAAAAGTCTGCAATGGAATGATTCAGACTTCGAAATACTTTAAATTGCTTTGATTGATGGTATGTGAAGTACGAACGTCGCCATAGTGGTTGAGTTCAGCTTCACTTTCAATCCTGCTTCCGAATTGGAATAAGTTCGCCGAGGAATCGTGTAGATTCACGATTCTGGGTAGCTTCACGTTTGGGTAGCTTCGCGTTCGAGCCTCCCAGAGTAGATTCGCTTCAAATTGGTCTTGGAACGACGTTCCTTTCCCGAGGCCACTGCTTTTTGGCTGATTACGAGAAAGATTGCCCCTTTCTCGAGATTAGAATAACCTCTCTTACATTAACGAGGAAGATCATTACTTCTGCGTGCATTTCCGAGGGAGACTATTCCCTTTCTCAAGGCTCAGCAAAAGCCTTAAATTCGCTCGTGCTTCTAAGTTTGAAGCAGCGGCGGTGCGATCAGGCCATGAGGCCTATAAATAGGACACTTGAGGTCCTCTGCAGAGAAGTAATCTGTTCATGATATCTCCTGGTTGTTCAGAGAAGGGTACTCAGATCTCTGAAATAGTGGGGGTGCCCACTCTGGTCATTAACCGGCCAAGAACTGGTGAGTCTCGATCATCCAGAGACTTTACCAATGGACAAATGACTTTAGGGAGTTTATCTCCCTTAATTTTGCTTTATCAGCTGGCTCAGGGATTGATCTCCCTTGTTCTTCATTTTGTATCTGACTGATTTGGATCTGTTGAATCTGCTTGTTAAGTTCGCCACATAGGCAAGAATTGGGGACTTAGTCTCTTCAAGGTTGAGCCAGTCTTGCCATAGAGGTGGGGTCAAGACTGCGTCCCTCTGGATCAGTCTGGCTTAGCCATATAGGTGAGGCTAGGACTTGGTCCTTTTTTGAGGCTTCTCTAACCTAACTGCCTTAGGCGGAGATAAGACTTGGTTTATGCTGAGCTAGCCCATCATCATTGCGCAAGCGAGGCTATCCTCTGCTTAACTAAAATCCATCCTTAAAGCGCGACTGGATCGGATATGAATTGCTTCGCCCCAAAGAATTTAACTTAGCGTATCATGCTTGCATTTTCCTTTGATTTACTGCTAACTTTTTCCAGTTTGTATTGCAGTGAACTATGCTCGCCCGTCTTTCATCTTAATGAAAGAGACCAGAAACTTGTCTCTTAATTTTCTAGTTGAAACTTTGGCCATAAACAGGAGGAACAAACTGGGGCAGCTGATGCGTGTTCCCAAAAGAGGTTGGCAGTCGCTTATCCGAGATGATCCACTTCGAGAAGGGGTTGGTAGTCGCTTATCCGAGATGATCCACTTTGGGAAAGCGGACGTCACCTGTAAGGTCTTGGATCCTTCCTTTGCCAATTTTGATTACGGAAGATCCAGCTTTCTGGTGGCAACCGATCTTTTGCCAATTTTCATTAAAGAAGATCCGGCTTCTAGATGGCAAAATCTGCCATTATGCGAAGGATTACGGCCTTGTGCAGGAGGAGGGCCTTTCTTGTCCAGTCAATTTGGCTTGAAAGTAGATAGGACCACTTGTATGCCTTTGGAGCAATGATTCGGTTGTACGAAACACAACCTTAATGTAGTAGTATCAATGTATCTTCCCTTTGAATCAATAAAAAATCTATTTTCCGCTGTTTATCTGCTTTGTTTTCTCCTTTTTGACTCAAGAACACCTGAAGTGGACCAACTTAGGCAAGTCTTTTCCCTAGGAGGAAATAAGAACCCTTAGCCGAGCTAAGCTTCCGACGAAGCTGAAGACAAATTTCCAAATAAGTCAGGAGCCAGTTTCTGGCGAAGCTAGCACGGAATTTTCGCGAAGCTAGAGATGTGCTTTTAGCGGAGCTAAAGCATGTTTCTCAGCGAAATTATTCAAGCGTCGCGCTAAGTCAACACTGGACTCACGACAGAGTTAGCCCTTAGCGGGGCTGAAGTAACGCTTCTTGGGAAGGCGCTTTAGGCGCCATTTCAAATTAATTTGAAACAACTGCCTGCGCTCCTTTCGAGGAGGCGACATTTAGGCAATCATCAGCCTATAAAAGCCTGATCGGGCTGAAAGTGAAGGCACCACTTCTCTTTAAATTTTTAGAGAACTCTGACTCTCTTCTTCTTCTTCCTCCTTCATATGAGAATTTAAGATCTTCTTCAGTTTTCTTATGGCTCTCAAAAGACGAGCAGGAAAAGAGGTAGCAACCTCTACGACGGAGGGTCCTTCTCCTCCTCTGGTCATCGAACGACCTATCGCGGGTAGGGATCTTTCCCTTTTGTTCAGAGATTTTCATCTCTTTTAAAGCCAATCTTTCATCTATTTCATAATGAATCTAGAACGATCCATTGTGATCTAATGATCTCAGGGAGTTAAAGTCCCTTAATTTCCCTTGATTTCTTGACTGGGAATCTTAGAACTGAAGGGTCTCTTCTTCAAGCTTCCAGGCGAAGCTGTCCCTTAGGCGGTTCACATCCTGTTGAATGATAGGATGCGAAGCTAACCTTTGAAGCGCAACTGAAAAGGACCTTAATGCCCTTAAAATAATTTTTATGTAGCAGTATTCTTCTGGCAAAGTTAGCTCTTGGGGCTTCTTCGCATTGAGGCCAAGCTTTCAGAGCGAAGCTAATATTTAGATATTTTCCTGCATCCTGCCTTCGTGTGGAGTGCGGAGTTGAGCTGCAGCTGCGAAGCTATTGTTAGGCCAGCTTCGCTCGGAGAACGAAGCTATGCCTTAACAAAAATTACATTCTTGTTTTAGCTCTCCTTCAGCCGATGAACTAATCATAGTTTCTCCTTGTTTTTGCAGTGCACTATACTCCTGGTCCTCTGAACAGTCTCTTTGGTAAAGTCAGGGGGCTAGATGGCAATGTCAGCCTGCAGTTTCAAGGGCAGGCTTCACTATTCAGCGAGCGAAGCGCTCCTGCTCGGGATGCACTTATTCATGCTGGGGATCATCGCACCATGAGGAGCATCTTAACTACTGCTCCCCTTGAAGATTCTGACCGAAGAATCTATCAAAAGCCCGCTTCATATTTGGAGATGCAGCGCCAGATAACGATCACCAGCTGCTAGCCAGAGAGGGGCAGTGGATTTTCAAATTGGATGGTGAGAAGTACTATCTGCCATTTAACAAGCGGCATTTTCCCTTGTCCTTCTTTCAATGTGTGACGAGGGCTCGAAAGATGCAGTGGCAAGTGACGTGGACTACTGATTCTGTTCACGTAGGGAAGCTGATAATTCCGTCCCCCAGTTACACAAGGACGGGTCTCCTCGCTGCATATTGGGTCTACACCCTGGGAACATACTTCTAGCCATCCCAGTGGGAGAAAATCCCGCGGTAGCTCAGACTTTTGGAAATCAGTTCTTTAAGGTTTGTGGCAATTATCCGGCCACTGATTTCAGGACCCAGGGTGGATTCATCCTCCCAAGGCATGCTAGAGGGACTTGACTTTATATGTTCTTGCCTATTTTGAAGAGGATCTGGAGAGGCTGGGACTCTACGAGGCCGTTAGGGCGACCTGTTATGGTATTCAGATGAGCGTAGCGAACTTCTACGCCATCTTTGAGTTGTACTGCCCGGCTATAGGGACTTTCTTCACCCCTGTTAGCGAATTGGGCATGGCTCTGCACGAGATGTGGGAAGTTTCTGCTCTGTCTTTGGGTACTCTCCCATATGAAGAATATTTTCCGTGCGAAGCGGAATTGGCACTTCTGGAGAAGTAGGAGCCCGCTTGTTTGAGACTTACCGGGAATTGATGTGCCACCTCTACATTTGCTCCAGCATGCATGGGAGCCATAAGGGAGCTTCATGCAGTTTGAAGAGCTGGGAAAATTATTTGTTCCCTGACCTGGAAGGTACTCCTGAAGCAGCTCATTGTGGAGTTGCAGATGAAGATATCTTTCGTCGGATGCAAGAGCACTCTCAAGGGGATTTAATTCTGAAAGAAGATGACGGACCTTATGAGAAAGGCGATATTCTTCGGAGTTTCCACCACCAGGCTCGTCGACCGACGTCCCGGAAGCACTTCTGGCTGGTTTTCTAACGGTCTGGTTAAAGAGATGTGTGGTGCCGTCTTCGTCTGGCGATGTCATTCATCCGACTGTCTTATTGCCTGCCGTTCGTCTAGTCTATGATCATTCTCTTGGACTTCTTCTAGCCATGGTATGCTGTATTCAAACAGGCCTTCGTGGATTGACGGAGGCTTCTGTAGGCCACCAGCAACGAAGCGGGGAAAGGGGACTACCTTGCCTCGCGATGGACCAAACCCCAGAATAGGTTTGCCATATACTTATTTGATGGCCTGGTTCACCCTTCACTGCCCTTCCATTATCCAGGCTGGAGAGGAGCCCCCAGAAGTTGTTCGCATGGCGCTTCTCCGTCGATTCGAGGGGTGTTCGTGGTCAAAGACTTATGTGGCTCCGGTCCGTAAACTACTGTGCCGTCATGACGTTTATAGCCTTTTTCGATGCTTTCCCTACATTCGTGATGCAGGCTATGGTGAAGAATTCAAGGTAGGAGAAAGGCAGACGTCATTGAGTCGGGAAGTCTTCAAATGGCTAGTTAGCATCCGGCCATCCCACTTGTTGTATAGAAACGGAGACACCTGTTACCTGGAGCCCTATGTTCTGAGTCGGTTTGCCCGTCAATTTGGGTATGACCAACCGTATGTAGGCAATCCAAATAGCAGTCTGGCCTTTATGGGGAGCCTCATCGATGGAGCTCGTGCCTGGCGGTTCTTCATTGCTGGCTGTACTGAGGCGCGACTGTGCACGCCGCTAAGGACTCCGAACCTTCTGACGATCCTGGGATTCTGCCAGTGGTATAGAACTTCAAACTCCACACCCACTGAATTTTCTATTAATTCTTTTGGTGTAAAGTTAATCTCTCAGCGGCTGAAGTGGAAGGGTAAGAGGGTCCGCGTTCCAGGCCTCGGGGGATTCATTACCATTGATAATAGCGAAGCCTCAGATGTAGGAAGTCCTCGCTTTGAAGCGAATACAGGTGTTGAGGCTCCAGCAGCAGCTTCTGGTGGGGTAGGCACGGCCCCCATGGAACATATTGATGTGGAAGAAGTGGAGGAAGAAGATCCTGACGTCCACTTCAAGAGAAAGTGGGAAGGTGGATCTCGTAGGAAGAGGGTAGTGAAGAAGCCTCGTCGCTACGCTCCTACGGTTATTGCATAGGGCGAATCATCTGCAGTGCCTCCTCCTCCTGCTCCATTAATTATTAGGTTGTCGGCTCCTAGGCAGACTACTGGTAAAGCTGCTCCGGACCCGGGTAAGACCAGCTCCATTCTTGTAATATACTTCTTATGTGTTCCATATAGCTCATTATTTACTTTATGATTCAGGAACTAAGGCAGTGAGAAGCAAGAGAGCTGAGGCTGCCGGAGAACAGGGGGAGCATTATAATCCCCTGTTCACTTATAGAGAAGGCAATGAAGTTGGCTATTTTGCCGTCTCGGAAGAGTCTGGAGGTGATGCGATTGATGTAGGTCCTTCGGGTGCTGGGACTTCAAAAGGAAGTCTCGTAGCTTCTAGCTCTTTTGGGTGGACCACGGAGGGCTCGGCAAGTGAAGGTGGGTAGGCCATTCATGTTGATTCTGCCAAAGATTTTCCAATGGAGCCTGCGGGGACTGATGCAGCCGTCAAGACGATTGAGGCGACATCATCTTTTGGTAGTGTTTTGACCTTTTGACTCCTGCTATTTATTATGCCTTGCTTAAACAAAGTCTTGCTGCAGGTGTTCCACCTCTGGGTGCATCGACTTCAAGAGAGCCAATCCGTCTTCCTGAGGGAACCAGAGGTGAAGCAAGTGTTTCGACCTTGGTGGATGTTGCTGAGTTGGATGCCTTGTATCACGGGTTGCCCTCTTATTAGCCTGAATCAGCCAGAGGAAATGAAATTGAGGGAACGGCAGTCATGGAACCAACCTCACTTTCAACTATATCAGTGAGTGAGATGCCATCGGTTTCGCCAGTGCAGCCTATCTTGCTAAGCGCAGAGCTGAAGATGATTACCAGTCCTACTTCTCTAACATTGGTGGTTGAGCCAGTCCTCCCAGAAATAGTCACTAGTCCTACCTCAGTTGTGGCTGATATACTGGTCTCGATGAGGACTCCTCCGAGATCATTGATGACCCTTCGTGTTGCTGCAGCCAGTGCTTCTATTATTTCCTCTATAGTTACGCCAGTGAAACCAGTGGAAACTCTGTCTCCAGGGGCTGCTCGTTTGCCAGGAGTAATTGAGACTGAGAATGAATTCATGGCTAAGTTAGTCGACAGCTTTTATAAGAGCTTGAAGCGATCCATTGCTTTGGTCTTGAAGGGCTCGACTACCTATTTTCTGCTTTAAAGGTGGTCCTCTCCCGAAGCATTGACAGTATCCGGGACTTTGGAGGTGATGACCAGGCCGCCACATTAAAGCTTCTGATGGACAGACTCGAGAGGGAAGTGGACGAATGGCATCGTCTTAGCCATTCAGATCTGGAGTCTTCAGTTAACGAACAGCTTGCGCATCTTGCTACTCAGATGCATGAAGCTCATCTCGCCGTTCAAGAAGATGCTAAGGCAATTTCTTCTGATTTGAAATCTTTAGAGACAAGGAAAGTAGAGCTCGAGGATGTCATAGACGCTTCTAGTAGTGCTCTTCTTGACGCTGAGGATAAAATCGAAAAGGCCCAGGAAATAATCAGGAAGGCTAATCTTCTTTTGTCCAAGGCTGAACCAGTGCGTCTTGAAGAGACTGCTCGGCTTGAGCAGCTTAAGGTCCAGAATGATGAAGTCTTACGGCAGGAGCTAGCACAGAGGGCAACCTTGGTTGAAATTGAAGCTCGTTTGGCCCAGACAGAGAGCTTTAATGAGGCCAAGTTGAGGTCGCAGGCGCTTATCAGGGCTGCTGAAGAGAGGAAGACTAGGCTGGCCACTTTTGAAGAATAGATCAAGTCCTATGAAGCGCCGTTGTAGCTTGTAATCTGTGCATTCATGTATCCCTCTTTTGGAATCTATAAAAAGTGATTTTATTTGACTCCCCTGTTGTATTTCCAACTTGTTTTATCTTCTGAATCTTTCCTTTCATATTGTTTTGCAGCCCTTAAGATGAAACGGAATAATGATATAACTAACCTATTCAGCGGTGATAAGCTGAGAGAGTTAGTCATACATTTGAGAAAATAGTCCTTACTGGACTAAAAGATGAGACTTGGCTATCTGTCGGTTCAGAGGTCGTAATGACGTAACCGATTGAGAAGCCACCAAGCTCAAAATTTTGTCATATAATGACAAAGAAATAGTCCTTGCCGGACTGAAAGATGAGACTTGGCTATCTGCCGGTTCAGAGGTCGCAATAACATAACCGATTGAGAAGCCACCAAGCTCAAAATTTTATCATATAATAACAAAGAAATAGTCCTTGCCGGACTGAAAGATGAGACTTGGTTATCTGCCAGTTCAGAGGTCGCAATGACATAACCAATTGAGAAGCCACCAAGCTCAAAATTTTGCATATAATGACAAAGAAATAGTCCTTGTCGGACTGAAAGATGAGACTTGGCTATCTGTCGGTTCAGAGGTCGCGATGACATAAACGATTGAGAAGCCACCAAGCTCAAAATTGTCATATGATGACAAAGAAATAGTCCTTGCCAGACTGAAAGATGAGACTTGGCTATCTGGCGGTTCAGAGGTCACAATGACATAACCGATTGAGAAGCCACCAAGCTCAAAATTTGGATGGGATTTGGAAGAAATTGTCAGAGGTATATTTCTAACGTGACAACCAGAGAAGTCCACTAAAGACTGAGTGGGACTCAGAAACTTGCTGGGGATCTAGGAAATGAATTTCCATAGAAGATCATATGTCAGAGGTGTAATGTTAACGTGACAAAAAGAACTTCGTAGGAATTCGGAAAGCAATTTGTCAGAGGTGTAATGTTAACTTAACAAAAAGATATGCATGCCAGAGGTATAGTGTTAAACGTAGCATGGAAAGATTTTATTTTCATTGCGAAAATCGAAGGGATCACTGTTATAGGTTTAATGTTAACTTAACAGCGAAATGGATGCCAGAGGTGTAGTGTTAAACATAGTATGGAAAAGTCTCGTTTTCATTGCGAAAATTGAGGAGATCACTGTCATAGGTTTAATGTTAACTTAACAGCGAAATAGATTCCAGAGGTGTAATGTTAAACATAGCATGGAAATGTCTCGTTTTCATTGCGAAAGTCGAGGAGATCACTGTCATAGGCTTAATGTTAACTTAACAGCGAAATGGATGCCAGAGGTGTAGTGTTAAACATAGCATTGAAAGGTCTCGTTTTCATTGCGAAAATCGAGGAGATCACTGTCATAGGTTTAATGTTAACTTAATAGCGAAATGGATGCCAGAGGTGTAGTGCTAAACATAGCATGAAAAGGTCTCATTTTCATTGCGAAAATCGAGGAGATCACTGTCATAGGTTTAATATTAACTTAACAGCGAAATGGATGCCAGAGGTGTAGTGTTAAACATAGCATGAAACTCGAGTGGATCTATCGTTCTTTATATGTGGTCTTACAATTCCATGAATGAGAATTAGTAAGTGATTTTGGAGAGGGAATTAAATGGGAACAGGTCCCTTAGGATTTTTAGCAAATCCTCAGCTGTCAACGGGTTTGATATGCCTTTACTAACTACCGTTTGAGTCAGGCTAGCCATGCTATTCCCCTCAGCATGATGAGTTATCGAGGACTTATGTTGGGCTTAAAGGCCAACATTTTCCTCTATCCTTAACCGTTAAAGGTGTTGGATCAAATGGGAACAGGTCCCTTAGGATTTTTAGCAAATCCTCAGCTGTCAACGGGTTTGATATGCCTTTACCAACTACCGTTTGAGTCAGGCTAGCCATGTTATTCCCCTTAGCATGATGAGTTGTCGAGGACTTATGTTGGGCTTAAAGGCCAACATTTTCCTCTATCCTTAACCGTTAAAGGTGTTGGATCAAATGGGAACAGGTCCCTTAGGATTTTTAGCAAATCCTCAACTGTCAACGGGTTTGATATGCCTTTACCAATTACTGTTTGAGTTGGCTAGCCATGCTATTCCCCTTAGCATGATAAGTTGTCGAGGACTTATGTTGGGCTTAAAGGCCAACATTTTCCTCTATCCTTAACCGTTAAAGGTGTTGGATCAAATGAAAACAGGTCCCTTAGGATTTTTAGCAAATCCTCAGCTGTCAATGGGTTTGATATGCCTTTACTAACTACCGTTTGAGTCGGGCTAGCCATGCTATTCCCCTCAGCATGATGAGTTGTCGAGGACTTATGTTGGGCTTAAAGGCCAACATTTTCCTCTATCCTTAACCGTTAAAGGTGTTGGATCATTTGGTTAGTGCATGTGTCACCTTGATTCTTCTTTGAGAAACCAGTGTATGATCAGCTTCCTACTGGTTCATGGTTGTATGATCTCGTTTGGAGGAAGAGAGGGGCGCTCCTTCTGCGTATCTTGGATTTGAAGGTCTTGATCAGAGGTGTAATGTTAACTTGATCATGAGAAGGATCCTTATCAAGGATAATACTTCTTTAAGAACCTGTCGTTGATTAGCATCATGAGTAGATCACCATCTGAAGTCATAAGGCGATATGCTCTGTTTGAATAGACTGTTTCTATTACAAACGGTCCCTCCCATTTAGGCTGAAATTTGCCTTTGGTTTTGTGCGTCATGATCATTGGTCGTCTGACGGCTAAAACTAAATCTCCTTTCTGGAAGACTCTTTGTTTGACCTTCTTATTGAAGGCTTTTGAGATCTGAGCTTGATACAACTCAATGTATTGCTGAGCTTGTAACCGCTTCTCATCTAAGGCTTCGAGCTCTTGAAGACGCAACCGATCATTGTCTTCTGATGTGATCTTACTCATTAAAGTGACTCGCAATGACGGCATCTGGATTACTAACAGTATGACTGCTTCACACCCGTATACCAGGAAAAAAAGGCGTATTGCCTATCAAGGTCCGAATCGTAGTTCGGTTAGGCCCAAAGACATTCACTAAGCTTCTCATTCCAATCTCGTTTATTCGAGGAGATGAACTTTTTGAGTAACTTAATGATTGTTTTGTTGAATGCTTCCGCCAAGCCATTAGCGGCGGGATTATAAGCAGTTGAAGTCACATTTTGAATTTGGTACTTATCGCAGAATCGATAGAATACCTGGCTTATGAACTGGGGGCCGTTATCATGGATGATCCGCCTAGGGACACCAAATGGATGAATGACATGATGTTAGATGAAATTAATCACGTTGAAAGTTTTGACTTCAACCAGTTGTATGGCTTCTGCCCACTTTGAAAGTTAATCGGTTATCGCCAGGATAAACCGGTGTCCTTTTGTCGAAGAGGGGCTAGTTGACCCTACGACATCGATTCCCCATGCTTCAAATGGCCATGAAGCAACAGTTTGGTGGAGCAACTCCGGAGGCTGGTGTATGAGGTCCGCATGAATTTGGCATGCTTTACACCTTCGTGCATATTGGATGGCATCGGCTATCATGGTTGGCCAATCATATCCAAGCCTGTGCATCTGTCTTTGAGTTTTGGACCTAGCTGATGAGCTCCGCATATGCCGTCGTGTGCTTCTTTAAGAACCTCCTGCACCTCTGAATTAGAAAGGCAACGGAGGAGGACACCGTCATATGAACGACGATAAAGTGTCTTCAGAGTTGGATCATAGTAAAAATGGAGAGACCTTCATCTGATAGATGCCGCCTCTTTAGGATTGTCTGGCAACAGACCATGTAGAGCATAGTCGATGAAAGGAAATCGCCAATCTTTCGGCTCGAGATCCGTCGAGATATTATAGACCTCTCTAGTTCTTAACATATGTTTAGAGCAGACAAGGTGTCGAGTTGCCACTATAAGGTGATAGTCGGTGTCGACTGGCAAGGCTAGTGTTGTTTCTAATGCAGTAAGAGCATCCCCCTTAGTATTCTGAGATCGAGATACGTGCCCGATGTAAAAGCCATCAAACAGATTAGCCATTTCGATGACTGCGTGATAATAAGGCACCAAATCCTCGTGACAGACCTCATTTTCGCCTTTAACTTGATTGATAACCAATTTTGAATCGCCGTAAGCTTTAAGGTAGCGTACCCCCATTCCGTGGGCGAGCTGAAGACCAATAAGTAGAGGATTATATTCCGCTACATTGTTGGAGCATGATTCCGTCAGGGAACATGCTCTAGGAAGGACATGATTCTGTGGAGAGATAAACACAACCCCCACGTCGGAAATGATCCTACCTTTAGGGCCTATTCGTGATGCTCCATCGAAGAACATCTGCCAAACTTTATCCTCTGAAGTTACATTAGATTCGAAGACTTCATCTGGAATATCTTCATGAAGTTTAGAGTTTTTTTGAACTAGATGAGCAGCCAAGAACTCTACAAGTGCCTGGCCTTTAACCGCCTTTTGAGGGAGCATGTCGTATTGAGACAAAAGAAGCACCCATTTAGCTAATCTTGAATTCAATGATCTTGGCTTCATCATGAGAAGACGCAAAGGATTCATTCTGAAAATGACATGTATGGTTTGGCCGACCAAATAATGTCGTGTCTTCTGAACGACAAAGACAAGAGCTAAGCACTCCTTCTTAATAGGATTATAGCGAGATTTCGCCCCTATCAGAGTTCTGCTCAGATAATAAATAGCCTGTTCGTGACCATTGTCGTCTTTTTGAGCAAGTAGGGCACCAAGAGAATGGTCTATAACTTTCACATAAAGCAGGAACAGTTTTCCTGATGTAGGAGCTACTAAGACTGGAGGTTTTGTGAGATATCTCTTGATATCCTCGTAAGCTTCCTAACAAGCTTGATCCTATACAAAGGAAACACCCTTTTTCATGAGTCAGGTGAATGGTTGATAGCGGCTTGAGAGATTTGTGATGAATATTCTAATATAAGCCAGTCTACCTTGCAAGCCTCTAAGCTCTTTGAGATTCCTAAGTGGATGCATGTTCTGGATGGCTTTGACTTTGTCTGGGTCTTCGAAGTTTGCTCCTGAGCTTCCAACCGTCGAGGAAGGTCATCATTACCGTTATCAGCCATATTCAATGATACTCTATCCGTTCGTACTGAGCTGACTATTGCCGAAGAGGCATACCCACTGTCTTCGTCCTCTTCATCAGACCATTGGACTAATCCTTTCATTGGTTCTGGTAAGGTTATTATAGTTGAGGAAGATGGTTGTTCATAACTGTAGGGTATCGCAACCCTAGATCTGGTATTTCGGAAGACACCTTCTTTATCTACCAAGACTTCGCCAAGGCCCGAGCTATAATCCAGATCTGGGGAACTATAGGGAGTGTCGTGCGACGCTCGTCTGCCCCTACGCAGCTCTCGTCCCCTTCTGATCATGTTAACAGATACAGAGAGCAAATCTTGCGATATGCTCCTTTTGTGATGTTTTACCGGAGCTTGTACCGATAGCGAACGAAAAATGATCGTCAGTTTGGAGGAATAGTGGGGATTGGTCCTAGCCGGTAATGGACTGAGTGGACTGTCACCAACTGACATCCCACTTGTTGATAATAGGAGGGAGAAGTTGGGAAAGATTCTGACTTCCGTTTGCTTGTCAAGAATTTTCGCAAGTCAGGCCCAATTGGGCCTAAACGATCCAGCGCAGAGGCTCTGTTAGATTGCACATAGGATGATGTCCTGTTCTTTTCAACACCGCAGAGGTAATTAGCACTAAATAGTGCTTTAGCTCTAACTTTGCGGCTAAGAATCTTAGGAATGTCCGTGGGTGCTGAAGCTGAATAAGCACCACTGTCAACACTTAGGGATGATCCCTTAGCTCCGTTGCGAAGGGCGAGCTTAGTGTTTGATGAACTGGGGAGCGAAGCACGCTGTGGTGCTTTGTTTGCTATGTTGCTACGAAGGTGATTAGCCCTAGATAGAGCTTTGGCTCTAAATTTGCGGCTAAAAGCTTTGGAAATGCCCTTGGGCGTTGAAGCTGCATAAGCACCGCTATCAACACTTAGGGGCAATCCCTTAGATTCGCTGCGAAGAGTGAGCTTAGTACTCGAAGAACTGGGGAACGAAGCACACTGTGGTGCTTTGGTTCTAACTTCGCGGCTACGAACTTCATGCGTACCCAGAGGTACTGTGCTTGGCACACCATCAGTAGCTTCACTCATAAGAACGATGCTGGCGCGAGGAGTTATTGCTCCTGAGTTAGGCGAAGGCATGGTCGCCGTCGTAACTTTGCGGTTGACAATCTCGACGAAGCAGGCAGGCATCTTGCCTTTTTCTTTATGAGAGAGACGAACTTGTGGCGTAACTACGCCTGAAGCTTCATACAGAGCCTTCTGCTTTGACCTCCACATCTGCTTTGAAAAAGGAGACTTAGGTTCGCAGGGAACCTGACTTGCCACACGCGAGGTTGGGAGGTGTTGGAAGGATTCTGCTTCTAGTTTCTGCTCCGAAACCTTGGCCATTGAGATTTTTCTATGCTTTCGTGCATGGAGTATTAGACCACCCCAGAGAGGAGTTCTTCGAATTTTTCTTGGTCGAAGTGAACGACTAAGTTTTCGAAGGTGACAGGCTGAAGATTCTGACCCTTACATTACGAGCCTGCTTCCTTGTTGCGCCAGAAGACCATGGTAGGCTCGCAGAGAGCCTCATCTGTCTTCCAGAGATTTGCTTCGAAGATTTAGCCAGAGGGGCTCTAGCTACACTGACTTCCTTGAATTCAAAAGTAAATCGAAGAACAGAAGGTTGGTAGAACCCTCTTGTTACTTCTCAAACTGTCTCCACTTGGGAATTCCTTCTCACCTGGTTCCGGAGATTCCTTGAGAGGAAGATCTTATGGTATCAGCACCCTGATTAGAGAAGTAGTTCTCTGAATTCTCTGAGTTCTTAGAAACAAGAGAATAAATCTCTGTTTAGCCGTTCTCTTTGTGCGTCTCTTTGCCTGTGCCCATGTTTGTGCCCCTCTGTTTGTATGCCTCTGGTAGGCTCTTATAGGGAGAGCAGGGGTATAATTGTCCCTTGAAAATCTGAAAACAGATTGAATCAATCTGTTTAAATTTAAAAAGTAGCCTTGCTGTGAGGTTAGAATCAGCTTCTGCGAAGCTAGAAATAGCAGGTAGCGTCAATCTCCTGATCTGTTTTGATTCTTTTCAAATAACTGAAAGATCTCCCCGATCTTCTTACCTGTTTTAGGAGAGTCAAGAGATTATGGTAAACAATTGCCAAATTTGATCTCAGAATTGATCTTTATTAGATTTGATCTTGAATAGATTTGATCTTATCTACAGATTTGATTGGTCAAAGGTAACCATAAAAGACCTGCAGCGGAGCTGTCGCGTCGAGCCCAGAGCGGAACTAGAGGGAGCATCTGGCGAAATCAGAAGAAAGCTCTTCAGCGGAGCTGGATAAACATCTGTGGTGAAGCTACCATCCTTCTGCGCAGTTACGTGTGGCTTCGAGCGAAGCTAACTCTTTGCGGAGTTAACTGATCGCTTCAGGCGAAGCTGTAAGTTAGCTTACTGATAGAGCTTTGAACGGTTTCAAGGGGAAGTTGGACAAACTTAGCCTTTCAGGTGAGGCTATCCCCTTGGGCTCATGTGATGCTATGTGTTGAGCTAACTTAGTATCTTATACCTGCTTAGGTCTATCCAAAGACAATCTGGGCTCACTATCTGCTTCACTGGATCAATAGAGTCCAAGTCGCTGATTTGTCCCTCGGAGACGGGTAAAAACTGATCGTCAGCTTGTCTGCCACTTGTCTTTTGTAAATGTCAACAAGTTAGACATTGTTCAGGCCAGTCAAGAATCTTGTCTTTTTTAGAGTGTCAACACTGCTCCGCTAAATAAGGGATACTTCCTTGATCCTCTCCAGTTAATTAAGAGATCTCCCTTGATCTTCTCACCTGTTTGGGAGAGTCAAAAGATCATGGCAAGCAATTATCAAATTCGATTGCAATCACAATGATCTCATCTGGAGATTTGATTGGTCAAAGGTGACCATAAAAGACCCGCAGCGGGGCTAAACCAATAAGCTCGTAGCGGAGCTAAGGGAAGCTTCTAGCGAAGCTAGGAGTAAGCTCTCAGCGAAGTTATGAGTTAGCCTTTTGTGGCTCCGTGAAGCTATTAGCTAGCTTTCTGCAGAGTTATGGAAAACTCCAGGGCGAAGCTATGGGTTAGCCTATGGCAGAGCTATGATGGAATTCTTGTGGAGCTAAGCAAACTTATCCTCTCGTGCGATTGCTCATCCCTTGGGCTCATGTGAGACTAAGTATCAAGCTAACTTAGTGTCTCTAGGCCTGCTCAGGTCTTCTTCAAAGGCAACTTTGACTTAGTATCTGCTTTACTGGATTAGTAATGTCCATGTTGCTGCCTTGCCTCTGGTCATCAGCTTGTCTTTGACTTATCTTTTGTAGATGTCAATAAGTTAGACGTTGTTCAGACCGACTGAAGATGAATGCAGGAGTTCTGTCTTTTTTGAGTGTCAAAAGACCCCTTCAAAGTTTTCGTGAATCTACAATGGAATGGTTCAGATCCCGAAATACTTTGAACTATTTTGATTGATGGGGTGTTAATGTGAACATCGCCTTGGTAGTTGAGTTCAACTTCGCCTCTAACCCTGCCTTCTTTTGGGTAGCTTCGCCTTTGGGTAGCTTCGCCTTTGGGCTTTCTGAAGTAACTTCGCTTCAAACTGAGTTGTAAGATGAGCATTAGCCTCACGCTCACTGTGATGGAGTGACACTCTATTCTCACGGCTAACCGCTTTTTTGCGAGTTACGAGAGGAATTATTCCTTTTTTCAAAGTTAGAATATCCTCTCTTGCATTAATGAAGGAGATTATTCCCTTTTCTAAAGTTTAAATAACTTTGTGCACATTCCCAAGTGAGACTATTCCCTTTCTTAAGGCCAACCACTTGAATGCCTTAAATTCGCTCGTGCTTTCAAGCTTGAAGTGGCGGCGGCGTAGTCAGGCCACGAGACCTATAAATAGGACTCTTTTAGTCCTTCTCAGAGAAACAAACCCCTCACTTCTTGAGAGGTTTGTTTATGATCTCTCCCCATTGCTCAGGCAAGGAGACTGAGGTCCCTGAAGTAGTGGGGACTCTCACTCTGGTCATTACTCAATCAAGAATTGGTGAGCCTCAGCCATCCAATGACTTTTAGGGAGTAAATCTCCCTTAATTTTCTTAACTTTACCAGCTATTTTAGGGATCAAATTCTCTTGGTCTTCGCATTTGGCTGACTTTCAGAAAAGGGTTTCTGCCCTATTTTCTAACTTCTCGGCGAAACTAGCATTCTCGCTCGATCAGGCGAAAGATCTTTTCATGCAGAGTCCTGCCTTGATCTGTTAAATCCGCCTGTTAAATCTGCCATATAGGCAAGGCTTAGTACTTGGCCTCTTCAAGGTTGGGCCTGTCTTTCCATGTAGGTGGGGTTAAGACTGTGTCCCTCTAGGCCAGTCTGGCCTAGCCATATAGGCGAGGTTAGGACTTGGTCTTTTTGAGGCTTCTCTAGCCTAACTGCCTTAGGCGGGGCTGAGACTTGGCTTATGCTGAGCTAGTCTATCATTACTGTGCAAGCGAGACTATCCTCTGCTTAGCTGAAATCTGTCTTCAAGGCACAACTGGGTCAGATCTGAATTGCTTCGCCCAAAGAATTTTGACTTAGCATTCCATCCTTTTCCCTTTGCATTTTTTTGATTTAATGCTAACTTGTTTCCTGTTTGTATTGTAGCGAACTGTGCTCGTTAGTCTTTCGTCTTGATGAAAGAGACCAGAAACCTACCTCTTGATTTTCAAGTTGAAGCTTTGATCATAAGCAGGCGGAACATACTGGAGCAGCTGATGCGCGTTCCAAGAAGAGGTTGGTAGTTGCTTATCCGAGATGATTCACTTTGGGAAGGTGCTGATAGTCGTTTATCCGAGATGATCCACTTTGGGAAGGCGGACGTACCAGTAAGGTCTCAGATCCTTCCTTTACCAATTTTATTTAAGGAAGATCCAGCTTTCTGGTGGCAACCTATCTTTTGCTAATTTTCATCAAAGAAGATCCAGCTTCTTGATGGCAAAATTTATCATTAAGCGAAGGATTACGCTCTTGTGCAGGAGTAAGACCTTTCGTGTCCAGTTAAGATGGTTCATCACCTTGGAAGTAGATAGGACAACTTGTTTGCCTTTAGAGTAATGATTCTGTTATATGAAAGACAGTCTTGATGTAGTATCAATGTATCTTCCCTTTTGAATCAATAAAAATGTTTATTTTCTGCTTATCTACTTTGTTCCCCTCCCTTTCTCTTTGCATTTCAAAAATATCTGGAATGGACTAGCTTAGGCAAGTCTTTTCCTTAGGAGGAAAGAAAAGATCTTAGCGGAGCTAAGCTTCCCGCGAAGCTGAAGACGAATTTTCGGCTAAGTCAAGAACGAGCTTCCAGCAGAGCTAGAACGAAGTTTTCGCGAAGCTAGAAATGAGCTCTTAGTGGAGCTAAGGCTCGTCTTTCAGCGAAGTTACTCAAGCGTCACGCGAGGTCAACACTGAACTTACAGCGGAGTTAGCCCTTGATGGGGCTGAAGCAAGATTTCTCAGGAAGGCGCTTAGGCGCCGTTTCAAATTGATTTGAAATGACCGCCAGCGCTCCTTTTGAGGAGTAAAAATTAAGACATTTTATGTCTATAAAAGCCCGATGGGCTGAAAAGAGAATTAACTTCTCTTTAGATTTTTAGAGAATTTTCAGAGAGTGAATCTCTTTCTTCTTCTTCTTCATTCTGATTTTCAGAACTCTATAGTTCTTTCACGGCTCCCAAAAGACGAGCAGGCAAAGAGGCAGCGACCTCTGCGACGGAGGGGCCCTCTCCTCCTCCGGTCATCGAACGCCCCATTGCGGGTAGGGATTTTTTTCTTATATTCGAAGATTTTCATCTCTTTTTGAAGCTAATTTTTGGCTATTCCTGATGAATCCAGAGTGATCCATCGTGATCCAGTGATCTCAAGGAGTTCAACTCCCTTAATTTTCTTTGTCAAATTTTTAGGGGATTTAATTCCCCTTAATTTCTCAACTGAAAATTTGGAAACCAAATGGTTTCTTCTCTCAGCTTCTCTCCGAAGCTAACCCTTAGGGCGGTCCACATTCTGTCAAACGATAGGATGCGAAACTAGCCCTAGAAGCGTAGCTGAGAAAAGGACTTTAAAGTCCTTTGAACAGTTTTAGGCACAAGTGCCTTTCTGGCGAAGTTAGCCCTTGGGGCTTTTCCGCATTCTGTTCAGCGACAGAATGCGAAGCTAAGCTTCCAGAGCGAAACTAACACTTAGAGATCTTCTGCACTCTGTCTTTGTGCAGGATGGCAGAGCTGAGCCTCAGGGCGAAGCCAATGCTAGGCTAGCTTCGCTTGGAGAGCGAAGCTATGCCTTAGCAATTTTCTTTTTGCTATAACTTTCTTTTTTCTTCGGCTAATGAACTGATATAGCTTCTTCTTGTTTTCGTAGTGTACTATACTCTGGGTCGTTTGAACAGTCTTTTTGGAATAGTTAGGGGACTGGATGGCAATGTTAGCCTACAATTCTAAGGGCAGGCCTCATTATTCAGTGAGCGGAGCGCTCCTAGCCGAGATGCCCTTATCTGTGCGGGAGATCAGCGTACTATGAGGAGTATCTTAACTACTTCTCCCCTCGAGGATTGTGACCAAAAAATCTATCGGAAGCCCGGTTTCATGTTTGGGGATGCAGCGCCAGACACCGATCATCAGCTGCTGGCCAGAGAAGGGCAGTAGATTTTCAATCTAGATGGCGAGAAGTATTATCTCCTATCTAGCAAGCGTCATTTTCTGTTGTCTTTCTTCCAATGCGTGACGAAGGTTCGAAAGATGAAGTGGCAAGTGACTCAGACTACTGACTTCGTTCACGTGGGAAAATTGATAACTCCGTCTCCCGGTTATACAAGGGCGGGTGCTTCTCGCTGCATATTGAGTCTCCACCCTGGGAACATTCTCTCAAACATCTCAGTGGGGAAAAATTCCGCCGTGGCTCAAACTTTTGGAAACCAGTTCTTCAAAGCTTATGGCAATTATTCAGCCACTGATTTCAGGAATCTTGCGTGGATTCATCCCCCAAGGCCTGGTGGAGGGACTTGACTTTATATGTCTTGGCCTATTTTGAAGAGGATCTGGAGAGGTTGGGACTCTGTGAGGCTGTCAGGGCAACCTGTTATGGTATCCAGATGAGCGTAGCGAACTTCTACGCCATCTTAGAGTTATACTGTCAAGCCATTAGGACTTTCTTCACCCCTGTAAATGAATTGGGCATGGCTTTGCACGAGATGTGGGAGTCTCTACTCTGCCCTTGGGATCTCTCCTTATGAAGAATATTCCCATGCAAGGCGGAATTAGCACTTCTGGAGAAGAAGGAGCTCGCTTTGTTCGAGACTTACCAGGAATTGATGTGTCATCTTTACATCTGCTCGAGTATGTATGGTAGCCATAAGGAAGCTTCGAGTAGTTCGAACAGCTGGGAGAATTATTTGCTCCCCAACCTGGAAGATGCTCCTAAAGCGGCTCACTGCGGGGTTGCAGATGAGGATATTTTCTGGGGGATGCAAGAACATTCCCAGGGGGATATGATCTTGGAAGAAGATGATGGTATTTATGAGAAAGTTAACATTCTCAGGAGTTTCCATCATCAAGCTCATCGACCGATGTCCCGGAAGGTACTTTTGGCCGGATTTTTATCGGTTTGGCTGAAGAGATGTGTGGTGCCATCTTCCTTTGGCGACGTCATTCTTCCGACTGTCTTATTACCAGCTGTTCGTCTAGTCCACGGTCGTTCCCTTGGACTTCTCCAGGCGATGGTGTGTTGTATTCAGCGGGGCCTTCGTGCATTGACGGAGGCTTTCTGTAGGCCACCATCAACAAAAAAGGGAAAAGACACTATCTTGCCTCGTGACAGACCCAACCCCAGGATCGGTTTGCCACCTATTTGATGGCATGGTTTGCCCTTCACTGCCCTTCCATTATCCAAGCTAGTGAGGAGCCTCCAGAAGGTGTCCGGGTGGCGCTTCTCCGTCGGTTTGAGGGGTGTTCATGGTCATTGACTTATGTGTCGTGGTTCGTAAGCTGCTGCGCCGGCATGAGGTTTATAGCCTTTTCTGGTTCTTTCCCTACATTCAAGATGCAGGCTATGGTGAAGAATTCAAGGATGTAGGAGATGGGCAGACGTCGTTGAGCTGGGGGATCTTTGAATGGTTGGTTAGCATCCGGCCATCCTATCTGGTGTACAGGAGCGGGGATATCTGCTACTTGGAGCCTTATGTCCCGAGTCAATTTGCTCGTCAGTTCGGGTATGACCAACTATATGTAGGTAACCTGAACACCAGCCTGGCCTTCATGGGGAGCCTCATTGACGGTGCTCGTGCCTGGCGGTTCTTCATCGCTGGCTGTACTAAGGCGCGGCTGTGCATGCAGCTGAGGACTCCGAACCTGCTGACAACTTTGGGGTTCTGTCAGTAGTATAGAACTTCAAACTCCATGTCAATTGGATTTTCTATTAACTCTTTTGGTGTGAAGTTGATCTCTTAGAGGCTGAAGCGGAAAGTCACCGAGAGAGGCGAGGGTAGAAGGGTCCGTGTGCCAGCCTCGGGGAGTTTGTCGCTACTGCTGATAGTGAGGCTTCAGACGCAGAAAGTCCCCATTTTGAAGGAGACATGGGTGCTGAGGCTCCACTAGGTGCTCCTGGTGGGGTAGGCACAGCCCCCATGGAAGATGTGGAGGAAGAAGATCACGATGTCCACTTCAAACGAAAGCGGCAAGGTGGATCTCGCAGGAAGAGGGTAGTGAAGAAGCCTCGTCGCTACACTCCTACCATTATTGCAAAGGGTGAATCAGTAGCAGTGCCTCCTCCTCCCCTCCATTAGTTATTAGGCTATCAGCTCAGAAGCAGACTATTTATAAAGCTATTCCAATCTAGGTAAGATCAGTTTCATTCTTGTAACATGAACTTATATATTTCATACAGCTCACTTGTTTATCCTATGATTCAGGAACTGAGACTGCAAGAGAACTGAGAGCCGAGACTGTAAGAGAATAGGGGGATTCTTATGATCTTCTATTCACTTATAAAGAAGGTAACGAGGCTAGCTACTTCGTCGTCTCAGAGGATTCCAGAGGTGATGCGGCTGACGTCGGTCCTTCAGGTGTTGGGACCTCGAAAGGAAGTCCTGTGGCTTTAAGCTCTTTGGGATGGACCACAGAGGTTTCGGCGAGTGAAGGTGAGCCGGCCGTCCCTCCTGCATCTTCCAAAAACTTTCCTATGGAACCTGAAGGGGTTGATGCTACCGTCGAGGAAGTTCGGGGAGAGACTGCGGTTGAGGCAGTTGAAACGGTATCGCTTCTTGGTAATATTTTTATCTTTACAATTTTCTTCCATTATTTGTCATGCCTAGCTCAATAAAGTCTTGCAATAGGTGTTTCACCTTTGGGTGCATCGACTTCAAGGAGCCAACTAATCTTCCTGAGGGGACTAGGGGTGAAGCAAGTTCTTCGAC
The DNA here is from genome assembly GCA_038442645.1 of Agave tequilana. Classification (NCBI taxonomy): domain Eukaryota; kingdom Viridiplantae; phylum Streptophyta; class Magnoliopsida; order Asparagales; family Asparagaceae; genus Agave; species Agave tequilana. The sequence continues at coordinate 265,221 of JAVJIF010001824.1, forward strand.
TGCAACGAACGCTGCCAGTTGGATGCCTTGTATCACGACCTGCCTTTTTATCAGCCTGAACCAGCCAGTGGAACTAAAGAGGCTGAGGGGACAATAGTTACGAAACTAATCTCACTTCCAAGTATATCGGTAGGTGAGATGCCAGTGGTTTCGTTAACGCAGCCTATCCTGACAACTACGAAGCTGAAGGTAATTAACAGCCCTTCGTCCCCGACACTGGTTGTCGAGCCAGCTCTTCCTGAAATAGTCACCAACCCTACTTCCATTGTGGCTAGTGTACTGGTTTCAATGAGGAATCCTCCGAGATCATTGGCGATCCCTCATATTTCTCAAGCCAGCGCTCCTGCTGTTGACACTTAAAAAAGACAAGATTCTTACTGGCCTGAACAATGTCTAAACTTATTGACATTTACAAAAGACAAGTGACATACGAGCTGAAGACCAGTTTTCACCCATCTCCGAGGGACAGGGAAGCAACTTGGACTCCACTGATCCAGCAAGCAGACAGTGAACCCGGATTGTTTCTGAACAGACCTCAGCAGGTCTAAGATGCTAGCACTTAGCATTACATGAGCCCAAAGGGATAGCCTCGCCTGAGAAGCTAGTATCACTTGACTTCGCCTCGAAGCCATCCAAAGTCTCGCCAGGAAGCTAACTCGCAACTTTGCCACAGAGGACTTCCAGCTCCGCCAAAGGGTTTCTTTCGGACTTCGCCAGAAGCTGCCTCTAGCTCCGCTACGAGCTCAATGCGGGCAGCTCCGCCATTGGTCTGCTATGGTCAACCTTTGACCAATCAAATCTCCGGATGAGATCAGATCCAATCAGGTCGAATCCAATTAAGATCAAATCAGAGATCTAATTTGGCAGTTGATTGCCACAATCTCTTGACTCTCCTAAAATGAGTAAGAAGATCAGGGGAAATCCTCCAACGATATGGAAAGGATCAAGAAGATCAACCGACCTGCCAATCCTAGCTTCGCAGAAGTCGATCTTAGCCGCGCAGCAAGGCTACTTTCTGGATTCAAACAGATTCGATTCAATCTGTTTCTATATTTTCAAGGGACGATTATACCCTTACTCTCCCTAGAAATAGCCCATCAGGGGTACAAGGGAGAGGGCTGGATTTTCTGAGAAGACTCCACAAGTAGAGACTTCTTCAAAAAGCACCGTGTGTTCTCAAATTCAGAGATCTTTTAGAGAATTGCTTTCTCTATCCAGGGTGTTGATACCCTAACATCGTCCTTCCTCTCAAGGAATCTCCGGAACCAGGTGAGAAGGAATTCCTAATTGAAGGCGATTTTGAGAAGCTGCAAGAGGGTTCTACCAACCTTCTATTCTCTGATTCCGGAACCAGGCGAGAAGGGAATCTCATCCCTCGCATCATCAAAGGGACAAAGTGGTCGCGCGCTGACCAGACTCCTATCGGCACACTTCTCCAGAATCTCTGAGGAGATCTACTTGTAATCTTTTTAAGAATACTTGTAATTTAGCTCCTCAAACTCTTTTTTGTAAGTTTTTCCCCTTTGCAAACATAATGAAAAACACCTGCCATATCCTCTACGGTTATGTCAGTAAAACCGGTGGAAGCTTTGCCTTCAGGGGCCACTCGTTCACCGGGAGTAGTTGAAGCCGAGAAAGAATTTGTGGCTGAGCTAGTTGACAGTTTTTATAAGGGCTTGAAGCGATCTGTTGCTTTGGTCTTGAAGGGCTCGACTAGCTCGTTCTCTGCTTTGAAGGTGGTCCTCTCTCGAAGTATTGACAGCATTCGAGACTTTGGAGGGGATGACCAAGCTGCCACATTGAAGCTTCTGGTGGAGAGGCTTGAGAGGGATGTAGACGAATGGTGTCATCTCAGCAATTCAAATTTGGACTCCTCAGTTAATGAATAGCTTGAATACCTTACTGCTCAGATGCGTGATGCTCATCTTGCGGCACAGGAAGCAGCTAAGGCAATATCTTCAGATTTAAAATCTTTAGAGATAAGGAAAGTAGAAATTAGAGATGTCATAGATGCTTCTAATATTGCTCTTCTCGACACTGAGGATAAAATTGAAAAGGCCAAGGAAATGATCAAGAAAGCCAATCTTTTTCTGTCCAAGGTTGAACCGGTACGTCTTGAGGAGATTGCTCGGATAGAGCAGCTTAAGGCTCAAAATAATGAAGTCATGCGATGGGAGCTAGCACAGAGGGCAACTTTGGGTGAAATTGAGGCTCGTCTGTCCCAGATAGCGAGCTTTAATGAGGCCGAGTTGAGGTCGCAGGCATTCATCAGAGCTACTGAGGAGAGGAAGAATAGGCTGGCCATTCTTGAAGAACGGATCAAGTCTTACGAAGCACCCTCGTAGCTTGTAATCCATGTACCCATGTATTCCTCTTTTGGAATCAATAAAAAGTAATTTTATTTGACTCCTCTGTTATATTTCCAACTTATTTTATTTTCTGAATTTGCAATTCTTACTTTCAAGTTGTATATAATGGTATAATTAATCTAATCAGAGATGATAAACTGATAGGATTAGTTACAAATTTGAGAAATGGCTCAACTCAAATCATATTGAGATAAGGATGGAAGAAATAAGCTTGACGATCTTTACTGTTCAGAGGTAAATATTATGTAGCACCCCGTTCTCGGGATACGTACCCAGATATGAGTCCCAAAATTTTTTGACCATATTGCTCAATTTTCTTCCTATATGTGTTTTTGAGTTGTGATTACTCATATTTTTGAGTATCGGATCTGGATTCTCAGATCTAGTGTAGGCCCTGACCCGGACCGGGAACCCGATACCAGCCAATAGCCCAATTTGACTTTCTAATAGTCCGATTTGACCAATTTCAGTTTCAGAGATTTTTTTCTAATATTTTAGATTTTTCATGATTTTCTGAAATTTTTTGAAATTTTTCTGCAAAATCTCCAGAACCAGTGTCGGTCGGCATTGCTGACTGATTCCCAGATTTTTAGTTTTCAAATGGGTTTGAATTTTTAGAAACGGCTTTCACAATACTTCTTAGAATTTAATTTTCTATCTAAAAATATTTTTTTTGATATTTTTTAAATTTATCAAAATTTGACCGATTCTGGTGTCGGCCGGTATCGCCGGAAGATTCTAGGATTTTTAATTTAAAAAGTACATCGAATTTCTCAAATCTGATTTCACCGTGTATCTTAGAATAATATTTACTATTTTTAAAATTTTTAGGTACGTTTCTGAAACAGTAAAATTTTCGCCTTATTTAAATAATAATATTTTTACTGGCGATTTTTTTTCTGGCTTTTCCCTCCTCTACTCTCCTACTTTTTACCACCAGAAATTATAGCAAATAAAATAGATAATAATAAAAATTTTAAACATTTTGTTTCCTTTTTTCCTTATTTTTTTCAATTTTCTTTCTTTTCTTTCTTTTTCTTTCACCTTGATATTCCCCTCTTAATCAGCGGCTTAATCCTCGCTAGCTGCCCGCTGCCGCCCGACAACCATGGGCTACGCAGACCTATCACCTCCCCCTAAACCATCAATCCATTCCCTCATCCTCTATTAAAACACCACACTTCCATTCTATTTCATTCTTCATCTCCAACACAAATCCAAAAATCAACTTCATCTCCTCCAACCAAATAACCCACTCACGCACTCACCATACCGCCTCCACCTTCACCACCACCGCCCCTGGCCACTCCTAGGCCACCCAATCAACTCCCCAACACCTCCTCTTCACACCACCATCTCCTTCAACCTCCAACAACCTCCCACCACCACCAATTTTACCAAAACCCACCTCCATCACCATTCTTTCTTCTCCAAAATTCACCATCCCCTCCACCAAATTCTCTACTCCAACCAACCCAACATCATCTCCTTCTCCTCCTCTAACTCCCCATCACCTCAAATCATCACCACAACCACCACAACCACCACCATCTTCCACCACCACCAAAACAACAACCACAACAACAAAGGAAACCCAACTCCACCTTCCACTCCTCCCCTTGGGATTGCGCGCGCGGCTAGCTTCTCCCCGGGGGCGCCGCCGCCGCCGCCAGGCCGCCGCCGGCGGTGGCCGCCAGCCGACCACCCCCTCCTTCTCTTTCTTTCTTTCTTCTTTTCTTTCTTTCTTTCTTTCATTTCAAACTTTCCTTCATTCCCTAAATAAATACATATTTCCCTCATTCCAAAAATACCCCTCCCCTCATCCCCTTATTACTTCCCTTTAATTACAACTCTATCCCCTTCCATTTTAATTTCTATTTCCCCTTCTAAAACACCATATTTTCTCTCTCTTTCTTTCTCTCTCTTCTTCCTACGACTTTCTTTCTCCTCTCTCTCTCTCTCCTCTCTCTCATTTTCTCTCTAATATTTATATAAATATTTATAATTATATATTTTAATATATAACTATGGGCTAGCGGATTTCTCGTGCGGATCACCGATTTTCCGGATTTTTAACCGGTATTTCACTCCGGTTTCAGGCGAGTGCTTATCACTAATTTAAAAATAATTACCATTGTATTTATAACATAATATTGACATGTGGATACTTTAATATGCCTAACACTTGCTATTATAATTTTTAGTACATAATTGCCATGCCATATTTAATTCCGATAATTGCCATGATATATTTAATACCGATAATTGTCATGCTATATTTAATACCGATAATTGTCATGCTATATTTAATACCGTTAATTGCCTGCTATATTTGACACCGACACTTGCCATGCTATATTTAATACCGATAATTGCCATGCTATATTTAATACCGATAATTGTCATGCTATATTTAATACCGATAATTGCCATGCTATATTTGACACCGATATTTGCCATGCTACACTTGACCGGTGACATCTTACACCGGCACTTGGCATATTACACTTGATACATGATATATGACACCGGTACTCGGTATTTACACCGGCACTCGGTACTTACACCAACCCTTGTCATGCTATATTTGGCACCAGTACTTTCCATGCTATATTTGACATACGATACCTGACATCAATACTTGCCATGCTATATTTGACACTTGATATGTGACACCAGTATTTGACATGCTATATTTACCACCTGATATATATAACACCTGATACCTGACACCTGACACCTGGCACCTGTATTACCTGGCATATTCATGATTATTATGTGACCAGACATCTGGCACTCCTGTACCTCCTGTATCTCATGTACTCCTGTTTCTCCTGTATCTCCTGTACTCCTGTACTCCTGTATCTCTTGAACTCCTGTACTCCTGAACTCCTGTATTCCTGAACCCCTGGAAAAAGGGTGACTCCTGATATTATACTCCTGATATTATACTCTTGTTAATTCCGTGGTTGGAAGATCATGGTTAAACTGTATACACTTGTGAACATTATCGTTGGGCAATATATATAATAAAAATACTTAACTTACACAGGGTGGGGGAAACTGATGGAAACCGGTATGATGTCATATTTATAATGGTGATATTTCTAAAGTGTCGTGTGGGGCGCGTAATGATAAGTCCCCGGAAGCAGTAGCCTCAATCTGAAGTGTCGTGTGGGGCGCGTAATGATAAGTCCCCAGAAGCAGTAGACTGTATTCCTGAGCTAGTCCCGGGCAGAGACGGGACCCACTACAAATATGAGCCATCAGATTTATCAGTTTCCAAATAATAACTCGTCTTATTCATAAGTGGATGTATGTGTGCCGGTAGCACATACAAAAGCATATGAATCGGATGAATAACAAAAAACAACCAAACAGTAATAATGTTAGGAACGTGTGATATTTGGTCTCTCCTTTGTTCGGGTCCTGGTACTCACATATCAGACCCGGGTAAGTCCTACAGAGTGCGAACTTTAGTACGGACTATCGGTGATGTGAGACACTGGTAGGGAGGCGATTGAAATATCAAACGGTACTGACTATTATTATTGGATTAATTAAAATGCAACACCTTTATATTCTCCAGTTATAGTATTATGTTCTGAGTTGACACCTTGCCTTATAACATGTGATTTATGTGACACACTCTAGTTCTGTTACCCTGAGGGCAACTCAAGTTGTATGAATTCAGATGATGGTGACATCGGATATGTGGTATATAGATGAGGGTTTCTTGTTTGGATTATCCCCTCGACGTATCAACCCATGAATCCATAATCTGAGCTTATACAACTAGTTTTGTCCATACTTATATTTATCGCGTATTTAGTGTAATCATCACGTGTTTAATATATTGGTCGCATGATTATGTAAACCTATGCTCGCTATACCGTTTTTCATGCATGTTTTTCCGATTTAGACTTACTGATATACATGTATTTACTTGATCTCAAATTTACTGTCATTTTTTTTATATTACTTGTCATTTTCTTTACCTGCATGCCTGAACCACATCACTTGATCATGTACACGTGTGCCTGTTATGCACGCCATTTGGCTTTATAATATGTACTCGCTGGGGTTGCTAACAATCCTGGATTCTCATGTCCAGATTCTGGAGTTTAGACCGTGTTGATCTTGCTATAGCTGATCAGAGTGCGCAGCGGATCCTCCCATGGTGATTGGAGTGCAGCAGTAGCCCGGACACCGCAGTAGTTCTTCCTTTCAGATTTTTCCTGTTTGGCTCCCGAGGTCCCTCTTGCCGTATCGTGAGCATATATCAGTTTTATTATGTATGCCCCTTCATGTATTGTACTCTTATATTTTTAGTGATGTAATATTCCTATAATATTGTATCACTTTCTGTGATAACCATGTACTTCTATTATTCTGTTGGAATGTATATTGCCATTATGCTTTCGCCTCTAATTCTTGCCTGTACTAAAGCTTAGCGTATATACGTGAAAGTATTTCCGACCTGCGTATATACGTCGCAGTGGCGTCTCCGTACCCGCCAGATCGGGGCGTCACATATTAACATAACAGATTAAAGATCATTGGATGACCTGGACATGATGATTAGGAATCGCCAGATATGAAGCCTTGTCATTCAGAGGTGATGAACTGGACATAACGACAAAGAAAAATGAGATTGGATATTCATCAGTTCAGAGGTGACAAACTGGACATAACCGATTAGAAATTACCAAACTCGGAGTGTTTACTGTTCAGAGATGACGAACTGGACATAACAGTAAGCAAAAAGGAAGACTTGGCTATCTGTCAGTTCAGAGGTGACAAACTGGATATAACCGAGAAGCCATCAAGCTCGTAATTTTGTCATTCAGAGGTGATAATCTGGACATGATGACAAAATGAAGGTGAATTCGATTTTAGGGACCCGTCTATTCAGAGGTGATATATTGGACATGATAGAGTAAGACACACCAAACTCCGAATCCGCTGCCAGAGCTAGTCGCATTAACTTAGCAGCTAGCCCACTAGGGCTACAAGGGTGAATTGGATCTGGGCACCCGTTGGTTCAGAAGTAATATGGACATGACCAACTAAGAGACATCAGGCTCACAATTTGCTGTTCAGAGGTAAATATTAACATGACAGTAATATCTCCTGACCTTGATAGAGAGAAGGAGGACAAAATTATGGACTTATCTGTTTAGAGGTGGTAAACTGGACATGATAGTTGAAGTACCATAAGAATGGAGATCTAGGTATCCGTCGGTTTAGAGGTAATATGGACATAACCAATTGGGAATTGCTAGACTCAAAGCCCTGCCGTTCAGAGGTGGCGAACTGGACATAACGGCTAAGGAATAGTCCCTACTGGACTGAAAGATGAGACTTGTTTATCTGTCGGTTCAGAGGTAATATGAAAATAACCGATTGAGAAACTATCAAGCTCAGGATTTTTACCGTTCAAAGGTGACAAGCTGGACATAACGGTAAAAGAAATAATCCCATCAGGGGGAAATAGGATCTGATTATAAACTCCATGGGGAAATTGATATCTCCTTCGGATGTTATTTGGAGAAAATTGTCGGAGGTGTATTGTTAACGTAACAATCAAGAGGACTGAGTGGGAAATAATAGACTTTGAAGAGAGTCTACTAGAAACTTGTCGGGGAGCTAAGAAATATAAATCTCATAAAAGATTATATATCAGAGAACTCCTTGGGGATTTGTAAAGCAACTTGTCAGAGGTGTGATGTTAACTTGACAAGAATTCATTTACTATTAGATGTGTTTGAACATAACAGTAATTTGAGTGAACCTGTCACTCTATTGAAGAGAATGACAAGCGGAGTTTATTCATCGGGAAAATTGACCAAATTCGCAGGGATGTTGGTTTTATCTACCGTGGACTAGGCTAGAGTCTTACTATAATGTTAACATGATAGGTTAGACTCGTCATTTTGTAAGGGATATGAATACCTTTCTATGTGGTCTTACCATTCCATGGACGGGAATTGGTAAGTGATTTTGGAGAGAGAATCAAATGGGAACAGGTCCCTTAGAGTTTTTAGCAAACCCTCAGCTGTCAACCGATTTGACATGCCTTTACCAATTACCATTTGAGTCGGGCTAGCCATGCTATTCCCCTCAGTATGATGAGTTGTCAAGGACTTATGTTGGGCTTAAAGGCCAATATTTCCCTCTATCCTTAGCCATTAGAGGCGTTGATTGTTACTTGGAGTAACGCGGTGCTTCCCATGGGTTTTCACTCTGTAGGTGAGTTGGTGATTAAAGGAATGGACATGAATTCCATGAGATCTTAATTTGAAAATTATCGTTCGTCGTGGACTCTCTGTTAATCCTTATCTTGTTTTCATATTGGAAAGATTCTACAAAAGGATGAGTCACGAACCTTCTTCAATGAGTTCGACTTGACAAGTCATCAACTAAACTCCTTTGATCTTTCATTCGATCGGTTACCATGTTTTTGATATGAACGTGAAAACAGTGGAAAAGTTCTGCAAGAGAATGCGTTACGAACTTTGTTTTGTCGTTGAGTCAAGCCTCGATCGATCGAATAGGGGCAGGGAGGTATGCCAGCGTTATTCATAGAAACGTTAGGCTAAATAAACCATCTGCCTGCAACTGTTACTTAGACATGCTCGATGATTAGTCTCTAATTTTGCATAATTTTCATCACATTCTCATATTTATTTCATGAAAAATTTTGCTAATAAAACCTTGCTTGCTTGATCCTAGGTCCATGATGTGCAAATGAAAAAGAAGACCTAAAATCACCATTTAATTGGTGATTAAAAGCCTACCAAGTAGCCATTGACTTTAGATTGAAGATTTTGTCACCCCAGGGCATCAAATCACAAATCCAGGAGGTCAGGTGGACAGAAGGCAGACTAGGCGACGCATTGCTCGAACTGGGGGCGCGCCGCCCTGCCTGGGCCGCATTTCCGCGGCCCTTTGGGCGCGCGCGCTTGCGTTTTGGGCTATGTGCTGTTCACGTGGCCCCCTTTGCCTGGTGTCTATAAAAACCCCCAGGGGTTTTCAGTTGGGGCAGATCCAGAGTTAGAGCAAGTTGTGTAGATTTATTTTTAATTTGTAGTTGTTGTTATTGTTCTTCTTCTACTTTAAGTTTTAGCCATTAGAGTGAAAGAGAGAGTGTGTAAAGGGTTGTATTTGAAGGGTGACAAAATAATACAAGTACTACTTCTATTTCTTCTTTTCAATTTACTTGTCTTTGCCATTTACTTTTACTTCTTTGTTGTAGTGTAACTTCTTTCTTCTTCACCTCTTTTCTTTTACTTTGTTTTAGGGTAACTTCCTCTCTTTAACTTTTCTTTTCTTTTATTTTCTTGTAGTGTAACTCCCTCTCTCCACTTCTTTTCCTTTATTGTTTCTTTTACTTTTATGGCTAACTAACTTTTCATTAGCATGGCTAACTAACTACTAACCCACTAATTTCTAACACTTGATTGATAACCCAAATGAGTCAATAGTGTCAAACAAGCCTTGTGCAAATAAGAGCTATGGCATCTTAAGACGAGGGTTCTAACTCTAATTTACCTACAAGTATTTACTTTCTTATACTTCATGCTTAATGAGTTTTGATGATCTATGAGTTGTGTACTTTACTTGTTATTGTAAGTTAAAGACTTCTCCTTTTAACTTTGCCGATACCAATAGTGCACTCGAGTCTTCCCTTATTCTCGCCTTCTATCGGATCTTGATAAGGGAATGTCTGAGTTTTTATCGTGTAAAGCTAAGTTTTAGGATGAACTTTCACTCGATTTCCACGTGAATAGTTCCAATGCAAAAGGTTTGTGTTCACCTATGATCCATCGTGAGGCTATCTTCCAAAAGTTAGAAATTAGTGGGAGCACTTAGTAGAAAGTTAGCCATGCATTTTTACAAATAAGAAAAAAAATCACTTTTACAAACCACCAAAACATTTTCCAATAATTCTCCAAACAACTTGTTTTCACTTTTCAATTCTTTATTTGGACACAAAGAACTTTCTTTCTTCTTGAACTTTGAAGCCGCATCAAACTTCCATCGCTCTCCCTCCTTGTGGATACGACCCGTATAGCCACTTCGCTACTACGGAAGAATCGCAAAAGCAGTAACATTAACCCACATTTCCTTCTCTTATTTTAGTACTTGCTTTTTGCCGATCAAATTTTGGCGCCGTTGCCGGGGAGGGAACGGCTTTATTGTTCACTACTAAAGATTGTTCTTTGTTTTGTGTGTAGGAGAAGTACCAAGGAGCTCACTATTGCTGGATGCAAAAGAGGTGGCCAAGAACATTGCGCGAGGACTCATTTGCCCTCGGAAAAATTCGTGTAAAAAGCGAGTTTTTCCGATTGAAGTACTAACAACTCGTTTGCAGGGTTGCCAAAAGCTGCTAAAAAATTTTTTTTTTTGCTTTCTAAATTTTTAGTTTCCTTGGATGCTTCACCTTATGCATGTGTAATAAATTCAATAGAAATTCACTTGTTGCTTAATTGAAATTTGGATTAGACTTTTTGCATTTAGGGCACGTGTCTATTTCAATTCATTTCAATTTCTGTTGAAGAGTGCTGGAGACAAGGTATGTGTGCATTCATATAGAATAGGACCAATATTTTGAAGTGATTTACCGCTTTGAGTGTTACCTTGTTGTGAATAAACTGCACACTTGCACAATTGACTTTAAGGGCAAAACCCAAATAAACAAGATAAGGTGGGGATTTCATCACCCTTCCTTAGCCCAAAAACCATCTCCAAGTGCACTCACACTTTCCCAAGCCTTAACTAAAAATCAATAGACGTTGGCCCTAGGGACATCTCAGACTCACTAAGAGATTAACCGAGGTTGGAAATTGTAAGAACTATACTCCTGCAAAATCGGTGTCCAAGGAAAGTGGATTGAGAGGTAAAGCCTCGAAAGCTCCGTGGTTTGGCGTAATTAGGCCCGTGGCTCTGCCCGGATACCTCCTCCCGAGATTTGCCCTTTCCTGACCGATTAGCTTGCAGTCGAGTTCCTGCAACAACCTTCCCCGGAGAATCGACCAGTTAGGAGTCGTCTAGGTCCAGGTACCTTAGACTAAGGCTTGTCGTTGTTTTTCTTTCTTTTGTTTGTTTTTTCATTCTTTTCGATTGTTTGTTGTCTTCACGTTGTTTGTGGTGTGCTGCATGCAAGAATGTGTGAGAGATCCGTCAACTTCGAGATTAACAAGAAACACTTCTCTGTCCTTGCATCCAGAACCGGTGATGGCATCACTTCAGGATAGATTTTACCCGATTAGAACTTCACTTCCATCTTGCATAAAACTTCCTGAAGCAAACGGCAATGATTTTGAGTTAAAGACCTAATTCATTAACACTCTTCCCAAATTTCATGGTTTAGAATCAGAGGACGCATACTTCTTTGTTAGGGAATTTGAAGAAGCATGCCTCATGATGCGTATACCCCAGCTTGAAGACGATGCCGTTAGGTTACGTTTCATCCCTTTTTCCCTAAAGGACCTAGCTAAGAAGTGGTTGTACAGCTTGGCAACAAATTCAGTCACAACCTGGGATGATTTCGTCAAGGCCTTCTTGAAGAAATTCTACCCAATTCACAAAACAGCCCTCATTAGGAAGAACATCATGCAGTTTAAGCAAGACCCAAGCGAACCATTTTGGAGATACTTTGAGCGATTCAAAGATCTCCTCGCTCAGTGCCCTCATCATGGCGTGGAGAAATGGCGTCAGTGTCAAATTCTCTACAATGGTCTAGATTATCAGACTAAGACCCTGTTAGAAACGATGTGTCAGAGAGGGTTCTTGCAGAAGGATGAGAATCAGGGTTGGGATTTATTTGAGGATTTAGCGGAGAAAACCCTGCAATGGGAGCCAGCCTCGGAAAAACCTAGGAATTCACAATCTATAGCTTCAAGAGGAGGGCTCCTATCTCTAGAATTATTCATAGCTGCCAAGGCCAAGATTACTACCCTAATGAGAAGGATAGAGGCTCTGGAAACAAAAGAGCCTGCCAGTGTCAACCAGATCAACCCACCACCAATTCACAATCCGGGTTGTTCGTATTGTCAGGCACCAAACCATGTTTTTGAAGAGTGCCCTGTTTCCATGCCCTGTAAGTGCCACCGGAACACATGAACGCGGCTTACTCATGGCCGCCTCACAACCCCTACTCACAGACCTACAATCCCGGCTGGAGAAATCACCCCAATTTCTCCTGGGCCCAAAACAATCTTCCCAGGCCTAATTTTTTCAACAACTTTCACCATCCTACTCCTCCACCAACTTTTCCCAGTCAAGCCCCAGCTTCCTCCTCCCAAGGCTCACCAATAGAAAAGAAAATCAGTAAATTGGAGGAGAGCATAGAAGCTTTCATAAAGTCCCAAACCGCTTTTATGCAAAATCAGGGACAAACTCTGAACAGTCATTCACAGGCCATATCACGATTGGAAATGCAGATGAGCCAGTTAGCTAGCTCCCTAAGTGAAAGACCTAAGGGTACTTTGCCTAGTCAGCCGCTAGTTAACCCAAAAACCTCCAACAAAGCATATGAAATTCAGGATCCATCGATTAACCAGTGTAATGTTGTTCATACACTGCGATCTGGAAAGAAGGAAGACAACCAGGTTTACCAACAGAAAAGTCCAGTCCATCCCGATCCCACTCCTGCCTCCACCTCTGCTAGTTCCTCCCAATCCACTCCACAAACATCTGACGAGGACAAAGCTGCTGAACAAGTTCATAAGCCTATAGCACCCTTTCCCAATAGGCTTAGGAACAATAATAAAAATATGCACATGGAGAAAATGCTAGAGATGTTCAACTAGATCAAATTGAATGTGCCACTTCTTGACGCTATCCAACAAGTCCCGGCTTATGCCAAATTTCTTAAGGATATGTGTACGAAGAAGAGAAAGACCAATGTGCCCAAGAAAGTCTTCTTGGCCACTAATATAAGCGAAATTCTGTCTGGTCCCATTCCAGTGAAATACGAGGATCCCGGATGTCCCACCATTTCCTGCACCATAGGATAGACCAAAATCAGTAGAGCGCTTCTTAACCTGGGAGCAAGTATCAACTTGATACCTCTCTCAGTATACCAGCAATTTAGGTTGGGCGAGCTAAGCCCAACTCGAGTCACCATTCAGCTAGCCGACCAATCTGTGAAGATCCCTAAGGGGGAATCACAGACGTCCTCAACCGGGTCGGGGATTTCATTTACCCCGTTGACTTCATTGTGCTTGAGACCCAACCTGTGTCCAATCTTAGGTCTCAAAATCCCGTCATCTTAGGGCGCCCATTCCTTGCTACAGCCAATGCCATAATCAACTGTAGGAACGGGTCCATGCGATTGACTTTTGGAGACATGACGAAGGAAGTCAATGTCTTCAATGTTGGAACACAACCTAGGGATGTCAATGATCAGACGTTTGAGGTCAATTTTATTGAAAACCTGACCAGTGACCATGAGGAGAGTATGGAGACAGAAACTGAGGCAGAGTTTGATCTGGAGGCTGAGGATTTTAATCTAGACCAGATCATAAATTCAGCAGTGGATTGGGCGTCAAACCCAAGCGTACCCCATCCTAGGATTGAAAGCCCAGAGATTGCCTCCAATGAAGCAACACATTCCCTAGAGCTTAAAGACTTGCCTGAACATCTCAAGTACGCCTACCTAGGAAGAAAGGACACCTTGTCAGTCATCATAGCATCACACCTGACTGAGCAACAAGAGGACAGCTTAATGTCTATTCTAAAAAGACATAGGGAAGCCATTGGATGGACGATGAAGGACATCAAGGGAATAAGTCCAGCCATAGTACAACACAGAATCCATTTAGTCGAAGAAGCAACCCCTAGGAGGGACCCACAACGCAGGCTTAACCCTCTCATGCAAGAGGCAGTTAAGGCTGAAATTCTGAAACTATTAGATAATGGGATAATTTGTCCCATTTCGATAGTCAATGGGTTAGCCCTGTTCATGCGATCCCAAAGAAGGCTGGTTTTACGGTGGTAGAAAATGAGGAAAAAGAGTTTGTACAAACAAGACTGCCTACCAAGGTTCGTGTTTGTATCGACTACAGGAAGTTGAATGCAGCTACCCGTAAAGACCACTTCCCGCTACCCTTCATCGACCAAATGCTTGAGCGTTTGGCTGGACATGAGTACTACTGCTTTCTAGATGGGTACTCGGAATACAATCAAATCCCCATTGCTGCAGAAGACCAGGAAAAGACGACGTTCACCTGCCCGTTCGGAACCTTTGCTTATCGGCGCATGCCTTTTGGATTGTGCAATGCTCCTGCAATGTCCCAACGGTGCATGCTTAGTTTGTTCTCTGACATGGTGGAACGTTTTCTTGAGATTTTCATGGATGACTTCTCCATCTACGGAGATTCATTTGATCAGTGTCTTCATCACTTAGAGTTAGTACTACAAAGATGCATTGAGAAGAACCTAACTCTAAACTGGGAAAAATGTCACTTTATGTGAGACAGGGGATTGTCTTGGGCCATGAGATTTCGAGGAGAGGCATAGAAGTAGATAAGGCTAAGGTAGAAGTGATTGCTAAACTTCCACCACCCAAAAGCATCAAGGATATTAGATCCTTTCTAGGGCATGCTGGGTTCTACCGACAGTTTATTAAGGATTTTAGCAAAATCGCTATGCCCTTAACCAACCTGCTCGCTAAGGGCGTGCCCTTTGATTTTAACGATGAGTGTTTTAAATCATGGGGGAAGCTTAAGTAAGAACTTATCTCTGCGCCTATCAATTCTGCTCCTAATTGGACCCAGCCATTTGAAATCATGTGTGATGCATCTGATTTTGCTATTGGCGCTGTTCTAGGACAGCGCATCAACAATAGGCAGCACGTGATTTATTATTCGAGTAGGACTTTGAATGACGCCCAACAGAACTATAGAACGACTGAGAAGGAATTCTTGGCCGTTGTCTTTGCGTTAGAAAAGTTCCGGCCTTACTTGTTAGGTTTGAAGACGGTGATTTTTACGGATCACTCGGCTCTGAAATACCTCATGACCAAGAAGGAAGCAAAAGCCCGACTGATTCGGTGGATCCTTTTGCTTCAAGAATTTGACGTAGAAATCCGGTAGGTATAGAAAATGTGGTTGCTGATCATCTCTCACGAATTCCGAATGCACCAACCATCCAAGCTCCGATCAAGGAGGATTTCCCAGACGAGCACATCCTAGCCATTCGTAAGGAACCCTGGTATGCTGACATCGTTAATTACCTGGCCACAGGACAATTACCCACTGACTGGACAAAGCAAGACCAATACCGCTTCTTTGCCCAAGTACGGTACTTCTTCTGGGAAGAATCGTATCTTTTTAAGTATTGTCCCGTCCAAATAATTAGACGATGCATACCTGAAGTGGAACAGAGGAGTGTGCTCAGCTTTTGCCATGACCTTGCATGCGGAGGACACTTCGGTCCCCGTAAGACTGTAGAAAGGTTCTACAAAGTGGGTTCTACTGGCCCACTTTGTTCAAAAACTCATATCATTTTTGCAAGTCATGTGCAAATTGTCAGAAAATTGGGAAAATTTCAAGAAGAGACATAATGCCCCTGAATCCGATCCTTGAAGTTGAAAATTTTGATGTATGGGGTATCGATTTCATGGAGCCATTCCCCAATTCCTTCAGCAATCAGTTCATTTTGGTTACTGTAGATTATGTCTCTATGTGGGTTGAAGCTGTGCCAACTAAGACGAATGACAACAAGGTGGTTGTCAAATTTCTCAAATAAAACATCTTCTCCCGATTTGGCACCCCTCGAGCGATAATTAGTGATAATGGATCGTATTTCTGCAACAGAGTTTTTGAAGCTCGGATGCAAAAATATTCCATCAATCACAAGTTATCAACTCTATATCATCCCCAGACAAATGGGCAGGTCGAAGTCACCAACCGACAGATCAAGCTCATTCTGAAAAAGACTGTCGGACAAAACCGAAAGGATTGGTCGGTTAAGCTCAATGATGCATTGTGGGCTTACCGCACTGCTTTTAAGACAGTTCTGGGGATGTCTCCTTATAGAATCGTATTTGGAAAAGCCTGTCATCTACCAGTAGAGTTAGAACACCGGGCCCTCTGGGCAATTAAGCAACTCAACTTTGATCTGACCAAAGCCGGTGAACTTAGAAAACTGCAGATTTCAGAATTAGAGGAGATACGAAATGAAGCCTATGAGAATGCCCGAATCACTAGGAGCAGGACTAAACTTTTTCATGACCAAATCATAACCCAGAAAAATTTTGCACCAGGAGATAGGGTTTTGTTGTATAACTCTAGGCTTCATATTTTCGCGGGGAAGCTGAAAACTCGTTGGTCGGGACCATTCATTGTGCGCACTGTTTTCCCACACGGTGTTGTGCTTATTGCAGACCCTAAGAACAACACGGAATTCAAAGTGAATGGGCAAAGACTGAAGCCCTTCTTGACCACTGAGCCTATGACTCCAGATGATAGTGTGACTCTTTTTGCCCCGTCATACACCTAACCACAACAAACAAATAAAAAAATAATTTTTTTTGTTTATATGCTTACCATGTGTACATTCTTTTTGACATTTCTTTAGTCTATTCGCACTTGGTCGGCCCGAGTTCATGAAGACGGTGACATCAATTTCTTCCCCCTATCTACTGCATCTGTATTTACATCACCTTCATTGAGGACAATGCATTAGATAGGTGTGGGGGGTGCTAACACTTTTCTTTCTTTTTCTTTTTATCCTCCTTACTTCTTTCAAAAAAAATAATAAATCTAGATTGAAAAGAAATTTCATACTCTTTGTAAACGTACCAAAAGATTGTAGG
The DNA here is from genome assembly GCA_038442645.1 of Agave tequilana. Taxonomy (NCBI): domain Eukaryota; kingdom Viridiplantae; phylum Streptophyta; class Magnoliopsida; order Asparagales; family Asparagaceae; genus Agave; species Agave tequilana. Next base: position 282,417 of record JAVJIF010001824.1, read on the forward strand.
AATTACGGGAACCTTATTAATGAATCTTTATTTTTTCTAAGTAAACAAGAAAGAATGGTTTGACTAAAAAGATAGGAGGGATAAGGAAAATAACTCATACCTTTTATTTAACCTTAATAGAATATGCATAATTCACACACACATGCTTGGGATTTAGAGACACAACTCTGAAAAAAAAAGGCTGGATAATTGTGCCTCAAGAAGCATGATTACTCATGCCAAAAAAATTAATATATAAATAGATCTTGATTTCGTGGCATACTCCACTTGCATATTTGACCTGAAGGGTGTTTTTCCACCTGGTGCCCTAAGACCATCTGGTTTGAGAGTCATCGGTTTGATATGTGTTACATACGTGAAGTAGAAAGCCTAATGGAACCAAGAATAATAAGTAAATACTAATAAAGTTAAAAGATATTCAAAGTTGAGTTGAAAAATCCCAAGCACATCACACTTACACAGTATACATATCTATCTAAAGCAAAATAAAAGAATGAGTTAGAAGTACAAGATCCTTTCTAAATTTAAAGAAAAATCATAGTTTCTTCTTTTATTAAGACTAAAGTATAAGAGGACTTATGAGGGTTAAACCTAATTCTTACATCATTCGATCATTTTTACTTAGATGATTGAAAGTTCTTTTTCATGAAAAAAATTTAAACAACTAACTTCTTTTTTTACTTACTGGATTTTGTGGGTGCAATCCGCTGAAAACCCTCAGAAGACAACACTCCTCCTCTAGGGGAAACTGAGAGGTTTAACGGCTTGTTGCACATGCTCAGTGCAATCGCGTCACCTGCGAAAGTGGTGTAATAATGTTCTCATTTTTGTTTTGCTCGGGACGAGCAAAAAGATAAGTGTGGGGGTGTGATTAGTCTCTAATTTTGCATAATTTTCATCATATTCTCATATTTATTTCATGAAAAATTTTGCTAATAAAACCTTGCTTGCTTGATCCTAGGTCCATGGTGTGCAAATGAAGAAGAAGACCTAAAATTACCATTTAATTGGTGATTAAAAGCCTACCAAGTAGCCATTGATTTTAGATTGAATATTTTGTCAGCCTAGGGCATCAAATCATAAATCCAGGAGGTCAGGTGGACAGAAGCCAGACCGGGTGACGCACAGCCCGAAACTGGGCGCGCACCGCCGTGCCTGGGCCGCGGAAACGCGGCCCTGGCCGCGGTTTCCGCGGCCCTGGCCGCGTTTCCGCGGCCCTTTGGGCGCGCGCTTGCGTTTTGGGTCACGTGCTGTTCACGTGACCCCCTTTGCCCTGGTGTCTATAAAAACCCCCCAGGGGTCTTCAGTTGGGACAGATCCAGAGTTAGAGCAAGTTGTGTAGCTTTGTTTTTAGTTTGTAGTTATTGTTGTTCTTCTTCTTCTACTTTTAAGTTTTATCCATTAGAGTGAAAGAGAGAGAGTGTGTAAAAGTTGTATTTGAAGGGTGACAAGATAATACAAGTACTACTTCTCTTTCTTCTTTCCAATTTACTTGTCTTTGCCATTTACTTTTACTTCTTTGTTGTAGTGTAACTTCTTTCTTCTTCACCTCTTTTCTTTTACTTTGTTTTAGTGTAACTTCCTCTCTTTAACTTTTCTTTTCTTTTGTTTTCTTGTAGTGTAACTCCCTCTCTCCACTTCTTTTCCTTTATTGTTTCTTTTACTTTTATGGCTAACTAACTTTTCATTAGCATGGCTAACTAACTACTAACCCACTAATTTCAAACACTTGATTGATAACCCAAATGAGTCAATAATGTCAAACAAGCCTTGTGCAAATAAGAGCTATGGCATCTTAAGACGAGGGTTCTAACTCTAATTTACTTACAAGTATTTACTTTCTTATACTTCATGCTTAATGAGTTTTGATGATCTATGAGTTGTGTACTTTACTTGTTATTGTAAGTTAGAGACTTCTCCTTTTAACTTTGCCGATACCAACAGTGCACTCGAGTCTTCCCTTATTCTCGCCTTCTATCGGATCTTGATAAGGGAATGTCCGAGTTTTTGCCGTGTAAAGCTAAGTTTTAGGATGAACTTTCACTCGATTTCACGTGAATAGTTCCAATGCAAATGGTTTGTGTTCGCCTATGATCCATCGTGAAGCTATCTTCCAAAAGTTAGAAATTAGTGGGAGCACTTAGTAGAAAGTTAGCCATGCATTTTTACAACTAAGAAAAAAAATCACTTTTACAAACCACTAAAACATTTTCCAACAATTCTTCAAACAACTTGTTTTCACTTTTCAATTCTTTATTTGGACACAAAGAACTTTCTTTCTTCTTGAACTTTGAAGCCGCATCAATCTTCCATCGCTCTCCCTCCTTGTGGATACGACCTGTATAGCCACTTCGCTACTACGGAAGAATCGCAAAAGCAGTAACATCAACTCACACTTCCTTCTCTTATTTTAGTACTTGCTTTTTTGCCGATCACTCGACTTCAAAATATGACCTATTCTTCTAAGTTGGAGATTGGTACATGTTTATATACTACAGAAGAGTGACAAGGCTAAAACAACTTGATCCTTTGTTTTCTTCTTCAATGTCAAAGGCGTTCGATCGGCTCGATACTGGCCGACAGTGAATTCGTTACCTTGACTCTTCTTTGATAGAAACGGTGTTCGATCGGCTCGACACTGGTTTATGATTGTATGATCTCGTTAGAGAAAGAGAGGAGCGCTCTTTCTACATATCTTGGATATGAAGGTCTTTATCTGAGGTGTAATGTTAACTTGATCATGAGAAGAATCTTATCAAGGATAATACTTCTTTAGGAACTTGCCGTTGATTGGCATCATGAGTAAGTCTCCGTCTGAAGTCATAAGGCGATATGCTCCATTTGAATATACTGTTTCTTTCACAAACGGTCCTTCCCATTTGGGCTGAAATTAGCCTTTGGTTTTGTGCGTCATAATCTTCGGTCATCTGACGGTTAAAACCAAATCTCCTTTTGGGAAAATCCTTTGCTTAACCTTCTTATTGAAGGCCTTCGAGATTCGCGCATGATATAACTAAATGTGTTGTTGAGCTTGTTGTCGCTTCTCATTTAAGGCTTCGAGCTCTTGGAGAAGCAAGCGATCATTGTCCTCCTTTGTCATTCTGCTCATTAAAGCGACTCGTAATGACGGCATCTGGATTTCTAGCGGTATGACCGCTTCACACCTGTATGCCAGGAAAAAAGGTGTATTGCCTGTCGGGATTCGAACTGTGGTTCAGTAGGCCCAAAGACATTCACTAAGCTTCTCATTCCAATCTCGCTTATTTGATGAAACGAATTTTTTGAGTAGCTTGATAATTATCTTGTTGAATGCTTCCGCCAAGCTATTAGCAGCAGGGTTATAAGCAATTGATGCCCTATTCTGAATTCGGCACTTGTCACAAAATTGGTAGAATACCTGGCTCACAAATTGGGGACCGTTATCATGGATGATCCGCCTAGGGACACCAAATCGATGGATGACATGGTGTTTGATAAAATTAATCACATTAGAAGTTTTAACTTCCACAAGCGGTATGGCCTCTGGTCACTTTGAAAAGTAATCGGTTATTGTCAAGATAAACCGATGACCTTTTGTTGAAGAGGGGTTGATCGGCCCTATGTCATCGATTCCCCATGATTCAAATGGCCACGAAGCAACGGTTGGATGGAGCAACTCTGGAGGCTGATGTTTGAAGTCCGCATGGATTTGGCAGGGTTTACACCTTCGTGCATATTGGACGACATCGGTTATCATGGTCGGCCAATAATATCCAAGCCTGTGTAATCGATCCTTGAGTTTTGAACATGGCTGATGAGCTCCACATATGCCGTCGTGCGTTTCTTTAAGCACTTCTTGTGCCTCTGAATTAGAAAGGCAACGGAGGAGGATACCGTCATATGAGCGATGGTAGAGTGTCTTTACTATTGGATCATAGTAAAAACGAAGAGACTTTCGTCTGATAGATGCCGCTTCTTTAGAATCATCCGGTAATATATCATGCAAAGCATAGTCAATGAGGGAAAATCGCCAATCTCTCGATTCAAAATCTGTCGAGATGCAATGGACTTCCTTGGCTTTCAACACATGTTTAGGACAAACAAGGTGTCGAGTAGCCACTGTAAGGTGATATGTTGTGTCGATTGGTAAGGATAACGTAGCGGCTAGTGTAGCTAGAGCATGGGCCTTAGTATTCTGAGATCGGGACACATGACTGATATAAAAGTCATCAAATGAGCTAGCCATTTTGGTGACTGCATGATAATAAGGTACAAAATCTCCGTGACGGACCTCATATTCTCCTTTAACCTGATTAATGATCAGTTTTGAATCATCATAGGCTTCAAGGTAGTGTACCCCCATTTCATGAGCGAGCTGAAGGCCAATGAGTAGAGCGTTGTATTCTGCCACATTGTTGGAACATGGTTCCGTCGATGAAAACGCCCTAGGAAGGACATGGTTTTGTGGTGAGATAAATACAACCCCCATACCAGCAATGCTCTTACCTTTAGGGCCTATTCGTGATGCTCCATCGAAGAACATCTGCCATACTTCATCCTCTGAAGTTATATTAGATTCGAAAATCTCATCTGGAATATCTTTATGAAGTTTTGAGCTTTCTGGAACTGGATGAGCAGCCAAGAAATCTGCAAGCGTCTGGCCTTTAACCGCCTTCTGAGGGACAAAGAGCATGTCGTACTGAGACAGGCCCACTTAGCTAATTTAGAATTCAGTGATCCTGATTTCGTCATGAGAAGATGCGAAGGATTCACTTTGAAAATGACATGTATGGCTTGGCCAATCAAATAATGTCGTGTCTTCTGAATAGCAGAGACAAGAGCTAAGCATTCCTTCTCAATAGGGTTATAGCGAGATTTTGCTCCTATCAGAGTCCTGCTCAGGTAGTAAATAACCTGTTCATGACTATTATCATCTTTTTGAGCAAGCAGAGCACCAAGGGAATAGTCTATAACTTTCACATAAAGCAGGAAAGGTTTTCCTGATGTGGGAGCCACTAAGACCGGAGGTTTAGTGAGGTAGCTTTTGATATCCTCATAAGTTTCTTGACAGCCTTGATCCCATACAAAAGAGACACCATTTTCCATGAGTCGGGTGAACGGTTGACAGCGGCCTAAGAGATTTACGATGAATCTTCTGATATAAGCCTGTCTACCTTGCAGGCCCCAGAGTTCTTTGAGATTCTTAGGTTGATGCATGCTCTGAATGCCTTTGACTTTGTCTGGGTCAAGATGAATTCGCTTTGATGTAACAATGAATCCTAAGAATTTGCCACTCGACACCCCCAAGAAGGATTTCGTCGGATTCATCTTCAATCGATTAGCTCGCATTATGTCGAACATCGTTCTCAAGTCATGAAGATGGTCATTCTTATTGCGGCTTTTGATATCAATGTCGTCGACATAATATTCTACCGTCTTTCGGATATGGTCAGGGAAAATTATACTCATCGCTCGCTCATAAGTTGCTCCGCGTTCTTTAATCTGAAAGTCATCACGGTATAGCAATACACCTCCAACGGTAATGAAGTATACTTCTCATCAACTGGGTACATCTTAATTTGATTATACCCTGAGAAGCCGTCCATGAAAGACATTCTTTCGAATCTGCAGGTATTGTCAATCATGACATCGGTGATGGGCAATGGGAATTCATTTTTGGGATAGGCTGTATTGAGATCGCGATATTTGATTGAGCTTGAACCTGCTCACGAAATACAGTATTTCAGATCTAAGAATAGGATGTGCAAGGTGCTCAATTCTACCGCAATAGCAAGTGGCTATGCGGGTCGTGATCCACAAGGAGGGACTAGCGATAGAAGCTTTTTTAGTAAGTTTTGCTTTAAGATACAAAGTATGGTTAAAGTTCTTCTTTAGTTCTTTAAAAGAAAAAGAGAAAAATTAGGTTAAAGTGAAGTTAGAAAGAAAGTAGTAGAATTAGAAAGTGGGAAAATGAAAAATGGATTATTTACAAAGAAATTGAAAAGGGTGATAAAAATGGTTGGAGATTGTGATATTGAAACTAAAGAATAAAAGAAAAGAAAGACAACCTAAAAATTACTTACCTCTTCAGTACTCATATATCTTGAATCCGTTGCGACGACTTACCTTGTCTTTGAAGGCAATCAAGCATGGCGTATAGGATCTTCCTCATTCTCGATCTACACTACGAATAAAAGGGCAAACTATACTAGCAAGAGAAGGGTTGTTCATTACCATAGGCCATCAAGGGCACTTACAACGGCTAAGCAGTCTCGAGGTTATCGGATTCTCTTGGATTGCAACACATCAGAGGAAAGTAAAAGAAAACAAGAGTAAAGAAAGAAAAGAAACTTTGATTCAATTCAAATAACAATGAAAGAAAAGACTTACTTACACTGGTGTCACCCTCAGTACAAGTTTGATCTCCTTCCTCCATGAAACTTGTCTCTCCTCTCAGTTACATAAAGAAAAGTAAAATTTACATAAAAAGAAAACTAAAAACCTAAGTTACAAAGTACAAATTATCCTAAATTCTATTGTCTGCTTGGTCGTCCCCTAGAGGCTCTGAAAATCCCAGTATTTATAGGCAAAACCCAACCTACAGGATCATATGAAGATAGGGGGAGCAAATGCTCCCCCTAACTCTCCAACAGAGCCGCAGAAACGCGGCCAAAGCCGCGTTTCTGCGGCCAGGGTGTGGCCAGGTGGCCACACCCTGTTGGTGGTGCTCCCCGGTTTCTTGATTTGTAATTATCTTTATCTGGATTTATAGTTTATGTCCGGAATTTTGACGAAATGGCCTTTGATCCTTGGTTTCAACCGATCGATTCAGGGAGGATTCTTCTCAACCGGTTTTCAATCTTTCTGATATGCCAAGATTTAGCCCTGATTCCTTGATTTTGAATTTATTCTGTATTAAGTCAGGATTTGGTGGGCTTTTGGGCTCATTTCTCTTCACTCTCCTTTAGGAATGGGCCTGCAAAGAAATTAAACATTTAATTAAGAAAATGCAGAGTATATTCTATAATAAGTAGGAGAATATGATATTAAATGTGCAATATTAATGACCAATCATACCCCCATACCTATCTTTTGCTCGTCCTCGAGCAAAATAACTAAACTATACTAAGGATTATTAGACCACTTTCGCAGGTCACGCGATTGCACTGAGCATGTGCAACAAGCCATTAAACCTCTAGGTTTCCCCTAGAGGACGAGTTTTATCTCGTGAGGGTTTTCAGTGGATTACACTCACAAAATCCATAAAGAAAGAGAAATAAAGAGTTAGTATTTTCGAAAAACATTTTGAAAGAGAAAAATATTTGAAATATAATTGTAAGACTTAAGTAATCTATAAGTTATAGGAAAACTGAATTTTTCATTCCTAAATTTAGTCTCTATTCAAAAATTTGTTATCAATCAAAATAAGGAGTCAAATTGTACTTCTCATTTAGTCTATTACTTTACCCTAAGTCATATGCACCTTGTGATCGTGAAAATTTTGACTAAGGGTTCTTTAACTCTAACTCTTATGCCATATTTATTTATATATATATATATATATATATATATATATATATATATATATATATATATATATATATATATATATATATATATATATATATATATATATTGTGGTATTATTCCTTAGTTCTATTAGGCTTTCTAATCTACCCATGTAACGAGCCTTTAATCGATGACTCCCAAACCAAACGGTCTTAGGGCATCAGGTGAGAAAACACCCCAAGGACTTAAGGACTCGAGCAAACAAGGCCACAAAAATAAGGATTTTATTATTTGAACCTCTTTTAGGCGTGAATACTTATGCTTTATTAGGCACAAATACCCAGCTTAATCAGAGGATTTTCATATATATATATATATTTCAAACTTATCTAATCATCTTTCGCATAAATACTAAGGCTTGCTTAGGCCAAAGCACCTAACTAATCAATAATTAGATTTGTTCATATATATATATATATATATATATATATATATATATATATATATATATATATATATATATATATATATATAAGGCATAAGAATCTTTGTTTTTGAACCCTAAGTGTGTAAGTGTATGAAGTGTGCATATTTCATTGAGGTAAAGATCAAGACTAAATTACTTTGACAAATTATCTTCCTAACCCTAAAAATCAAACAAATAATCTTATTTTGACCAAATTTAAGAAATCCTAATTTTGATTTTTCTATTCCTTAAAATTGACTTAATTTCTTACAAAAAATATGTCAAAATATTGTTTCTATTTTCAAAAAGTTTTTTAAAAGTAAAGAAAAATGTTAATTTTTTTTTTAAAAGTTATGTTAGAACCCTCCCCCACACCTATCTCATGCATTGTCCTCAATGTATGAATTAATGCATAGATGCATGAAAAAGAAGAAAGGGAAGGAAAATGTTATCTTAAGGTGGTGGTTCTGGTGGTGGTCTGATTGGTCCACAAAATGAGGCCCAATCGACTTTTCGTGGAGTTTGAAGGAACCCACCAGAAATTTCTCTAATATAACCCATTAAAATGATGTATCCATGAAGGATTTTTATTAAAAATTTAACCCCATCTAATTTTCAAATTCCATAATTAATTTCGGAGTCAAATTTGTCAACCGCCTTGTCCCAAAATGGAGTATCAAAAGATAGAATGATTGACTTGGACTCAGGAAGTACTGGAACTAATACTGACTCAGGAAAGTGACTTAAGTCAAGTAAAGGCTCAGGAGTCGAGATTGGTTCAAGAAATGGGTCCAAATCAAGAAGTTGAAATCAAGTCCACATTCATTTTCTAACAATGGAACGTGACTTAATATTGGTGATTCAAGTACAAGAATGATAGGTGTGGGAATCAAAACTGACTCTAAAATATTACTCAAGTCGGGTAACAAAACAGGAGTCAATATTGATTCGAAAATTTGAACTGGATCATAGATTTGAGAATCTAGGTCACATTTCTCATTGAGTTCAAATTCGTAAAAAATGAGAACTTGCCAATTTGTCAATAGGACTTTCAAAAGTGTAAAATTGGTCAAGTTCAATATGATGATCATCAAAGATGGGTGATTCAATTTCATGATGAATTGGCACAGGATCCAATGTTGACTTGGGAAAAAGATTGAAATCAGGTGAAGACACCGGAGTCATTATTAGATCAGGAAGTAGAATTGAATCACTAAGTTGGGGTTCAGGATCATATTCATTCTCAAGTTCTATTTCAGGAAAGGAATAACTTGCCAAACTGTCAATATCATTTTTAAAATTTGGAGTTTGGGCCAGTTCAAATGATTTTCTGAAATGGAACCTTGATTTTCAAAATAACATGACTCTTCGGCTCTAACAGAATGGTTAGCGACATCAGAACTGGTCAAACGGTGAGAACGTAGAGATTGGACCATCATATCTATATCACGATTACGAGCATTTTGAGCCTGAGTCATGGCTTCAAGCATCTTTTCATAGTTGATTAGTTCATCATTTTGTTGAAAAGATGAAGTGTTGTCTTGGAATTGGTGGTAAAATTATGAGTCCATCAGATTTTGTGATTGTTGTTTGGACTCACGCATACTCATTTTCAAAATTGATGGTTTTCTATTTGGACTGGTGGAACTGAGTATGAATCTTGGAAATATTGTGGACTAGGTGGATAAGGAGGACAAGTTGGTTGAAAATTGGACTCGGGGAGGTGAATCCCCACTGACTCTGTGAAGAGTTGAAATTATTCTGGAAATTATGGTTGTAAGATTGGGGCATGGGTTATAATGATTCGGATAAGACTAATCCGGCACACTAGGTTAGTTAAAGTTATGATATGTCGGGTTGGTAATATCCGAAAAAGAGGTCGGTGTGTAATATGGATTACTATTAAAATTGAAAATTTTTTATTATAAGCCATATCACACAATAAAATATAAACAAAGAAAAAAAACAAAAAAATAAACACACAAATAAAAAAATTCTAAACTAAGTTAGGGTAGACCTATGACCTAGACGACTCCTAACTGGTTAGACTGTCCACGGGAGGTATAATGCAGACTTTGACTACAAGCTAATCAGCCAGGTCAGGGCAAGATTGGTGGGAGGTTATCCGTCAAAGACGTTCCTTAATTAAATAACCACCAACCTTCGGGCTTTCAGCCCTTAATCCCTTTCCTAGACACTGATTTGGTAGGAGTCAAATTCTAACACCTTTCCCCTTAGGATAATCTCCTAATTGAGTCCGAGATGTCCCTAGGGCCAACGTCTACTCATTTTTAATTAGGCTAGGGTTAGTGAGTGAGGAGATTATTTGTGGGCTAAGGGAGGGTAATGACTTTCCCACCTTATCTTGTTTATAGGACAAGCACTTAAGTCAATTTAGTGCAGTGTACAAGTATATAGAAAAAGTAACATTCAAGCAATCATACAAGAATGAACCTTATACTAAATGCTATGCACACATACCTTGGCTTCAGCGCTCTTCAACAGTAAATAAAAAATGAAATGAAATAGACACGTGCCTAAATGCAAAGTCTAATCATTTTTAACATTTACAATCAACTTTTTACTGTTGTGTTAAAAATGTATATACAGTGAGTCAAACAAGGAGATAAATGCTACAGAAATTTAGATTTTTAATTTAGCCAACCTGTAAGAATACAGGTTAGTAGTTCACTCAGTTTTGCCACTAAAATGTAGCAAATCTGAGGGCTTCTTGGCTCTGCTTTCTTGAGCAGAGTCCAAGGCCACTTATATGTCCACTGCAGCAAGAATTCCTTATTATTGATCTGTACAAAAAAACAAAGAAGAAAGTTAACCAAAAATGTAAACTTTTAAAAAAAAAGTAACTTACCGTCCTCCCCGGCAACGGCGCCAAATTCTGATTGAGCTTGAACCTGCACACAAAATATAGTATTTCAGATCTAAGAATAGGATGTGCAAGGTGCTCAATTCTACAGCAATAACAAGTGGCTATGCGGGTTGTGATCCACAAGGAGGGACTAGAGATGGAAGCTTTTTTAGTAAGTTTTGCTTTAAGATACAAAGTATAGTTGAAGTTCTTCTTTAGTTCTTTAAAAGAAAAGAGAAAAATTAGGTTAAAGTGAAGTTAGAAAGAAAGTGGTAGATTTAGAAGGTGAGAAAATGAAAAATGGATTATTTACACAGAAATTGAAAAGGGTGATAAAAATGGTTGGAGATTGTGATATTGAAACTAAAGAATAAAAGAAAAGAAAGACAACATAAAAATTACTTACCTCTTCAGTGCTCATATACCTTGAATCCGTTGCGACGACTTACCTTGTCTTTGAAGGCAATCAAGCATGGCGTAAAGGATCTTCCCCATTCTCGATCTACACTACGAATAAAAGGGCAAACTATACTAGTAAGAGAAGGGTTGTTCATCACCATAGGCCATCAAGGGCACTTACAATGGCTAAGTAGTCTCGAGGCTATCGGATTCTCTTGGATTGCAACACATCAGAGGAGAGTAAAAGAAAACAAGAGTAAAGAAGAAAAAAGAAACTTTGATTCAATTCAAATAACAATGAAAGAAAAGACTTACTTACACCGGTGTCACCCTCAGTACAAGTTTGATCTCCTTCCTCCATGAAACTTGTCTCTCCTCTCAGTTACATAAAGAAAAGTAAAAATTACATAAAAAGAAAACTAAAAAACCTAAGTTGTAAACTATAAATTATCATAAGTTCTATTCTCTGCTTGGTCGTCCCCTGGAGGCTCTGAAAATCCCATTATTTATAGGCAAAACCCAACCTACAGGATCATATGAAGATAAGGGAGCAAACGCTCCACCTAACTCTCCAACAGAGCCCCGAAACACGGCTTTGGCCGCGTTTCCGCGGCCAGGGTGTGGCCAGGTGGCCACACCCTATTGGTGGTCTCCCCGGTTTCTTGATTTGTAATTATTTTTATCTGGATTTGCAGTTTTTGTCCGGGATTTTGACGAAATGGCCTTTGATCCTTAACTTCAACCGATCGATTCAGGGAGAATTCTTCTCAACCAGTTTTCAACCTCTCTGATATGCCAAGTTTAGCCCTGATTCCTTGATTTCGAATTTATTCTGAATTAAGTCAGGATTTGGTGGGCTTTTGGGCTAATTTCTCTTCACTCTCCTTTAGGAATGGGCCTGCAAATAAATTAAACATTTAATTAGGAAAATGCAAATTTTATTCTATAATAAGTAGGAGAATATGATATCAAATGTGCAATATTAGTGACCAATCAGTAATCAATACAGATTCATATTTTTTCATTCTTCTTAAGAACGGGATTAATGTTAGTAACCCAATCTGGATGTTGTTCCTCCCGTATAAAGCCACATGCAATGAGTTTATGGACTTCAGCTTTAATAGCTTCCATAATGTTCGGGCGAAATTGGCATTGTTGTTGTTTAACTGTTTTGGCATCTGGCTTGATGTTCAGACGATGCATGGCTACTTGTGGATCAAGTCCGGGCATATCCTCATAGTTCCATGCGAAGACATCGATATACTCTCTTACGAGTACTATCGATTCTTCTTTTTCTGTAAGTGATAAGCTTTCATTTATAAAGATGGGTTTAGGGTGATTTTGACTACCCAGGTTAACCTGTATCACATTGTCTTCAGTAGGTGGTTCGTATTGTTTGAATCGCTTTTCCTACTGAAAATTCAATTGTTGAACCCATGGTTCAACCCGTTGGCTCCAATTGACTACTTGAAGTCATATTAACGGTGAGATTCTCGAACATCGTTCCCACACTGACATCCGACTCCCATTCGGAGGAAGAGGTAGAGCGTGATGGGATCAGTTTGTTATCTTTGGATTGAACCGTTGTAGGCGGTGGAGGTGTAACGTATCCTAATCCCCTGCGTGTTTTATGAAGTAATTTGCCGGTTTTCCTTTTGGCACGAAATTACACAGAAAACCACGTCATCCTTTTCCAGTTCAGACCATTCCCTGCTACAAGCTGTATTCCATTTTCTTCATCATATGCTGTGCTGATCGTGCATAATGGAAAATTTACGAGGTCTTTGAGTCTGAACTCAAATATGTGACCGTAGATCTCTGTCGTTGGGCTTTACCAAATATTATTGGTGATTGAACCTTTTTTGACGGAGGAACCATTAAAATGGACCCTTCTATACATTCCACAAACGTACTTGATGTACTTGGTTTATGCAAGGGCATGTGTAGAGAACTATTTGTAACAGATTCAAACAGTTCGACACTCGCAGGATAATCAAAGGAAACATTGTCATTAATCACCCATTCGTCATTATCCTCAGAAGGAGTATTACATTGAGGATTACTGAAACATGCTACAATTGGTTCACTGATCAAAGTAGCTAGCGTGTCTCCTTTAGACTCTGAATCAGCCTCATTGCCACTGTCATCGTTGTCAGGCGATGAATCTTTTGACGTTTCACTGACTTCCTGATATAGGAGAGCATCAGTAAAGTAGTTTTTCACCCCTTTGAATGGTTACTTCTCAGCGAAGACAGTTCATACTGTTGCATCATCTTCAACATATTTGAAGCACTGGTGCAGAGTGGAGGGAATAATCCAGTTAGCGTGGATCCAGGGTCGTCCTAGTAACAGGTTGTATAACGTGTCAGCGTCAATGACGTAGCACATCACCTCTGATTTCAGGCTTTCGATTCGGCAACGGAGTCGAATCTTTCCAAGTGGATGACTACTTCCTGTATTAAAATCGTATATTGTTGTAGTGGTTGCAGACAACCGATATAGTGGTATGCCAAGAAAGTAGTGGAGCCTTTTGGGTATGATGCTAAGTGCAGACCCTGGATCAACCTGTACCCTTTCAATGCATGTTGAACCGATATATCCGGTGTAGTATAAAGGTCAATCGTGCTTATTATCCTTTAGAAGCATATCCTCAGCTGTGAGGTAATAGCAGGTACTTTCGGCATTCAGAGCAAGAGGGCTGAGTGTCACCCCTAGGGATTTCTGGCATATATGTCAGAAATGATTCTGAGTTAGCCAGTGCATCCCTAAGTGCTTCTCTTATCTCTTTCGAGAGACGAAAGATCTCGTGTATAGTGATATGAGCCGGGATATTAGCCAGGTGGGTCAATATGTCAAAGCGAAAAGGCATGTTAAGTCCTCGGCCTGAAGGCTTCTTCAGGACATGGTCAAACCGGACTTCTTTCTGCTTCTCTTTTCCCGTCGTCGGGATCGGAGCTGGTGTGGGCATTTGTACTGACGTCGTCTACTGTTGTGTCTTGTCAGTAACTTTCTCATACTATTTTAAGTATGATTTCCGAATCGAGTGCCCGTCGGCTGAGGTATATCGACTTGTGTAGTGCAAGCGTGTTTTGCCCCTTCAGAATCGCTAGGAGAAGCTGATGTGAGGTTGCCATCATCTGGCAAGATAGAGATAACATTGAAAGATTTGCCCTTTGACTTGGATTTCTTCGAATCCCATTGTTCGTCTTGGGCAAGGTCTGGGTGTATCCACATGATTTCTCCTGTTTCCAATGTCAAGGGAATAAGACCCTTACTCTCTTGAGTTTTGGCTGAAGGATGCTTTACTTCTAGTCGTGCTTCAGGGATTGGGAAGGTCCCATCAGGCACTGTGACTTTTGAGATTTTGCCGAATTCGAGGGTCACCATGTTTGCAGTGACTTTCTTTTGTTCTAATTTTAGAGTCAGAACTCTAGCGTCGACTAAAGCTTGAATTTTATCCTATGAAAGAGGCAATAGTTAGGATTGTTCGTGCGTCCCACTTCATTAGGGCGTCGAGCATCCGGCAGCTTCAATTTATTCCCTTTGTGGAGTAAATGGAATATTGTGACCACCTGTTCGTCTTTGAAGGAGTACTGTTTCAGAGGAAACTTAAACTCCTGATTATTGAAGTTGCTCTTCTTGGCCTTCGAATGAACGTCCCCTGACAATTCAATGGACATAGTCTCTTTCCCTTTGGCTTGGGAGGACTGCGCCATGTCACCGCGCCCCTTATTATTCATACCCCATTTGCCTTTAGGGGTAGATGGTTCAAACTTTTTAGTTGATTTTTTGGCTATCTCAGCTTGCTCGACTAGTTCCTTTCAGGTATGGGCTTTGACAGCCCCCATACGAATCTCCACTTGGTTCAGAAAGTTATGCCTGCATGTTTACAAGAGCATGGGCAATGACATCCCTGCTGGGCACGGCAGAGACAAGTTTCTGAACAGCTCAATGTAGTCACGGACAGATTCGCCCTTCCTTTGTACGGTAGAGAGGAGTTTTTCCATGGTTACCTCGGTATCATCCTCGTAGAAACGAGAAAGAAATTGGGTTTCTAAGTCAATTCAGGAATTGATAGAGCCTGGAGGAAGGCTTCGGAACTGGTCGTATGCTACCCCCTTCAGGGTGCCGATGAACAGTCTGGTCATGATTTCATCGTTATCTATAACGTTACTAGTCTGAGACCGGAAGTAATAAATGTGCTGGTTTGGCGACCTCTTACCATCACACGTATGTAATATTGGTGGCTTGAACTTTGGCGGGTATGGTGCTGAATTCCATTCAAAGGGGTAAGGACGGACTGCCTCTATCTTCTTTAGTTCATCCCTCCGGGTTAGGGATGCGATCTGAGCTTGGATGCCTATAAGAACTTCAGCATCCATAGAAGAACTTTCCTTTGACTCTCAGTCTTGGGTTGTTCATCGTTATGATGTTCCTCCTTATTCTGATCACTCCCGGTATCATTGTATTCTGATTAATGAGGAATTGGGCGAGCATTTGTTGAATGTTATTCAAGACTTCTTGCTGAGCCTTGGAGGTTTGCTCCTGAGCTTCCAACTATCGACGGAGGTCATCATTACCATTATCAGCCATATTCACTGACACTCTATCTGTTCGTATCGAGCTGACTATTGTCGAAGATTCTAGTGAGGTTGTTGTAGTTGAGGAGGATGGCTGCTCATAAATGTAGGGTATTGCGACCCTAAATCTGGTGTTTCGGAAGACACCTTCTTCGTGTACCAAGACTTAGCCTAAGCCTAGACTATAGTCCGGATCTGGAGAACTGAAGGGAGGAGAATTAGTACCACGCGGCGCTTGTCTGCCCCTATGCGGTTCCCATCCCCTTCCGATCAAATTGACGGATGCAGAGGGCAGATCTGGTAGATCTCGCGATACGCTCATTTTGCGATGCTTCACAGGAGCCTGCACCGATAGTCGATCAAAGACTGACCGTCGGTTTGGAGGAGTGGCGGGATTGGTCCTAGCTGGCAATGGACTAAGTGGACCGTCACCAACTAACATCCCACTTGTTGACAATAGGAGAGAGAAGTCTGGAGTAATTCTGACTTCCGTTTGCTTGCTAAGAATTCTCACAAGTCGGATCTTGCCGAGCTTAAGCGACTCAGTGCAAAGACTTGGATAGATCGCTCATTGATGCATTCAGGTAATTTTGACACCACCTTCTTGCTCGCAAGCTTTAGAAACAAAGCGCAGGATGATGCCTCATTCTTCTGATCACCGCAGAGGTGATTGGCACTAGATAGTGCTTTAGCTCTAACTTCGCGGCTATGAATTTTGGGAGCACCCTTAGACGCTGAAGCTGCATAAGCACCGCTATCAGCACCCAGGGACGATCCCTTTGCTCCGCTGCGAAGAGCGAACTTAACGCTTGAGGAGAGTGAAGCACGCTATGGTGCTTTGTTCGCCATCTTGTTGCGAAGGTGGTTAGCACTGCTAGGTGCTTTAGTTTCAGTCTGGCGGTTGGGCTTTCCGCGCGTACCCTGAGGTACTGGCGCTGTGCTTGCTATACCATCAATAGCTTCACTCGTGGGAGTGAGGTTGGCGCAAGGAGTTCTGCTCCTGGATTGGGCGAAGGCAAAGTTGCCGCCCTAGCCTCATGCCTGATAGTCTCGGCGAAATAGGCAGGCAATTTGCCTTTATCTACGCGTGATATGTGAGCCTGTGGTGTAGCTGCGCCTGAAGCTTCACACGGAGCTTTCTATTTTGGCCTCCACATCTGCTTTGGAAGAGGAGATTTAGGTTCGCAGGGAACCTGGCTAGCCTCGCGCGAGGCTGAGAGGAGTTGGGAGGAGACTCGTTTGGTTACTTGCCCGGCTAGGGCTGATTTCTGCTCTAAAATCTTGGACATCGAGACCTTCCTATGCTTCCGTGTGTGGAGCACTGGACTACCTTCAGAGAGAAGTTCTTTGAATTTTTCTTGGTCGAAATGAATGACCAAGTTTTCGAAAGTAACAGGCTCAGGATTCTGACCTTTGCATTGCGACACTGTCTCCTTGTTACGCCAGAAGACTGATTTTCCCAGCGGAGTCGCCATCTTGTTTTCTATTGATTTGGGTAAGGGAAAACTTACAAAAAGTGTTCGAGGAGCGAAATTATAAGTATTTCTTTACAGAAAGCAAAAGAAATTTACAAGTAGATCTCCTCTGAGATTGTTGGGAAAATGTGCCGGTAGGAATATGATCAGCGCATGATCACTTTATCCCTTTGACGATGCGATCGGTCAGATGATCGAACTGTCTCCTAATAGGACGCCCTTCTCGCTTGGTTCGGGGAGTCAAAGAACAGAGGATCGGTAGAGCCCTCTTGCTAGATATTCTACTTCTCGAGCCAATCTCTTCTCTATCCTTACTTGTCTCTCCTCTCCCCTCCGTGTGCTCCTGGTAGGCTATTTATAGGGAGAACAGGGGTATAATCGCCCTGAAAATCTGAAAATGGATTGAGTCAATCTGTTTTGTATCTGAAAAGTAGCTTCATCGTGAGGCTAGAAACAGTTTCTGCGAAGTTAGGAATAGCATGTAGGGCTAATCTCTTAACCCGCTCCACTAAATGAGGGATACTCCCTTGATCCTCTCCAGTTAATTGAGAGATCTCCCCTGGTCTTCTCACCTGTTTGGGAGACTCAAAAGATCATGGCAAGTAACTGTCAAATTCAATTTCAATCACAATGATCTCATCTGGAGATTTGATTGGTCAAAGGTGACCATAAAAGACCCGTAGCGAGGCTAATCCAGTAAGCTCGTAGTGGAGCTAAGGGAAGCTTCTAGCGAAGCTAGGAGTAAGCTTTCAGGGAAGGTATGAGTTGGCCTTTTGTGGCTCCACGAAGCTGTTAGCTAGCTTTCTGTAGAGTTATGGAAAACTCCAGGGCGAAGCTATGGGTTAGCCCATGGCAGAGCTATGATGGAATTCTTGTGGAGCTAAGAAAACTTAGCCTCTCGTGCGATTGCTCATCCCTTGGGCTCATGTGAGAATAAGTATCGAGCTAACTTAGTGTCTTTAGGCCTGATTAGGTCTTCTTCAAAGGCAGCTTTGACTTACTATCTGCTTTACTGGATTAGTAATGTCCATATTGCTGCCTTATCTCTGGTCATCAGCTTGTCTTTGACTTATCTTTTGTAGATGTCAATAAGTTAGACGTTGTTCAGACCGGCTGAAGATGAATGTGGGAGTTCTGTCTTTTTCAAGTGTCAACATGATATTGTCTAAAAACTTATTTTGATGATTTTAGTTCATGTGTTTTAAGTTTTATTTTTATCAAAACTTAGTTTTGGGTTTAATATCAAAAATATAGATATATCTTTTTATATGTATGTTGGATTCCATTCATACACACTATGCTTCAAATGTGTTTCAAAATCTTATTTTTATATTTATACAAGTTTTTGAGAAATAATTTTTCATTTTGAAGTCTTCTCAAAAACTCTTGAAGATAAAAATAAAATGAGTTTTGAAAATACTGTTTTTGACTTGAAGCTTAATTTCTTATGCCTCAAAATAGTTCAAATCATTTGTAATAAGAGTTGATCCTTGATCAAACATATTTCTCAAGTGCTTACATGAACTTATTTTTGTAGAGTTTATGAGATTTATAGGTATTAAAAAGATCAAGTTTTCAAAACCAAAATCCCAGCCTGAGACCACTACCGGATCAGATCTCGGTTGACTGGGCGGTTAACCGATGTGCACAGATACATGTACACTGCCTTAGCCTAGGGCCGGCCGATTGTTCGGTTGACCGATCCAAAGAGCTTCCTCTCTGGATCTGGCCCCGGTTGACCGACCAGAGAGTTTACTCTCTGGTTCTGGCCTCGGTCGATCGGGCGGTCAACCGACAGGCAAATTGCCTTGGGTGATCGACTGGGCGGTCGATCGAAAACTCCAACGATCGGCAATCTGACCGTTGGCCGGTCAACCGGGCCGTCGACCAACAAGTCATTCTGGGCCTATTTGGACCCCCAACTGTTATATTTTGTGAATCCTATAAATATGAGTTCCCTTGACTTATTCTCCTAAGTTTTTTTTAGAGTAATTTTTCCCACGTTCTCAAGTATGTTTAACAAAGTTTCAAAAGAATTTTTGTGCCAAAATTCTCTATCTTTATTTATTTTAAAGTTTTGAAAAATCAAAGAAAATCAAGTCTTTGGGAATTTTATTTTGTTTTTCATTTTATATATCCATCAAGAAGTTTTTTTCAAGTATTTTCTTTATTATTTTATTTTCAAATACTTTGTTTTGTCACATACTTGAGCTATCATCTCAAATCTATCTTTAGCATCTTTGTATTATGAGAAAATTGTTTGTGATTTTTTGAGATTATCAAGAGAGTGTTTGTGATCTTTGTGATCACCAAGTGTATTTCTTTCTTTACTTTGTGCTCCCTTTGTGTAGAGGTGATTGTTTAGAGAGGAGTTGTGTACTCCAGTGCTGAGTTGTAATTCCTCGGTGGAGGTCCCTGTGTGAAAGATCTTATAGTGGATAGTTGAAATCCTTCTGTGCGAAGGCGGGAACGTAAAGCAGTGGATCGAACCTCGAAATATATCTTTGTGTTTGCGTTTGGATCTTTCTCTCTCAACTCTATCCCTTTTTATATCTTGCATTGTTATTACTTGTTCATATTTATATGCTAGATATTGTTTGTATGCCACACTTGTGTTGAACCAAGAGAGCTTCTAATAGCACCTCAACTCTTAATTTAGAGGAATCTAGAGGAGTAGTTCCAGAGCCCTTCACGGAGAATTTGGCCTCACTCTTAGTTACACATAGTGTGTTAGCAGTTAAGTTTTAAATTCCTCATCATTTGTCCTTGATTAGCTTGTACACCAATTCACCCTCCTCTTGGTGTATTCAAGATCACCTCGAAGTTTTGCCGCTTTAGATGGAGGGAAGTACTATGTGAGGAACTTATTTGCCATTTCATCTCATGTTGTTATGGTATTCTTAGGTAAAAGAATTGAACCATGTCTTCGCGTTATCCTTCAAGGAAAAAGAAAAAGGTTTCAGCTTTATTATCTCCGGGGATCCACCATTTATTCTCTGTGTGTCACATATCTCTAGAAAACTAGAGATGTGTTCATTGGGGTCGTCATGTGGGAATCCCTGAATTGACATGTGTGTTGCACCATTTGAATTAACCCCGACTTCAGTTCAAAGTTGTTTGCCTGAATTGTTGGTGCAATGATGCATGAGTTGGCTCTAGTAAGAGAGAACAGCATAATCCCTCCAAACCTTTTTCTCGTTTTGATCCTCCATCGCTTTTTCTCGATCTCGTTTCTCCTTAAGTAAGCGTCTGAAGATTCTTTTCTGAACTCTTAGAACATTTCATCTACTAGTAACAATAAGTCTGAAAAAAACTCAACTTCGTTCAGAACAGGAGATCGGTTACATGGCCGAATTTTAGGCCGCCTGGCCGAATTTTCGGCGTTCTGTTGAGGTTGAACTCCTTGTAACCTATAAAGAAAATATTTTTATGTTAAATCTGCAGACAGAGTTCAAAGTAGAACAGTAATCAATATTATTGATATTGAAAAAATTATACAATCCCTGGCAACGACGTCAAAAACTTTGTGTGGTTCGAATGGCAAGTGCACCAATTGTTAACAAGTAATATAGAGTGAAATAGAGTATCGTCCCATGAGGATTGTTGTTTCAAGTATCAATTAATCTTTTTTAGTTATATTTGAATAATCAATTTAGTTAGAAGATATTGTGAATAAAGTAATTTTAAAAGGTTTGCTTTATATATGAAAAGAATTAGTACAATGATTTCGGTAATTATAATCAGATAAAATATTATTCTTTTGTAGTTCATCCTATCATGCTAATAATCGAAATTTCCTATCCTAATTAGTACTTTCTCTCAAAAAATACCAATTCTATCTTCTAAATTTAGAATCTATAATCTCTCAATCTAGTAAATTGTTAGTTAGAAGATGTATTTTAAGTATGATGGATATTCCTACCTGACTGCACAACTTTTACATCTCAACATTTCGAGTTATGGTTGTTAATCCTATAAGCTTTTGCTAAGTTATCTCTTTTTGGACTCTAACCTAATCTTCTGATTAATTATGCGCACCAATTGTAACATAAAGTACAAGATTAACAACTTAGCATGCAAAAGATTTAATGTAACCCCCTGATCCTTGATGTACGTATCACAGTATCAGTATTCTATGCAATGTATAAAGTTAATTTGACCTTTATGTAGTCAGATTGAGCCAATTTCAGTTTCAGATATTATTATTATTCAATATTTTAGATTTTTTAGATTTTTTGAAATTTTTATGAATTATTTTGGAAAATCTCCGAAATCGGTGTCGACTGATTTCGGTAATCGGCTTTATAATTTTTAATTGGCAAACAAAGTTGATTTTTCAGAATCTGCTTTCACATTGTGTTTTAGAATCATATTTTCTTTGTTAGAGTATTTTTGAAGAGTTTTCTGAATTTATGTAAAATCCGGACAAACCAGTGTCGACCAGTGTCGATGATACGTTCTAGGATTCTAGGATTTTTAACGTACAAATTGGATAATATTTCTAGAATCCGATTTCACATTCCCCCTCCGCGTAATATTCTCTATTTTACAGAATTTTTGGGGACGACTCGGATATAGTCAAATTTCGCTCCAAATTAAATAATATTATAAAATTTTCTTTTTAATTTCTTTTTTCTTTTTCTTTCCCCAATCTTCTTCAGCCTTCCACTGCCTCTCTTTCCACCGACTATCTCCCACCGCCATCTCTCTCTGCCTTTTAAATTCTATCTCTCTTTCTAATTTCCAAACCTCTCCCACTCTCTTTCTCTCTCCCCTCTCTCTCTATCTCTCTTTCTCACTATATCTCTCCCTTACTCTCTCTCTTCTCAGTCAAGGACGCCAGGCCGTCGGTGGCCTTGCCGCCGACAGGCTGCTTGCTCCGGTGGCCCATGCGCCCCCTTCCCCTCTCCTTCTTTTTCTCCTTTCCTTCTTCTTCTTCTTCTTTTTTTTCTTCTTCTTCTTTCTCCTATTCTTCTTCTTCTTCTTCTTTTTTCTTTTTCCAGTCCTTCTCCTCCTCCTCCTCTCTCTCTTTCTCCTCAGCTCTCTATTCCTCTCTTTCCCTGGGCGTCATCGCCCGCGGGGCAGAGCCGCCGCCACCCCCTGCCCCTTTCTCTCTCATTCTCTTTCTCTCTTTAGTCTAATGAGTTTAAACCCAATAGCCTAAAATCAAACCCGTTAACCCAAATCCTATAACCCAAAATCCATTTACCCATTGACTTAAGTAATTAGATTCGGGTTATTGGACCTAAACCCGACCCAATATCAGCCCAAATCGACTACTAAACCAATAAAGGTAATTTTCCGTAAAACTCTCTGTTAAATAATACTTATTGTATTTTAATCTTTATTTATTACATATTTAACTCATTCTATTACTTTTAGTGTTTGGGCGATATCTGGAGCATCTGGAGTTCGATTTGGACTATCCTGGAACCCTTGCGATCGTGATAAAGAGAGTTACTTTTCCATGGACAATTGTGAGTGCTTTTCTTTTATAAATTATATTTTATCATGTTTCGTGACATTGAGTGATTGCCTAATTTAATAAATCGCAATTACTGCTAAATCATTATGAATATTCTTTAATAAATACAATAATTGATAAGTCAGATTTTATTTCTTGATTTAAAATATATTGGTAATACGTAATTATTGAATTAATGATAAATATATTAGATAATGCGTAACTAATAAATATTAAAACAGTTGTGAAGAGTTTGAAATTAGAAACTTATATAAACTTCACTTACGTTATCAAATTTATAATCGTTATTATTGACACTCGAGTAGATGATATAGCCCCCTTTACCTGGATTACACCGGACACTGTTGTTCACATACTGTAGAATCACTTTATAAGAAATCACAGTTAATTGCACATTCATGTACACCTATTACACAGAGATTTTCTTAACCTAAACATTAGTATTTATAGACTCGGAACACCGTGACTTGGATATCCTATCACACGGGACACTATTATCTCATGTACATGTATCACCGTTACACAGATACTGTTACACGTAATACTATTTTTCTTATTCATGTCTCACCTAACATAGATACACCAATTCACTGGATACTGTCATTTATATATTAGTATCATCATTACATGGATGCTCGGTACACAGTTATATCATTTTCACATATCACTGTTTAACTATAATAATATAGCAAATACTGATATAAGCTGCTATATTGCACCCTAATTCTGTCACCGTTACTGCATCACCGATACACCAGACATAGTCATTTCATGTTTATCTATCACAATTCATAAATATTGGTACATGTCCACTGACACACAGATAAATTAACACAATATACACTATCATTGTAACATGGATACGTGATACCATTATTTCATGTGGTTCCATGCACATATCTCACTATTACGTAGATATGGAGATTCACGACACTATTACTGCATGTTCATGAACTACTGATACACTGATAAGCTATGACACTGGATACTGCTACATCAATATTCTGTGCACAGTTACTTCATGTTTTTACACCACCGTTATATAGCCTCACCGGTCTACATGCATTGATTGTTTATGTATTCCTGTTGCATGGATCATGATTTATATTATTACTATATGGATATTCTTGTATTCCCATTATATTGAACACTGTTCATGCCACATGGATTATTGATACATGAGTAGTCTGTCCTGTATTCCCGTTACATGATGATTTCTCGTACTGATATTGATAATCCCGTTACTGGACATGTGAGCTGTTGGTATGCGATGTGTGAAACTAAGTGCCACGTGCATCCAAACCATGGGGGTCACCTTTAGAATCCCATATCTATTATTTCTCGTTTCCCATTATCTTGTTTTATGATATCAACAGAGCTCAGGTCCTGTTATCATGTTACATGTACCATGCACTGTACTTGTTCTTACTACGTTGTGTACTTTAAAATAATAAAGATAACTTGGGGATGGGGGAGACTTGACGGTTGATTAGATCTTATCGGGTGGATGTACTGGATCTATATTAATCCCACTGCAGGGGATGGTAGTGCTACCTACCTAGTGTATATAACTCCATGAGCTCTTGTTTCCCGTTTCCTGCTCCCCTCTTAGCGGAGGGTCCTGGTCTCAACAGGCAGGGGTCTGTTTAAAGCCGTGATCCTGAGCATACACGGAATACACCTACCCGATAAGAGCTCCTTGACCATTGAGTTTCCAATTAACATAATAAAATGGTATAAACAATAGTGACGTCGGGAATACTTGTTATTTGGTCACTCTCTCATTTGGATAATGGTACATGAATGCTATGTCCGGATGGGTTCGACTGGAGTGCGGGCTCCAGTATGAACTGTCAGTGGTATGAGACACTGGAAGAGATTGATTAAAATATCAGGTGGTACTGATTTTTATTATTGTATAAATAACATGACTTGCCTGATACATGTATACTCTTGTTTTGTTATATTTGTTACTATTTCTGATAATTTATCAACTATCATGTTACTCATGTGACCTGTATACTTTATTCTATTTCCTGATACATGTTATAATTTCTGTGGTAGCATACTACTCATGTACACATATACTCTGCATTTCATGTATTTACTGTTCCATATATATTCTTCGTGCATGCACTATTCTTGTACATCATGACACTATAGTAAGATTATTCATGTTTCCCACTGACACCATCAAGTTATTATTTATATACATACGAATAACATGCTAGGTAATGATGATTTTATAGTACTGATAGATAATACTATTATAACATACTAGGTATTGATGGATATTATATATTATCGTGATTGTACTACTGTAGTATATATTACTACTTCCTTCATTTTACCACTCACTAGGTCGCTTTTTGACGATCCTGAGTTTGCATGCCCAGGTTGGAGATCCGAGTTATCGTATTATCAGATATTTCATTGGATTCACATAGGAGACTCATCATCGAGACCATTCATAGGTATCTTTGTGATTTATTTCTATTATCTTATTTATCTTGTTTTTATATCTGTTATGATCACTAACCTCTTTCTGCAGGTATTCTTATACTTATTTAATGCTGAAACTTTGTGTATATGGAGGCTATTTTCTGTACTGAGACTTAGCGTACGTACGTGAGGGTATTTTCACCCTGCGTATGCACGTCGCCATAGCGTCCCCGCACCCGCGGGATCGGGGCGTTACATTTAAATTTACAAAGCATGTGAAAAATTTGCACAAAACACAATATCATATTATTAATACAATCCCTACATCATACCCTAGTTAGAGAAAATTAGTTCATATTTAAGAAAATATAACACATTATAATATTAAAATAGATCATGCTAAAAATCAAATAAAGAGAAAGGTAAGAGAGCACAAAAAAAAATAACCCTTTATGAAGAATTCCTCTCTGAAGATGCTCTGAGATTTAATGACTAATAACAGAATTTTATTTGATTTTCGCTCAAAATACAAGAGAGATGAAAATTGTATTTGATACAAGAGGCTTGGTAGCTTTTATATAGAATATAAAGCAGTAAAACCCTATTCGAATACAAAAACTTAAGTTTCCAAAATTACACAAATTACTGAAAAATTCAATCCAAAATCACCGCCATAGTTTAGCCAGTTGGCCGAAAATTTGGTTTGATGGCCGAACTTTCAGCTGTATTGAAGCTCCATTTTTTGACTCGTGTTGACCTCTGAGTTGACATTCCCATTGATTGTTCCACGGCTGCTTGGCCGAAATCTACGACTAGGTGGCCAAACTCTTGGTCCATGTCAATCTCAGACTTTTGTGAAATTTCTAATTTTGCTTGAAGGCTCTGTTGAGATGTTCCAATTCTTCTTCAGATCTCTGATTCTGCATCTCTTTTGTTCACTTGATATCATCGGTTCGTCAATTTTCGCTCTTTTCTTCTAATATGCTCTTAACCTAAAATCTGCAGAATAGCACTAACAAAATATCCATGCAGTATTAAATATGGCAAATAATAGGCTAAAAAATAATGTAAAACATGTATATAAAGCACACACATCAACTTCCTCGCACACAAAAGGAAGTAGATTCTATTTTCATAGTAGTTGATCAATTCTCAAAGATGGCACACTTTATTCCTTACATGAAGATATCTGATGCACCGCATGTAGCCAAATTATTTTTTCAAGAGATTGTGAGACTGCATGGTGTGCCAAGTTCCATTATTTTAAATTAAGACAGTAAATTTTTGGCGACATTCTGGACTACTCTATGAAAAAAATTTGACACATCTCTAAAGTATAGTAGCACGACAAACTCGCAAACCGATGGCCGAACAGAAGTTATTAATTGCACCCTAGGCAACTTATTGAGGAGTATATATGGAGACAGACCAAGAGCATGGGATCAAATTCTGCCTCAAGCAGAGTTTGCTACAATAACACAATTCACAATTCAATAGGTATGTCATCCTTTTTAATTGTCTATAGAAAGGTACCTCATCCTCTCCTAAACGTAGCCAAATTGCCCATTGGCAAGAAGTTTAATAATGCAGCTAGTGCCATAACTGAGCAAGCAATAGATATTCAAACGGAGGCTCGAACAAGGTTGGAGAAGACCAATGCAAGGTACAAAGTCGCTGCTGACAAAAGGAGGAGAGAAGGTCTTCGAAGGAGACATGGTACTAGTATATTTGAGGAAAGAAAGAATTCATGCTGGATCGTACAACAAATTAAAGCCAAAGAAGTATGGTTTGCTCAAGATCGTGAAAGAAGATCAATGATAACGCCTACGTCGTGGATCTTCCGAGCAATATGACAATGTCAAAGACATTTAACATGGCAGATTTCTATGATTATCACCTACCCGAGCAGCTGTATCCAGGTGATAACTCGAGAACTAGTTCTTTTGAAGAAGGAGGAACAGATATAGGAGATTAAGGATAGATCAAGGAATAAGGCAAGGCAACCAACATGCTAAAATAAGTTTATATGTCGACATCACTTTCTTTGAACTGTCGACAGGGTTTCGCCGAGAGACAAGAGTTGTCAGTTTAAGTTGAACTGTCGACAACACCTTCATCTGGGTTGTCGACAGGCTTATCCTGAAAGTTCGAGATTGTCAGGCGTATATCAGCATTTCTGAATCTATTTAGGATTTAATTTAGTTTTAATTTAGTTTTTTTATTTTAAAATTTCTTTCTTTATTTTGAATCTAGTTTCATAAATAGAATATGACTTATTCTGGGCCTGTAAAACCCTTTAAATTTCTTATATTTGTATTCAACTTTTATCAATAAACTTTTAAGTTTTTTCTAATATCTGCTCGTGGATTCGAATTGTTCTCTTAGTTCGTGGATTTAGATCGTTCTTCCTCATGGATGCGAATATTTACCCCTACTTGAAGGCTTCTTCAGGGTTTGTCGGTGTTAGAACGAGATCTAACCTGCATTACTCTTCTTCTTCGCTTCTCTGTCTGTGTCAATTACATATCAAGAATGTCCAATTAGAATGTTTATCAATAAATGTCATCATGAATCAATCTTACATTTTAAATCAGAACAATTCAAAAACAAATTGCAAGAGTCCTGCCAGCCTAGCTATGGACAGTTCAAATATGATAGTACCATTGGAGTTGGCTCCTAACAGATGTCCTCAATGAAACCATTGAATATTTCTATTTTCTGGATAAAAACACCTTGTGCCATCTCACATTAAAGAAGGAAAAAAAAAAGTGGTCAATATCTTTATGCTTGATTAATTCAAGGAGGAGCTGCCATTTTTGTTGCTCTTTAATGGCTTGATTGTGAAACTCCTCTACCTCTAACACCATTGATTTGTCCTCTCATTCATGTCCTGATGTTTCTTGTCTCTTGGACAAATATATCCATGAAAATGCAATTTGTAATCAAATAATTTGCACATAAATGTAACAAGAAAAATAAAAAAATATAGAAAAATAAATTGCATTTAACCCCACCGAGAGATGGTGAATGGCAAGCGACACACAAAATACATCGGAGAAAATGACTACGGGGTTTGACAAGAGGCAATGCAAAAGAAAAATATATAGAATGAATGAAATGCAAATATACAATTGTTTTAGAGTGTGCCGCACAAAACAATCATAAGGCAATTTGCCTGCCACTTCCGTTCTTAGGGGTTGTTTGGTTGCAAGGAAGTGGGCGGAAGTAAGTAAATAGGAAAGTATACTCCCTCACTTTCCTATTTATCCAAATACTAGAAAAGGAAAATAAGAAAATCCCTTTTCCTTTTCTCTTTTCTCTTTTACACAATCATTTCCTCACTTCCAGAGTGCTACAGTTAATTTTGTGGTCATATAAATCTCATTTGTAATCAGTTGTATCACAAAACAGTTAATTTTTTGATCATGTAAATCTGACTTTCATTCTAATTACGGTCCATTTTTTATTTTTTTAATTATTTTTTATTTTAATATTATTTTAGGGTCAACTTTGTGGTCAACTTTTTCATTTCCACTTTCACATTACCATCCAAACACCGAAAAGACAAAACATTTTCCAAACACACTTCCCAACAATATCCAAACACCGGAAAACTTACTAACCAATTTCCAAGTTCTAAAGGGAATTATTACCACTTACTCAATTCCTCAATTCTCAGTTTTAAAGTTGATTTTGTTCACTCAAATTGTTTGCCACCACAAATAAAACCATCGGATGCCAAAAATTGTGGTGCTTCGTTCAATGACAAGCCCATTTGCCAATTTGCCATGTTGACCCAAACTTACAAGTTGGTGGCATATTTACGTCCTTGTTAATTATCAATATACTTGGCTTTCTTAAAATAAATAAACAAAACAAACAGAAGAAGGAATGTCAGTTCAAAGGTCCAATGTATGAATTCAACAAGAGTGATCACATTCAACATGATATCAACAACATTTTAATTGAAAATAAAAGGGAATATATGATATGAACAACTATCAGTTACAAAACATAAATATCAGATACATATCTCATGTGCAAGTTATGGGCGAAAAAAAAACTTACTGCACGGGTCTGTTTGGATTTAAGGAATTGGTGTGAAGTGAGGAAGTAGGAAGTAAGATTTATTTCCTTTAGGAAAAAGGGAAATGAGTAGTAAGTTTTCTGGTGTTTGGATGGTTGTTGGGAAGTGTGGTTTGGAAAATGTTTTGTCGTTTCCGGTGTTTGGATGGTAATGAAAAGTGGAAATGGAAAAGTTGACCACAAAGTTGACCGCAAAATAATATTAAAATAAAAATTAATTAAGAAAAATAAAAAATAGATTGTAATTAGAATGCAAGTGAGATTTACATGACCAAAAAATTAACTGTTTTATGCTATAACTTATTATAAATGAGATTTACATGACCACAAAATTAACTGTAGCACTCTGGAAGTGAGAAAATGGTTGTGTAAAAGAGAGATGAAAAAGGGAAAAAGGGGTTTTCTTATTTTCCTTTTCCGGTGTTTGGATAGATAGGGAAATGAGCAATTATACTTCCCCACTTCCTCACTTCACT
Source organism: Agave tequilana (assembly GCA_038442645.1). NCBI lineage: Eukaryota > Viridiplantae > Streptophyta > Magnoliopsida > Asparagales > Asparagaceae > Agave > Agave tequilana. Next base: position 312,180 of record JAVJIF010001824.1, read on the forward strand.
CGGATTCCTTACATCCAAACACGCCCCACATCAAAGTAATAAAGAAGACCAGTCCGTGATAGAGGCCACTCATTAAACACTAAAAAAAAAAAAAAAAAAAAAAAAACAAAGGTTCATGAATTTAGGTTAGAAGATAAACTTAAGCGAAATAAAAAACTTTTTAAAAAAACACTTACTTATCAAGCGAGCAAAAATAAATCTCGAAAATACAATCAAGGTGATAAGGACGACACTCTTTTATTAATTCAAAAGATAGATCTACATGTACTTTTTATTAAAAAAATAAAATCATCATTAAGAATAATTTACGACGGTGTTCAATGCGTGTTAGTTGCTGATCAATTGAATTATTCAACTGAAGGGCCCAATGTGGCCGCAGGGAGATCGGTGACCTACCGACCGAGTCGAGGCGATTATACCACAATTATAATACTAATCCCTCCTCCTTCCTACTTTAAAAGGTATAAACAAAACCAATTCTGTTCATGGGCAAGGGGTCAGTTGGAGCGTTAAATTGATGATTCCATTAAGAATCTTATTAAAATATTACCAACATTATTTGCTTAATTTTAGGTTATTGGACCACCGCTCGCTGCTGGGCCACGCTGGGCCCTTTTGCCGAGCGGGCCGGGTCCAACGGCACATTTGACCACGGGTTGACCGGTCCGGTCTTTTTTTTTGGCCCTTCCATTCAAAAACGGCCGGAACAGAGGTAAGCTCACCGCCGACGGTGACGAGAACGACGTGGCCGGTCGGCGTGAGTGCTCCACAAGATAGGGGTGGCCACCGGGGCGGGTCGACCCGCGTCGACCCGCCCCGACCCGTCCTGTGCGACTCGTCGGAGTCGCACAGGCGGGTTAACGGGTCAACCCGTACCCGCCCCGTTAAGGGGCGGGTCGAAACGGGTTGACCCGTCCCGTGGTCACGGGACGAATCCAATTCGTCCCGTGACGAATCACGGGACTAGTCGGGTCGGGAAAATTTCCCCGACCCCCCCTGCTTAATTTTTTTTTTTTTTTTAGTCCAATAATTTTTTAAAACGTTAGAGGGAAAAATTTCTCTGCGCCCCCTATAATAATTTTTTTTTATTTTAAACCCTCAACGGCTCAAAACTGAGCCGTTGGGGTGAAAAACGAGGGTGCCACGTGGCACCCTCGTTTTTCACCCCAACGGCTCAGTTTTGAGCCGTTGGCAAAAAAAAAAATTAAAAAAATAAAAACCCTAACCCCTAATCTTCTATAAATACCCTCTACCCTCATTCATTTTCATCTCACATTCTCACTTCATCTCAACTCTCTCTTCTATTTTCATCCTCTAACTCTAATTCACTCTTATTCTCTTACTATTACAAATTTCTACCAACTTTCAATCTAGTCTAATGGATCCCAACTGGAGTACTGGCGGTTCCTCATCCGAAGCCGGTGGCAGCTCTTCATCAACACACAATCCGTCAGCTGCCGCACCTTACACCGATGTTGGCGGTAGCTCATCATCAGCATATACCGCTTACCCACCATACAGCTATGCTCCACCAACATCCGCATTTGCTCCCTATCACAGTTCGTCAAGCTATGCATTTGACTACAGTGGTTATGCACCATATACACATGCTGCATATGCCAGTGATAGTGGTACAGGTCGGCATTCTATTTCCTTCCCTCCTCAATATGCCTCATATTCTCAACTTTTAATGTCAACATCACCAATGCACGCACAATCTCTGGCTCCTTTTTTTACTGAAACACAAGAACAACACGATACACAACCAACACAGCATGACACTATAGTTCCAGAAACACAACAACCTGAACCAACTAGCACAAGCACAAGCACAACCACTAAAGAAAGAGCCAAAACTTCTGCAGTGTGGAACCATTTTGTCTTAAAATTTGTTGAAGGTAGAAGAAAGGCAGAATGTAAGTACTGTCATCAACTATTTGATCATAAAGAAGGATACGGTACAGGTGTTCTTAATAAACACTATGAAAAAAAGCATGCAAAAAGTCACGGTTTACCACCACAACAAGCACAAATATTAGCTGATTCAGGCACACTCTCCACTTGGAGATATAAGCCTGAAGTAAATAAACATAAGTTAGCTGAATTTATTGTTCGAGCAGAACTTCCATTTTCTTTTACTGAATCAGATGCATTAGTTGATTATCTTAAATCTGTTTTGCTCCTGATTATAAGAGAATTAGCAGACAAACTATAACTAGAGAAATTGAAGATTTATTTGTAAATAGAAAAAATATTTTAAAGGCTCTTTTTACTAGTGATGCTAGAAAAATTTCTTTAACTTCCGATATATGGGAAGCTCTTAATCTTATTCATTATTTATGTGTTACTGCTCACTTTATTGATGAAAATTGGATTTTACAAAAACGTATTTTATCATTTTCTAAATTTTCTGAGAAACATTCTGCTACAAATGTAGCAAATTCAATTTTTCTTACTTGTAGAAATTATGGTATAGAAAATAAAATATTTTCTATTTCTTTTGATAATGCAAGTGAAAATACTGCTTCAATAAGACAATTGAAAACGATATTAGATCCAATTTTAAATGGTAAACTTTTTCATGTTAGATGTGTTTGCCATATATTGAATTTATGTGTACAAGATGGTCTAAAGCTCTTAGACAAATATATTTATAAAGTTAAAGAAATTATTTTACATATAAAACACAGTGGACCTAGGAGACAATCTTTTAAAGCTTATTGCCGACAATGTGGACTAAAGGAAAAACTGCTCCAAGCAGATGTGAAAACTAGTTGGAATTCAAGCTATTATATGATTAAAGATTGCCTTCCTTTTAAACAAGCAATTCAATTTTTTACAATAAATGAATGTTCATCTCTTTATATTAGTGATGAAGAATGGAAATTATATGAAAATTTTTGTAGTTTTCTAGAAAAATTTGACACTGCCACAAAAGCACTTTCTGGTACGTATTATCCCACATGTAACTTAGTTTTTTATAATCTTAATGAAATTGCTCAAGTATTTGCTGCATATAGAGATGTAGTGACATGTATTGTAGAAGCTATGAAAATGATATAGAAAGAAAATTTAAAAAAAGAAGAAATAATTTTACTTAATTATGATTATGGATCCTAGAATTAAAATAGATAATTTAAAACTTTTATTATCTATTTTATTTTATGTTTAAATTATGAACAAGATGTAGATAAATTACTTTTAGAAATTAGATCTCTTTTAGAAGAAATGTACTCATTGTATAGAGAGAGTTATTTCCACCTTCTTCTTCTGAATTTAGGGCACCTACACCATCACAAACTTCTTCTAGTAGTTTAGGTAAAAGATTATCTAATTTTAAAAGTATACTTTCCTCTAATACTAGAAAGAAACACTCTTCAGGGGCAGGTTCATTTGATGAACTTAATTTATATTTGAATACAATGCCTGCTGAAATAAATGAAAATGATGATGAACCATGGGAAACATTTGATGTTTTGTCGTGGTGGAAAGAACAGAGAAAACAATTTCCTGTTCTTTCTACCATGGCCCGAGATATACTAACACCTCCGGCCTCTACAGTAGCGTCCGAGAGCGCGTTTTCTGCAGGTGGTAGAGTTTTGACACCCTGGAGGAGCCGGCTGACGCCGAAACACTTGGAGATGGCGGTTTGCTTAAAGGACTGGTTCGATGCAGAAAGACGCACACAAGGAAAAGCTATTCTGGATGAAGAATTTGAACAAGACGAGGATGACGAATAGAGAAGCACCAGAGTTTTTTATATACATTGTATGAGATGAGCACCAGAGTTTTGTTATGTATACGAGATGAGTGTTATGTACATTGTATATGTGATGAGCAATGTATATGATTTTTTCATATTAATAAAATAATTTGCCATTTTGCCTTACAAAAAAACTTGTAATTACTGAAAATCAATTCTATTTTTTTTTTATATTTTAGAAAAATTTTTAAAATTTTTCCTATTTTTTCCCTATTTTTTCATATTTTTTCCTATTTTTTCTTTTTAACTTTAAAATTTAAAATTTATGAATTAACGAATTAAAAAAAAAAAAAATAGGCGAGACGGGTTAGACCCGTCTCGCCGAATCCGGTAACGAATCGGGTTTATCCGGGATTTCGATTCGTCCCGTTTAACCCGTGACGAGACGGGTCCAACCCGTCTCGTCTTCGATTCGTTTGCCAGACGGGACGAATCAACCCGATTCGTCCCGTTGGCCACCCTACTACAACAAGAGAAGTAGCTGTATCTTTCCGCCACGCGGGCCCCACTTATCGACAGCCTGTTCCCATCACTACCCCGAGATTGTTCTTATTTACGGAGACGCCCTCTCTTACTATCCGCAAACAATAGCTGCCGGTAATTACCTAATTTTATTAGGGGTAAATCGTTATAAAGAGTGTAAGGGTACTCTAGTAAATTTAGGTGGCTCTTTTGGCGGGACTCCTGATGGCGCTTTGTTAATTTTTCTGCGTAGAGCAGTCGCCTCCGTACTCTGGAAACTCCGAAATGGAGACCAATCGCGGTGGAGTCACCCCGCTTGTGGTGGTTACCGCCCAAAGCGTTTTGTCGCCACGTACCGAATCATTGCAATCTCGGCATGCGGTAAAAGCACGGGGAGTTGTTGTAAGTAGCCCTTTTGGCCAAAATTTTGAATGAGTGAATCACAGGGAACAAATCATTAAATTATTACTAAACAATTTTTACATGTGGCCCCTTATCTTATTCGTTTATTGAGTCCAATCCTTTACATGCTATTTAATTATTTTATGAAACTAAAATGTTTTTTTAAAGAAAATAAAACGGCAATGATGTGGTGTGGATCACCCTGTGTACACCTTTCTTTAATCTTAAGTATTAAGTTAATTTCCGGATGAAATATGTTTTATGAGATTAATTATATAATTCAAGTTCTAATTCCTCATGTTATCATAAATAAGTAGATTATAAGTGTTCATAGGTGTTACATATTTATTTAGAAATAATATTTTGTCGAAACCAGCCACATGGAAATTGACAATTCCAAATTATTTAGAGTGTCCAAAAACTAATGAGCTTTATCAATACAAAATAAATAAATTATAATTAAAGAAGTAAATTATATGGCAGATCTAATGACCCTAGCAATAGAAACAGTTATTAATATAATTAAACTTTAAAATTTTGATATAATATTTTATTTATTTTTTTTGAGGGCATTATTGCGTTATTTGAGAAAAGTCTTTTATGCTATCCGAGTGAAAGATAGAGGGGTGTAAATGCAAGATTGGAAACAATAATTAGCAATGACAGGGTCGTAAGGGAGTGGGGTTGAATGTCAAAGAAAGAAGGTGGGCTTGATGATAAAAATCCCACCTTTGACTGCCATCACACCTACCACTCTTTAGACAAGACTTCTCTCTCCCCCCTCAAAGAAATCACCAAAAATCACAAGAGGAACGAAAAGAAGAAGGGAAAAATAAATTGCGCTTCAGATCAGAGAGAATCTCCAATCGGAAATCCGAGGCGCCGAGTGATTGCGAGGAGGGAGGGGGAAAAACGACCGAGATTGAAATCTGATCGGTCACTTTCTGATGTTGGCTCGTTCGCGCGGCTGGATCTCGTAAGGATCTCTGATTTCCTGCTGTTTTCTCAAATGTTCTGTGATTTCTCGGTCGATTTGAGGGGTTTTCATGGAATCTTCGGCAATATTTGCGATTTTGGGTTCTCCTGTGTGATTTGATGAAAAATTGGGGAAATTGGAGGGTAATGCGATGTAGCGTGTTTAGTTGGCGGTTTTGGACAAAGATTTTGTGTTTAGATCTTGTTTTTATTAGGTATCTTAACTGTCGTTAGATCTTGCTTGCTTTTTTTGATGCTTTCTTTCTCGTATTTTATAGAGAGGAATTTGGAGCACGCTGTTAACAGAGTTTCCTGTTTAAGAGATTTAGATAGGATTTGTGAACTTTGACAAAGAAATTTAATTTAGAAGTTTCCCAAAAAAATGAGGCAACAATTGTTATTTCTCTGTCCTTTGGTTAGACACTCGGTATTCTTGATCTAGATCTAAGTATGAGCCATAGTTGCATTTTTATCCCAAAATGTTCTCTTTTCTTCATATATTTTCTCTTGGTAGATCTTTGGTCTATTTTGTGATTTTGGCGAGTTGAGTTGTTGTCTGTTAAGATCTGTGTACTGCGCCTCTTTCTTTTCTGCGTTCATTTGATTGTATGATGTTAATGAAGACGCCTGAAGGTGGTCTTTAGTCATCTGCTTCCCTGGCTGTGAGCAAACTTTGCCGGAAGACTCTTCTTTTATGACAAATCTAAAGCTGTTCTCAGAGAGTCAGTAAATATTAGTTCCTTTGTTACGGTACTTCCAAAGCTTGAAATTTTCCTGTTTTAAATTGAAAGGATATGTTCTGAAGTGTAATATTAGGAGCACATTTATTATGTTTGCAGAAAAACTTTAACTGTTTGAGGTGAAAGCTCACTACGTCACGATTGATGGCGTTAAATTTGTGGGACAGTCTAGGTGTAATTTTTCGTTGAATGAGACCTAAATGCAGGATCTACATGTTATGGATTTTTTTTTTTTAAAGTCTGTTGATGTTTCATTTGTAATTTACACAAGTGTAATTTTCTTTTATGTTTATCTGTGGTCAAATTATGAGCGTTTTCTTTCTTTTCTTTCTTTTTTATTGCTATTCTGCGATAAGATTTTTGTCTTTGAAGTGCTTGCTGTTTAAAGTGCCAAATTTTACAAATGTTTTTTTAGAAATTGTGCTTATTCTGTGTGTGAGTTTTTGGAAAATATTAGTCATCTTGATATGTTATTAGTGCGATAAAATATTATTTTTATGGTAGAAAAAAAGAAGTTGAAGAATGAAATTGTTGTGCAACGAAGTGTTGAAAATATATTCATTTCAGCTCTTGTGCAAGAGCAACACCATTCACTCCCTCTTCTGTTATTTTCTTTTTGCTGCCTCTGTTCTTTTTTCTTGTTGAAGCTTATGGTGTTGTGCAATTGTTCCACTTCTTTGAGCTTTCATTTTGTATCTGCTATGTTTGCTAAGGACTCTTTTTTTTTCTTTTTTGTTTTTTTAACAGGTTAGTGAATAGCTACATATAGGAAGAACTAAGAAATTTTTGCACGTTGGAGTCGGTTTGTTTAAGAATTCCATTTCTAGGGGATGGCCTCGGCGAGTGTTGTGCCTTCATCAGGAGTGAAAAATACAAATGGTAATATTATTGGCATGGACAAATTGCCGGAGGAGATGAATGATATGAAGATCAGAGATGACAAGGTAAACTATGGGGGTCAACTGTACTGTATCCAAATGTTTAGTCTTGTAGTATTTACAGCAGATATTTCATTACATGTCTAATTAGACAAGGGTGGACTTGATTCTAATCCCGTTCATGATTTCAGGAAGTTGAAGCAACTGTAGTTGATGGAAATGGTACAGAAACTGGCCATATAATTGTAACAACCATCGGTGGCAGAAATGGTCAGCCAAAACAGGTATTGAACCAGGCATTATTTGCTAACGTTAAAAATTAGTGCTTAAAATATTGGTTGAGCTAACAATTAAATGGACCAACTTTTTTCATATAGGCTAATACATAACTAAGAGCATATTTGTTGGTATTTTCTTCCTTATAACCTAATAAAAAATGTCAAGCTTTTCTACTGCATCATCTTTTGCTGTCTGCAGATTTGGTAACTTTTGTATTTCTATTGGCAGACTATAAGCTACATGGCTGAGCGTGTTGTGGGACATGGATCTTTTGGAATTGTCTTCCAGGTTAGTTATTGTGAACACTTGAGCTGTTGATATTTACATCCCTCCCATCCCTGTTCTGTGAATGTTCAGGTCGCCTGTCACATATAGGGTTACTGCGTGCATTGTAGTATATCACTTTTTTCTTTCTTTGTTATTTAGGCTAAGTGTCTGGAGACAGGCGAGACTGTTGCAATAAAAAAGGTTCTTCAAGACAAAAGGTACAAGAACCGTGAGCTGCAGACCATGCGACTTCTTGACCATCCAAATGTTATTGCTTTGAAGCATTGCTTCTTTTCAACAACGGAAAAAGATGAGCTATACCTTAACTTGGTTCTTGAGTATGTTCCTGAGACTGTTCATCGTGTAATCAAACACTACAACAAGATGAACCAACGCATGCCGTTAATATACGTCAAACTTTATACTTACCAGGTAACAATGAGATTTTATTGTGCTGTATTTATTTGTTAATGTGTTTTTGGCAACTAACGATTTGTACTTAAGTTACTTTCATCATACTATTATGCAACTATGAATTGCTTCACAGAATCAATGTTGCTTTTAAACTGTTGATAAATGGATTGCTTAGTAAATTGTTAACGTTAGAACTTAGAAGCTGATTTGTGTGATAAATTATCAAAGGTTTGTTACTCGAGATTTTATGTTGACACTTCTTCAATATTCAAATCATAATGCTGCTTAATGAGATAAGATTTGCTGATACTAATTAATTAATCAATTTATTTTTTGTAATGTCGCATAATATTTCTTTCTCTGAAGTTGTTCTGATGTTCTCTTGATATCTTACAGATTTGTAGAGCATTGGCTTACATCCATGGCAGCATTGGGGTGTGTCACAGGGACATCAAGCCACAAAATCTTCTGGTATGTGCATATATGCTGCATCTGTTATTCCTATTTAGCATGTGTAGAGTGCATATGATTTTTTGGTGCACAACATAAATTTTCAACTAAAAGGAAAATAAAAGAAAGTTTTTTTAGTTGTCTTCTTAATTAAAAATCACGATTTATTCTTCGAGTGATCTCCAATTGGAAATTTATTATCGAATCTTTTCTTTCTGTTTATCTTTGTGTATGCATGAGCACCATGCCTGTATGGTAAATGACGTGAACTGGTTCCCCTGTAACAGGTCAACCCCCACACGCATCAGCTGAAATTGTGTGACTTTGGAAGTGCAAAAGTTTTGGTACGCTCATTGACTGATAAGAATTCAGTTTGACGCCGCTGTTAATATTTTTGGTCTTTAATTTTCTCTGTTATTTTGTTTCAATAGGTGAAGGGAGAGCCAAACATATCTTACATTTGTTCTAGATACTATAGAGCTCCTGAGCTTATCTTCGGTGCCACGGAGTACACTACAGCAATTGATATTTGGTCTGCTGGTTGTGTTCTAGCTGAGCTCCTCCTAGGACAGGTTGCCTTTTTCATCTAACAGTTACTTGCAAATATATCATTCTTCTGTAAAATTATTGTATCACTATATGTTAATATGTCTGTTCTTTGTCAGCCTTTGTTCCCTGGCGAGAGTGGAGTGGACCAGCTTGTTGAAATAATCAAGGTAATGCATCTGCTGCACATGTCTTGCCATCATGTTCATTATTGGCATAATGTATCCTTTCTTTATGTTTCTTCCATTTTCTCATGTGCATACCTTTTCTTGTTGCAGATTCTAGGTACCCCGACAAGAGAAGAAATCAAATGCATGAACCCTAATTACACTGAATTTAAATTTCCACAGATCAAAGCTCACCCATGGCACAAGGTATGATGCGTCTCCATTCATTCCGTACCCTATTCTCCTTTTAAACCTGACTGCCATTTGTTATGCTCCATTTTCGTCACCTTTGACCAAATTTTTGACTTCATTTCCCTATATTTATTCAGATTTTCCACAAAAGGATGCCACCAGAAGCTGTGGATCTTGTCTCGAGGCTGCTTCAGTACTCCCCTAACTTGCGATGCACTGCTGTAAGTATATCAAATATATCAAAGACATGCACTCGATAGACATACCAGTGGAGCTGTATTTCCTATTTATTTTATCCACTTATCTTATATCTGTTATGTGATGCAGCTGGAGGCACTAGTTCACCCGTTCTTTGATGAACTTCGAGATCCCAACACCCGCCTACCAAATGGACGGTTTTTACCCCCACTATTTAACTTCAAGCCACATGGTACGTCCTTGAATATTTGATTTGTTTGAAATTTTTGTTATTGGTTCTACATTGTTGCATTTAGTTTTGCGTCTACTCACCGTTGTTAATGATGAGCAGAGTTGAAGGGAGTTCCAGTGGAGATATTAGTGAAGCTCATCCCCGAACACGCAAGGAAGCAGTGCCCTTTTCTAGGTTTGTAAGGCGGCCTGGTTGAGTGACGAACTTGGTATAAGCCCTTGTGCGCGTCTCTCTGCCGTAGGAGAAGCATTATTCTAGTGAAGTTAGCAGCTCTCATGTCGAACCTAATGCTATTTTATGTCGCCGTGTCGTTTTTTCGTTTACTGCGTGTATGGTGTTCCCTGTCATGTAAAGCAGATGGAGAAGTCTATCTGCTAATCATCCCGAGACCTTGATGTGCCTGCTAACAACCCTTTCCCACCCTATCAACACGAAGAAAGATTTGTAACTTTATATAGAGGAGAAAATATTGCTTTTTGTTTAGGTGATGTTGGTTTTGTGAGACCTCTATGTTCAGTAATGGTCTTGCATTTTCTGTTGTCCGTTTGCGCCTTTGGTAGACCTCTTGCAATCAAAACTGATATTTTCTTGTTTATGTTGTGTATTGTGTTGGGATCATTCGAGTGTTAATGTAATTTGTATGCATCACTCCCCTGCCCCTTCATGTTTTGTTTTGTATTTGGTGGTTTCTCATTGTTGTGGAGCTGGTTAACTGTGTAAAAGTTTTAATAGCTAGCTTGCCTGAGCGTGCAAGTTTTTGACATACTTTTACATTGAACCTGGGTGTTATAATTTTCTTCAGGGGTGTTAAATTAGTAGATCTTCAGCATGTGCAATTGATCTTGCGGTTAAAAGAAAAATGAATTTAACATTTTTCTCTTTACAAATTGTGATTGTTTTGCTTTCCTAACTTAATAAGTAATTACAGAAAAAGTGGGGCACTAGAGGATTATGTTGCGTATACTGGACATGGTTAATATACTCGCAAGCTCTGCTGAATTATGATTCACATATTGTGGTTTTGAAGCATGGGGTATGGTGGATCAAAGTAATTATTCAGGTGTGCTACCTTTTGATTTGTCATTTATATTTATTTTGCTTAAATTATTAAAACTGACTGAAGATAGGTTTTCTTTTGCGACTCATATACAAATTCTCTCTTGTGACTTGTATACAAAATTTATCTTGTGACTGGTATATAAATTCTTCCTCCTTCCCTCTAGCGCTCGGAGAGAGAGCGCCTCTGCCGCCACCCCTTCGCCGTCGCCGCCTCCTCTTTCCCCTCCCACCTTCCTCTGTCTTCTCTTTCCTCCTTCCACCGTCATTCTCCGCCTTCTTCTTTCTCTTTCCCCCTCCACCGCTTCGTATGCTACCGGTCGGTTTTCACGGCCGAGCGGTATACTAGTTCAGCTCAACGCATAACCAGGCCCAATACTTTAGCAGGCCCATTTGGGGAACGAGGAGAGTAGTGGTTACAAGGCATTCGGGGAAATGGGAACAAGAGCAGAGCAGGGCAGGATGCCATTAAGGAAGTACTATACTGTGATTGCTGCAACAACGAGTTCCAAGAACCCCCGGTGCACGGAAGCGCTACCTCTCCGGCCTCCAACACCAGCGCTCTCGTGCCCAGTGGTATGCTTCCTTCAAAGGTAATCTCCCTCTATCCTCTCTTTTTCTCTCTTAGAGATATTAACAAACACCTCGCGTTCATTCCCAAACTTACTTTAATACAGATCCCTGTAGGCATGGGGGCCTCTTCTTCAGCCCGCAGGGTCCATTGCCAAAGGAGTCTGCCATCACTTCGTCCTCACGGTACTCTACCAAAACTTTGGTAGAATTTGGAGAAGAGAAAATTATTTCGTAAAACAAGTGAAATTATGGTGGAATATTACATGATATGAGTTCACGAATTGTTACTTGTTATCAACAAGGTGATGGCCTCAAAATACCTGGGAATAATGAGTGACGACCTCAACATATAGCAGGCAGAAGCCCATATCTGAAGTTGTGTTCTTTCCTAGCTCAATTGGGTTGTAACAAAGTCACCATAGTAATGCTTGTCAGGTGAATGTGATGGAATTGACAAATTGTAATTGTGTGCATATTCTAGCATGAAAAGTCTGATGCATTTTGGATAGGGCTGTTTGGTTGCAAGGAAGTGGGCGGAAGTAAGGAAATAAGGAAGTATAATTGCTCACTTCCCTATCTATCCAAATACTGGAAAAGAAAAATAAGAAAACCCATTTTCCTTTTCTCTTTTCTCTTTTACACAATCATTTCCTCACTTCCGGAGTGCTACAGTTAATTTTGTGGTCATGTAAATCTCATTTGTAATAAGTTGCAGCGCAAGACAGTTAATTTTTTGATTATGTAAATCTCACTTGCATTCTAATTACAGTCCATTTTTTATTTTTCTTAATTAATTTTTATTTTAATATAATTTTATGGTCAACTTTGTAGTCAACTTTTCTACTTCCACTTTCATATTGCCATCCAAACACCAAAAAAGACAACATTTTTCAAATCACACTTCCCAACAATATCCAAACACCGAAAAACTTACTAACCAATTCCCAAGTTCCAAAGGGAATTATTATCACTTCCTCAATTCCTCACTTCTTCACTTCCACCCTTAACCAAACAGGTGGAAAAGAGGTAGCTAAGAATTAGGAAACCAGTGACTGAGCATATGCCTATATTGGGTTGCACTTTGTTTCCATTCCTTGAATTGATGATCTCATTTGATGAAGGACAACATTTTTGTAAAAGGCTAAGCCTAAAAGACTAATTTAGCTCTTTGAGAGCCAGCAACTGTGAAGAATCAAGATAGCTAGAATGTTTCTGTTTGTTGCATTGGCTTCAATTCTTGGTATCAGTACACAAAGACGGATATATACTAACATTGTAGGAATGCTCTTTCTTTTGAATAAACAATGAGACACAGGGTGACGCAGACATCAAGCCACGTGTATGGCACATGTATCACCGTTGAAGAAGACATCTCGTTTCAGTTTTCCACCAGTAGTAGAATTCTATATATTTTTTATTTTCTTTATTTGTTGTTTTTAGTAATCAGAATTATAGTAGATTTTTTGGTTTTCGTTTCATGTAAGTTTTCTTTTCATGTATTACCTCTTTCTTTTAGACTTTTGATTTCTTTTAGGAGTTTGATTATGTAATCCAAATAGAAATAAGAGAGTATAATTTTGTACCTTATATAAATACCCCCATATATCACTTTTACAAATAGACAATGAAATCAATAAAAATTTATTATTCTCTTTGTGAGTTTGCTTTGGGTGATGCATCATCTTTCTAGTAATTGTGGGTTTCCTATTAGACCCGGATTAGTGATGGGATGTCCTAATTGGTTTATCGGTTACTAAATATCTCTATATCCTTCTCTCTACCTTTCACATTAAATTTTTTCCTCTCTCAAATTATTGCCGAGTTCTCACCATCGTCCACTACTCTCGCCTTCATCGACAGCAGCCTTATCGCCTCCACGACCTCTCCTCTTTGTCATTGAAGACACACATTCAAGTCCGTGCATAAGAAATTCAAAAATACAAATAACAAGTCGAATCCTTGTCAAATTCATGTTCATCCAACTATTAAGGTTTTCTTCATCAGCATTTGAAGTATAATTTTAATCTTGAAAACTATTTATCTACAGTCTGATAATACATCTCTAACTTAATATTAATCTTGATCTATTGTCTACTTTAAATACGGGCATGTGAATCTGCTTCTGCTTTGTAGTTGCTCTAACTTCTTTATTAACAGTAAAATTTGTTACCTGCATCAAAACAATATTTAATTAGTATTTTGATATTTGAATTGATTTAATAATACATGTTAAAAAATATAGCTACTATTAACTGTTTTAAGCTTTCCTACCAATAATCGTTTTTGTTGGTGAAATATTTAATTGAGTTGTTTTATCATTGCTTCTGCACACATACACGTTTCACATCACAAGGCCTCATTACATAGTTTGAGTCCTCGAAAGAAAAACTAAAAGGTTGTAGACGATCCCTGCTTTCTCAAAAAGCAGGAGTAATGCTATTTGTACTATTTTTTATATTACATTATACTATACTCTATGAATTGTGGGTCACAATAGCAATTAATGATGGTGAGGTTCACAATGAGGGTGTGACCCACAATTCATAGAGTAGTAGTATAATATAGTATAACAAAGTAGTACAAATAGCATTACTCAAAAAGCAGACATCTTGGTGTTGAATGTCAGAGTGCCACCTAATCTAATGTGTACTGTAGCTTGTGTCGTTAGCCGCCTGTTTATTGGAACTCTACTCTTTTTTATGTGAAGGAACTCCCTGTTGGAAATTTTATCCATAGTTTTCTTTTAAATTAAAACATGCAATAATTAAAACTTAGCACAAATCAAAATAAATGTTTATCAATTACTAAACATGTAACAAAATTAAAACAAAGAGTAAGATCGCCGGCCTGGGAGATGTAGTCGTGCGACGCATTGCCCTAAAGGCAAATGGTCGGTCCTTTTGTCTGGACATCGAATTGGCCCCGTCAACTAGCGGTAAATACTCCTCCAGAATCATCAGCACTTGGGCTCGGAGGCTAGCATTAAGCCTCTGCTCAGATTCAAAATGGTTGCCAAAAAAATAAAGAAAGGAGTAGAAAATTTAATTTAAGTTGAAGGCATTCTCACGAAGAGCAGGCCTCAAAAGAAATTTAAGAGGGAAAGAAGAGAATATGAGAACTGTGTGTTGAGAACTGAGGTAGGATTCTATTTATAACCTTAGAACCCCCAGTTGTTGTAATAACTCTATCAGAAAATCTGAACAGTTGAGAGATTTATTCAACTGACTTGGATCTTGAGACTTGGTGTATATTTGACTTGGTCAAAATAACTGAAAATGAAAGCTTTTTATTGATTTTAATTCAAAAATCCAACAGCCCCCCCAAAAAGCTTGAGTTTCAGGGAAGACAGAATAAAACAACACGATGTAAATAAATCAAAAACACAAATCATAAAATATAAAACACGAATAGGATTGGACAACCTCATACTGTGGATTCGAAGTAAATAGCTTGTGACCTTGAATTTACTCTTTGTGAATTCATCACTACATGAGAGACATAATGAACTACGCCTTAAATTTGGCCTCTTTAATCTGATATTGATGGAAGATACACACAGTAAGTTCTAATCTATTGAGCGAGCGGGTTGCGCGTTAATGGTCATGCTCACAGTAACCGATTCATAAGAGTTTCTAGGGTCAGTCCTGCCCCCCAACCGCGGCCATCACGGTTCCTCTCACGTAGATAAGTCCTCCAATGGTACTACAGTTGGATGTTTTACCCTCCACACTATATGTGTTGGACTTATTAAGAGTTTAACTTAACCTTACCTAGCTATATCATAGAGCATCATCACCATAGAGAAGGGTAGTAGGTACAGCGTTACATATATGATATAAATATATCCGGGTTGATGCTCTACACGAGTATCACCAGTCCAGCTTGTTACTACCACATTGGATCTTTTTCATGGAACTGGCTCCTAATCAAGTAGGTTGGGTTCCCGCTGTCGATGAACTCTACTATGGGCTTAACCTCATCTCCCTCGATGATTCTAGAATCACATTCCTAGAGAGATCCTCAGTCAGAATGATTTTATGTTATTCAGGGTCAACAATGGCTTAACAGTTTTTATTTCTCAAGTGGTGACAGTCAGAGGTTTAACTCTTGATGATCACATTATTATGACTCTTGACAACTTTTATTAGACCTATAAAAAGCCTTTGGATAATTGTCAGAGCCTCCCCCCATTTGAGATCAGAAGATAATTTTTTTTTCTTGTTGCCTTGTTTCAAAACGAGCAAATTATATCATAACGATTTATCACAAAGCATAGGTATATTGCATTTGATTATTCCAGTATATAAGGCATATATGAATATACATTTATTTAATTTGATAAGAATAGTTAAGAAATTTATGAGTTTCAAAATCATTTTAATGCACTTATTAATATGTAATTCAGATATATATCTGAAAATGTAGCTTAAGTATATGAAAACATATAGCATATACTTGATTGAAACGTTATGAACTGTACACGTATTAGTAGAAAAATAATTTATTATCCATTTTACTCACTTTGTTAAGACATTGATGATGTCAAGATTGAAATTTTAGTATTTTATAAGATGGCTGCAAATTGGTTCCTTACCACATATCAAGACATCTTAATTTGCCTTGCCATGTATATTCTTAATAATATCTTAATTTCCATCTTGAACAAATCATTATTGTCTTAATTTAGTGATTAAGATAAAAAATCTAATTTTCCCTTTATGCATGCAACTTTGTTTTCACAAATAATACATGCATATAATGTATGCATTATATATTTTTTAGTTTTGAAAAATTTACATTTAAAATCTTCAAAAAGAAACTTAAATGAAATATATACAAATTAATTGAAAACCAAGATTATAATATCTTTTTTGAAGATGTAAAGTCTTTAAAGAAATACTTGAAGTGCATGACTATGTAAGATGTAATAATCATTTTTAAAATATTTTATCATTAAATGATGCACTCATAATTTAAAATTTAAAATTTAATATGTATAATGAATATTAAAATTTAAAGGTTAATATTTGCACAACTTAGATAAGAATTTTTCATAATTTTGTTATTATTAAAATCATGAAAATACTTAAATAAGAGTTGTATAATTTTTGACAGTCATGAATGTAACTTTAATATAATAAGTTAAATCTATAGATGATAATTTTAACTTGATATAATATCAATTATATCTTATTACTTGAAAGTCATTAATGAAATAAAATAAAATATACAATTTTATCTCTAAGAGATATAAAAGATTATAATTTTTAAAGATCAAACTGAAGTTTAATTTATAAGGAGTCCAATATATTATATCATAAGAAAGTCATTATATTTTGGCAATACAATTTTAATTGATCCTAATTAGATTTGTATGAGGGCAAAGCTGCACATGGATATGATCCTAATTAACATATATATTTATGTGAGTTCAAATTATAAGATTTGCTCATACAAACATAATGTCACAAGTAGCACATTTTTCTAATTGTAGTTTCAACATAATCATATTGTTAGAGATTTTCAATCCTAGTTTGTTCTTCATACTAGACTAAATATAGATTAAGATACCAATTTTAACAAACTTAGCATAGTTCGATCATAATTTACATCTGACTCAACCTCGATCCACCCATAACATGTAATCAAGGTTAATCCTAGACAGAATCATGTATGTCCAACTGTTGGTGTGTATGCTAGGGTTATAACCTAGATAATAACATCACTTCTAAGATTATGATTACATAGGCTGATGAGATATTTATTAAAGGATTTTAGAATTATTGGGTTAGTTAAAACCTCAATTTTACCAGTTCAATTGGCCAGGTTGGCGTAACTCAAGTGAGAGATTTTTCGCTTTTGGCGTTCCTTAATTACAGAACCACATTGAGTACCCTTTCTTAGTTAAACACCAATTGTACAAAATTTCGAGGAAATAATTTACCTTTTAATTTTCTTGTCCTATTGAGTATTAGTTCTTAAAAAGTCAATGTCTAGTACACTTGACATTTAGATTTAGAGAATGAATGTATCACTGTCAAAAATCATTCCTAAGTTAGTAAACTAATATTCTATTTGGTTTGTTATTAGAAGTGATCTAAGTTATCTATAATGTCCGAACATGCTAGATGTGTTATTGTAAAGTCACCTAGAGGGGGGGTGAATAGGTGATGGCTAATCTAGTGGTCACTTAATGTCAAATAATGTGGAATTAAAAACTATAATGACCTAAACTAAACTCTTACACTAAACACCACGTATAACACAAGAGTGTTGCCGAATTCCCCGTGAAGGGCTCTGGACAAACTCCTTTAGATTCCCCTAGATAAGGGTTGAGGTGTCGCGTTGGCTCTCTTGGTTGAATACAAGTGTTAGCAAACAATCCCCAAGCATATATCAATTAAGCACACAATATATCAAGCATGTAAAGATAAGACAAGTAATAGCATGTAAGATATAAACAAGAGACAAAGAGAGAGAGAGAGAGTGAGCAATCGCAAACACAAGGGATATGTTTCGAGGTTCGAGCACCCTTGCTCTACATCCCCGCCTTCGACATACGAAGGATTTCCACTATAATCGATCCCACGGATCACTCGGTGCCGCAACACACTACAACTCTCGGACTCCCTAGTCCGTACACACCGCAAGCCCACTGGCTCGCCGAGGCCGCACCTCAAACAAGAGTTCACACACGAACTCGAAACAACCGCGAACGCACTCGTCCGCCTCCTCAAGAAACAAGAAAAGATCTCTTGGTGATCTAAACACTTTGATCACCAATAAACTCTCTCACAACAAAACCCTATAGGTAGATATAGCAATGGATAGCTCAAGTGTTGTGTGAGAAAAACAAGGATGGAAACTATGGTGAAAAACTCAAGAAATCTCTTTAACACACTTGATAAAAACTCCCCTTTTGATTGGAAGTATTAGCTCTCAATTTAGTGGAGAAAACTCTTTTAATGGAGTGGGAAAAAACTGGCTCAAAATCCACTAAAAATCTTGTTCAAAAACAATGCCCAAACCCCAAATTTATAGGGCTAGAAAAACTAGCCGTTGGGGTCTGTCAGGCCTGTCGGTCGACCGCCCCGGTCGACCGGCCAACGATCATATTTCAGACCGTTGTGCCATCGATCGACCGGTCGGTCGACCGAGGCCAGGATACAGAGAGCAAGTCTCTCTGTCTGGTCGACCGCTCGGTCGACCGGGGCCTTTCCAGAGAGCAGAGCTCTCTGGACGGTCGACCGGGTCGGTCGACCGGCCCTCCTGCCAGAACTGGCGTGCACGTCTGTGCACGTCGGTCGACCGTGAAGGTCGGCCAACTTCAAGCTGCGGTCGACCGTCCCGGTCGACCGGCTGAAGCCTGGTCAGGGATTTTGGGAAAGAAAACTTGGTGATTTTTGGCTTAAATAAAATCCCATAAAATACTGAAAAATCTACAAAAATAGTTTTACCAATATACTTTGATAAACAAACATGCTTGCACAAAATCAAGGCATGTTACAAAAGATTTGGACTATTTTTGTAAGTTGGAAATATTGGCTCAAATGAAAAACAATATTTTCCAAAACTTGTTTTTCTAAAACTTATCTTTTCCAAAACTTCTCCAAATACAAAAATATAGATATTAACCAACTTTGAAAGCATAGAGTGTATGGATATGATCCACTACACAAACATGGTGAAATATCTATGTTTTTGACATTAAGCTTTAAACTTGGTTTTGGTTAAAACATGTATATAAGAAATACCAAAACCAAACATGTATTTTCTAAAATTGAAAATCTTTTGTAAAAACAAAACTATCAAGAATGTGTGTGTATGATATACTTGAGCAATCCACCAACTATTCTATCCTTTACATTTTATCTAAAAACAAATCTTATAAAATAAACCTAGACACAAGTCTTCATCTTCTTGAAGTCTTCACTTGAAGCCTTCTTGACTTGGTCCAAACACCGTGCTAGCTCCAAAACTTGACTTTAAATCCTTTGTTGAAGCTATGCACCTACTAAGATCTTGATCATGAATCTGTCACTAATTAAACACAAGATCATTAGTACTATAACTACATGAGTTAATCATCATCAAAACTAGAGTGATGGGCCTTCGGGCCAACAATCTCCCCCTTTTTGATGATGACAAAACTCATGAAGTTATATATGCATGGATTAAAGTAAAGCTTCAAAGAAGCTCCCCCTTACCTCATGCATAACAAATAAATAATAAATATGCAATGTATGCTCATAAACATGTATGCAAATCTAGGAGATAAACATGCTAATCAAGCATAAAAACAAAATCACACAATCTTTTTCTCCTATTTGCAAAACAAAACATATATGCATAAACACAAATACAATACTTCTCCCCCTTAAGTAAGGAAAACATGCATATATCTCAAATACTTCTCCCCCTTTTTGTCAATCATCAACAAAGGGGTTAAAGTAAAAACAAAATCAACAAAATTTCTCCCCTTTTTGTCCGAAATAAAGAACCAAAGAAGGGGTAAACTCAAATCAATAAATAGTTATATGCGATATACATTCATGAAGAGGAAGACGGTAAAGTAACTTCCCTACACATATACATTACATGAAAGAGGGATGACAAGCCCTAATTCACATAATGCATAATATGTAATGCATAAGAGGAGATGTGAAGCTCCCCTACACACGTGTATCACATAAAGAAGAGCTGTCAAGCTCCTCAATATACAATACACTCAACATGAATCTATATGTAGAAGAGATGTTAAGCTCTCCTTGCATATAGGCAATACAAATCAAAAATTTTGAATTTTTCTTATAAAACAAAATTTTGAATTTTCTCAATAAAACAAATCTTGAGAATTTTTCTTAAATTTTAATTTTCTTATATAAACATGTAAAACAATTTTAACTCAAGCACAAATAACTCATATATATGTATGACAAATGAGTATACCAATTTAAATTGATACATACATATATAAGAAAACAAAATATGAGTATATATAAAAATAGAGTCAAATTGATACCAATTGAAACGATTCAATGATACCAATTGAAACAATAATAGGATCATGTGTATATCTCATAATCATTGAAGAATAAATAACTAGTTAAATTAATTTTGAAAAACTAGTTAAAGATCCTTCAAAAACATGAAACCAAGTCATATGTTTTTCATGAATCATACCAAATACACAAGAATTGACACTCGATCTATAAAGCTCAAAAATATGTTCATGAACAAAGTCATGACAAACAAATAAAGTGTGAGTGTTCAAAGATTATGTAAATAGCATTTTCATGAAAATAGTCAATAAGCTCAAAAACAAAATGTGAATTCATTTTTCATTTAAAACAAAACAAACTTCTAGGTATATGTATGATTTATCTAAATCTAACAATATGCATATATATCCCAAATATAAAAGAGTCTATTAAAGGTATTTGCATGAAGGCAAGAGACTCACGGGTATACATGTATATTTATTAGATTTGAATAAAAATTACATATACATGAAGTAAAACATGAAAATTAGGCAAAACAAGTATAAATGAAAGAATCATCAAAACTAGCCTATATATGTGCATATAGTGGGTACAAATGAGCATGAAGTGCAAGCATATAAGAATCAATTTGTTCTCACTATTTGTACATGTATAAATACAAGTTTTGATAAAACTACATTTAAACTAGTATTTACCACATGAAGCACAAAAACATGAACATGCTAAATGATATGATATCATGAAAATAAAAGCATGTACATAAATTAAGAGTTTAGAAAGCAACTAAGGAACTATGTTCCAAAACTCCAAACATGGTGGTTGTCCCACCAAACCTCCTTGATAGTGATGCATCCATATATGTGTCCATCAAGTCGAAGTGCATCCACCATCAAGGCACTATTTCTCTCACGTCGTGTGAGAGCCCTCACCTACATCAAATACAAAAGGTGGGGATTTTGGTACCCATTTTCTTTTGGGTCCTTGGGGGTTAGTCTTATAAAGAACCCAAAAAATTTTATTATTAGCAAAATTAATATGATGTATTCTATCAAAACAAAATTTTGCTAAATGGCCTTTGCGGTCACAATGTGTACATTTGTACACCTTAGAATGCTTATGTGTATGTGTATGATCATGACGTGCAACATAAGCATATGCATGATGATGATGTGCATGAATGTGTGGAGTTTGTTTCTTTGAAAATAAGGACTCCAATCTAGAATGGTTAAATGCACATGAGCACAAAGTGGAGCTCAAACAACTAATCCTATTTTTCAAAACATTAATCTCACTATTATCAATGGTGGCATGTAAAGCATGGTGAGATTGTGAAACAATTTTCTTATTCTTTTTCGAAACATTTTCTTTTTCATTATCAAAAATTTTCTTTTTAAAGAAGTGTTTTCATTTAAAACAATTTCCTTTTATTTTTCCACCAAAATAATTTTATTTTTCAAACTAGTGTTTCCTTCACAAAGATCACTCAATTTTGAAAGCAAGGAAACATTCTCATTTTTCAAACTATCATTTTCTTTTTCTAAACATGCAATATTATTTTTAAAAGAATCATTTTCCTTATGCATGCAATCAAATTTCTTTTTCAAATTTTTATTTTCCTTTTTAATCATGTTATATTTTTCAAGAAGGAGTTGACAAAAAGTGGTAAGCTCATCATATGACATGTTATCATCTTCATCTACCTCGGATTCGGTAGTTACCTCAAGGGGGTTATCTCCTTGGACCATATAGCACTTGTTGGAGGTGTCGCTTTCAACATCCAAATCGCTCCCGGCATAATATAGATCCTTTTCGCCAAGGGAGGTGATGATGTTCCAAGCTACAAAAGCCGAATCAATGTTAGAAACCCTAGATAAATAATCATCATTTAGGGTTGATTTTATAGCATGAAGGGCTTTTGCATTAGCCTCAATATTCTTACCATTTAAACAATATGCATCATTAGTTGTGGCAAGATAGACATGAATGCCTAGGGCTTTGAGGTACAAAGACATCTTAACCTTCCAAATTTGGATGTTAAGAATGTCAAACATGGGTGGTGACATGAAGTCCATAGTGTGTGTACAAAAAATAGTGATTAGCCTAAAAGAGGATCTTTAACTCTAGGTTGTAAGACCCAAATTCAGAGCACTTGGCTCTGATACCAATTGTAAAGTCACCTAGAGGGGGGGTGAATAGGTGATGGCTAATCTAGTGGTCACTTAATATCAAATAATGTGGAATTAAAAACTATAATGACCTAAACTAAACTCTTACACTAAACACCACGTATAACACAAGAGTGTTGCCGAATTCCCCGTGAAGGGCTCTGGACAAACTCCTCTAGATTCCCCTAGATAAGGGTTGAGGTGCCGCGTTGGCTCTCTTGGTTGAATACAAGTGTTAGCAAACAATCCCCAAGCATATATCAATTAAGCACACAATATATCAAGCATGTAAAGATAAGACAAGTAATAGCATGCAAGATATAAACAAGAGACAAAGAGAGAGAGAGTGAGCAATCACAAACACAAGGGATTTGTTTCAAGATTCGAGCACCCTTGCTCTACATCCCCGCCTTCGACACACGAAGGATTTCCACTATAATCGATCCCACGGATCACTCGGTGCCGCAACACCTACAACTCTCGGACTCCCTAGTCCGTACACACCGCAAGCCCACCGGCTCGCCGAGGCCGCACCTCAAACAAGAGTTCACACACGAACTCGAAACAACCGCGAACGCACTCGTCCGCCTCCTCAAGAAACAAGAAAAGATCTCTTGGTGATCTAAACACTTTGATCACCAATAAACTCTCTCACAACAAAACCCTATAGGTAGATATAGCAATGGATAGCTCAAGTGTTGTGTGAGAAAAATAAGGATGGAAACTATGGTGAAAAACTCAAGAAATCTCTTTTAACACACTTGATAAAAACTCCCCTTTTGATTGGAAGTATTAGCTCTCAATTTAGTGGAGAAAACTCTTTTAATGGAGTGGAAAAAACTGGCTTAAAGTCCACTAAAAATCTTGTTAAAAAACAATGCCCAAACCCCCAAATTTATAGGGCTAGAAAAACTAGCCGTAAGGGTCTGTCAGGCCTGTCGGTCGACCGCCTGGTCGACCGGCCAACGGTCATATTTCAGACCGTTGTGCCATCGGTCGACCGGTCGGTCGACCGAGGCCAGGATACAGAGAGCAAGTCTCTCTGTCCGGTCAACCGCTCGGTCGACCGGGGCCTTTCCAGAGAGCAGAGCTCTCTGGACGGTCAACCGGGTCGGTCGACCGGCCCTCCTACCAGAACTGGCGTGCACGTCTGTGCACGTCGGTCGACCGTGAAGGTCGGCCGACTTCAAGCTGCGGTCGACCATCCCGGTCGACCGGCTGAAGCCTGGTCAGGGATTTTGGGAAAGAAAACTTGGTCATTTTTGGCTTAAATAAAATCCCATAAAATACTGAAAAATCTACAAAAATAGTTTTACCAATATACTTTGATAAACAAACATGCTTGCACAAAATCAAGGCATGTTACAAAAGATTTGGACTATTTTTGTAAGTTGGAAATATTGGCTCAAATGAAAAACAGTATTTTTCAAAACTTGTTTTTCTAAAACTTATCTTTTTCAAAACTTCTCCAAATACAAAAACAAGATATTTAACCAACTTTGAAAGCATAGAGTGTATGGATATGATCCACTACACAAACATGGTGAAATATCTATGTTTTTGACATTAAGCTTTAAACTTGGTTTTGGTTAAAACATGTATATAAGAAATACCAAAAACCAAACATGTATTTTCTAAAATTGAAAATCTTTTGTAAAAACAAAACTATCAAGAGTGTGTGTGTATATGATATACTTGAGCAATCCACCAACTATTCTATCCTTTACATTTTATCTAAAAACAAATCTTATAAAAACAAACCTAGACACAAGTCTTCATCTTCTTGAAGTCTTCACTTGAAGCCTTCTTGACTTGGTCCAAACACCGTGCTAGCTCCAAAACTTGACTTTAAATCCTTTGTTGAAGCTATGCACCTACTAAGATCTTGATCATGAATCTGTCACTAATTAAACACAAGATCATTAGTACTATAACTACATGAGTTAATCATCATCAAAACTAGAGTGATGGGCCTTCGGGCCAACAGTTATGCTTTCAATAGTTTTGTCAACATAAAAAGTTTATAATATAAATTTGAGTAGATCGATTTTAAATTAGGACATGCAGAATAAATGTGTTGGGGATCTTGCGTAGTTTCAGTTTGTAGAAATAATATAATCTAGTTAGATATATACTAAAATTCAACATAAGAGTAGTAGGTGAAATCACCTAGAGGGGGGGTGAATAGGTGATATGGCTAATCTTGAAACTAAATGCGGAAGCTAAAACTAATTTGCAACACACTTAATACAACCAACGAGTGTAGCCGAATTCCCTGTGAAGGGCTCTGGACTAACTCCTCTTGATTCCCCTTGATAAGGGTTGAGGTGCTATGTGAAGCTCTCGTGGTTAAGTATAAGTGAGGCACACACAAACAAACCAAGCATATAATGGATATAGACAATATGAAATAATGCAAGGCACAACACAAGCAAATATGATATGAATGAAATGAATGATGCACAACACAAATAAAGGAGAGAGAGTTTAGAGACAATGGATCAAACGCAAACACAAAGATATGTTTCGAGGTTCGAGCCCCTAGCTCTACGTCCCCGCCTTCACCGAGAAGGATTTCTAATCAACTAACTTGTCCACCGAGGACTCCCACCGAGGGAACCTCCACCGAGGAGGATTTGTACAACACCGGGAGTACCGAACTCCTCTCTCAATACAACCACACCTCCACTGAGGCAAACAATCACAATCCACCTCTACCGAAGAGGGATAGGCCCGTAGCCAAACAATCAAACTCCACCTCTCACTAGAGGGAGCAAACCACAAATTTCAACCTCTACCAAAGAGGGAGAACTCACAAAGAAAGGGTTTACAACTTGGTGGTATCTTTCAACCACAAACAATCTCTTTTCCCACAAACAAATGATCCTAATAGAATAGGATAGAAGATAGCTCAAGTGTGAAAAACTTAGAGTTTGGAAAACAAAAACTCAAAGAAAAATACTTGGGAAAACTCTTTGTAAAGATAGAAATGAATAACAATACAAATCTCCCAAATTTCTATTTTCTTTGATTTTTCCAAAAACTCTAAAACAAATAAGATGAATCCTTTTTGGCACTAAAACTCTTTTGAAAACTTGTTTAAAACACTTGAGAAGGTCTGAAAATTTTGCTCTAGAAAACTTAGTGAAAAACACAAAACAATGGGGCTTAAATAGCCCACCAACAAAAACTAGTCGTTGGCTGGATTTTTCAGCCAGCACGGCTGGCGGTCGACCGCCAACGGTCATAAATATGACCGTTGGAGGAACCCGGTCGACCGCCCAAAAACAGAGAGCAAAGCTCTCTGGCTGGTCGACCGGTCGGTCGACCGAGCCCTGTGCCTGGCCAACGTGCACAAGTCTGTGCACGTCGGTCGACCGACCGGTCGACCGACTCTGGAGCACGGTCGACCGGCCCGGTCGACCGCCAGAGCCTGGCAGGCAGCAATTTGGGTCAGAAAAACTTGTTAAAAAATATTCTAATAAATTCATAAAAACTTCTAAAAATCCATAAAAATAGTTTTATCATTTTACATGGATATACAAACTTGTGATAAATATTTCAAGACAATATCAAACATTTTGAACCATTTTTGTGTCCTGCAAATATTATCAAAACCAAAAACTGTATTTTACCAAACTTGGATTTTTCAATAAGAAATCTGATTTTTCCTAAAACTCATGAATAGGCATATTAAAATAAGTTTGTCTAAGATATGAAGCATGTATGTATATCGAACACATCTAATATACATAAAAACCATTTAAACTTGTTTTGATCAATCTATTCATGAAAACTAATTTCAAAACATAAAACGTGTGTGTATTGTGCACTTGAGCATATCAACTATTCTTATCTTTACAAATGGATCTAAACACACTAAACTAGGATACCTAAGTCTTCTTGACGATCTTCATCTTCAAGTCGACTCGATCCAAACCGTGATCCACGAGCTTGACTCCAACGAGTGCTATGTATCATCATGATGCTCGGGCTCTGGAATCACCATGTGAAAGCTTCCAAACTCCTTTGTTTAAGCTAATCACCAACTAATATCTTGGTTAATGATCTGAAACTAAAATCACAAGATTATTAGTAAACATAACTACATGAGTTAATCATCATCAAAACTAGAGTGGAAGGCCTCTGGGCCAACAATCTCCCCCTTTTTGATGATGACAAAACTCATGAAGTTATATATGCATGGATTAAAGTTAAGCTTCAAAGAAGCTCCCCCTTAACTCATGCATAACAATAAATAAAAAATATGCAATGTAAGCTCTTAAACATGTATTCATAGATATGCATAAAACAAGATACCAAATACAAAAACATGTTCTTGATACCAAACATATGAAATGCATCATGCATAAAACGTGCTCTTGATATCAATAAAAACATGCTCTTAATAGCAATAAAATGCCCTTGATACCAATTAAACAATTAAACGACAAACTAATAAATAAAACAAAACATGCATATAAAACATGTACCAATCATGCATATATATATATATATATATATAATATATATATATATATATATATATATATATATATATGAGTTTATATGCATGTTAAACTCACAAATAATTCTCCCCCTTTTTGTCAATCATCAACAAAGGGGTCCAAGTAAAAGCAAAACATTCTTCTCCCTTTTTGTTCGAAACAAAGAATTAACAAAAGGGGTTAAACAAACAAATCAATATAAGTTTTCATGGATACCAATTGAAAGAAATAGATCAATAGATACCAATGAAAGTAAACAAAATCTTGATACCAATAATTAGTAAACATATAAGCATCTTGATACCAATTTTGAGAAAACAAATACAATCTTGATACTAATTTAAAGTATTATTCCTTTTAAACATATGATATCAAATTGAAATTATTATTTTCTATCATAAAGCAAGGGAGTGGAATACAAAACCAATGATAAACCAAATACCAATTGAAAGATAAAATACGAGTTTTCTCCCCCTTTATGAAATACCAATTAAAACAATGTCTAAGCTTGTATAAGATACCAATTGAAAACTAATCAATTGAAACATGATGGTTATTAAAACTTCAAGCTTAGCATAAACAAATATATGTATGAAAAATTAGATACCAATCGAAATTGATACTATTTGAAGAGTATGCATACATACATAAAAATATATACGAGTATACAAGAAATGTCAACATTGATACCAATTGAAAGAATCCAATGATACCAATTGAAACAACAATAATACCAAGTGTATAGCTCATATTTCCTACCACCCATTCATGTTCAAGTTTAAATTGATTTTCACTATAAAGCATACATGAGCATGGTCTCCCATCCAACCACCCTTAGAAGGTAGGGGTTTTCAAAAATAGATTTGAAAATATAGTACATTTGAAAACTCTACCATAACGAAGAATACCGTAACTAGTTAAATGAAAAAACTTGTAAACTAGTACGAAATCCTTCAAGTAAGGAATAAAACAAAAATATTTTTCATGAAACACATGTAAATCACATGGCACTAATCACTCGAAATCAATAAAGCACATACATACTCATGAAAACATAATCATGAGAAATATTTAAATGAAGTGAGTGTACAAGTGTTATGTGACACAAATAATCATGAAAATAGACATTCAAGCTCAATATTCCTCAAAACATGAAAATCATCAAAAACTTATTTAATCTTCAAGGCTTATGTATGTCAAGTACAAACTAAAGTATACATACATATCCAAAATATAACGAGTCCACAATAATATATGCATGAAGGCACGTGGCTCAACGGATGTATATGCATAATCAATAGTTTGGATAAAATGGACATATACATGAAGTTAAACATATGAACATGAAAACATGGAAAAAATGGGAATACAAGTCAAATGCATGAATCATCAAAACTAGACTATACTAGCACATCTAATTGGTACAAATAATCGTTCAATCTCAAACATATAAAAGTTTATTTGTGGCCCACTATATGTACAAGTATAAATCCTAGTCTTAATGAAAACTAACATTTAAACATGTAATCAAATCATTAAGCATCAAAACAAAACAAAAATCATAAACACACATATGATCATTATGTATGTGCATGTGCATTAGATCTAGGACATACATATTAGTTAAAAAACAAAGTGAGAACACATAGATATAGGTCCATATTAAACATGGGTGTCTCAAATAACTAAACATGTATATTACTAATCTAAATCACATGGCATAGGCATAATGAACAATAAACAAGACATGCTATAAATCTATGAACATGAAAAGCATGCAAATATAAACGGGAGTTAGAGATCGATACCAAAACCGATGAGGGCACCGCTCTAGTTCTCCAAACCAAGGTGGTCCTTCCACCAAACATCCCTTGAAAGTGATGCATCCAAATAGTCCTCATGAAGCTCGGAACGCATCCACTCCAAGGTACCGCTACTCTCACGTCATGTGAGAGCCCACACCTACATCATAAACAATAGGGGTGGTCTTTGGTACCCATACTCTTTTGGGTCCATGGGGGTTAGTACCTTCTCTAACCCAAACAAAATTAGTTGCTAAATTTGAAACATGTATTCTATCATAACAAAATTTAGCAAGGTGGCCCTTACGTCCACAATGTGTACAAGTGTACACATGAGCATACATGTGATGGGTGTGTACGTGAGGAGCATGTGTATGCCATGGAGGGTGTGCATGCATAGATGGAACTTGTTTCTTTCGAAACAAAGATTCCAAACGTATATGACCTACAACACATTGGCTCAAAGTGAAGCCCAAACAATCTACACTCTTCTTAAGTATGGATATATCATTTTCAATTAAAGAAGAAGTGTGGCATGCAGTAGGTGATGTGTGTGATACTACACTAGCATGGCAAACATGTGCATCAATTTCATTTTGCAAAAATTCATTTTTCTTTAAACAAATTTCTTAATCATTTGAAATAGAATTATTTTGTTTTTCAAAGAAACATTCTCTTTTAAAACAAAATCAACTTTTGAAGACAATATTTCATTTTTCTTCAAAATTATTTCCCTATCATTTTTATTTTTCAAAACTTCATTTTCTTTTAATGCAAGCTCAAGTCTAGATTTCAATGAATCCCTCTCATTAGAAATCTCAACCTTCTCTTGCAAAACCAACTCAAGTTTTGAAAACAAATCCTCTTTTTCTTTATTTAACATACAAGTTTTCTTTTTCAAAACTTTATATTTTTCAAGGAGGTTCTCACAAACAATAGATAACTCTTCATTTAAAGCATTGGCATCCATACTATCATGATCATCAAATGAAGAGCTAGCACTATCTAGTTGAGTATCCGAATGTACCTCAAGGGAGTCATTCCCTTGGACCATGAAGCATTGTGACTCGGATTCTCCGCTAGATTCCTCCGATTGGATTGGCATTTGAAGCTTGGAGGTGGAGGTGGTTGTCAACTTGTTCCACACTACAAAAGCGGAATCAAGGTTAGAAACAAGCATAAGATAATCTTTATTAAGCGTGCTTCTAATAGCCTCAAGGGCTAGTGCATTAGCCCCTATATGATTGCTATTACCAAGATAGCATTTCTTGGTAGCGGCAAGATAAACATGCAAGCCTAGGGTTTGTAAATAGATGGACATCCTAGTCTTCCAAACAACAATGTTGGAAGCATCAAACATAGGTGGGGTCATGAAGTCCATGGGTGTGCAAACTAAATGTGTGCAAACAAATATATGCAAATGCAAATGTAGATTAGCTAAACCAAGATCTCACTCCTAGGTTGTTAAACCTAAAGTATCAGGAGCGTAGGCTCTGATACCAATTGAAATCACCTAGAGGGGGGGTGAATAGGTGATATGGCTAATCTAGAAACTAAATGCGGAAGCTAAAACTAATTTGCAACACACTTAATACAACCAACGAGTGTAGCCGAATTCCCCGTGAAGGGTTCTGGACTAACTCCTCTTGATTCCCCTACATAAGGGTTGAGGTGCTATGTGAAGCTCTCGTGGTTAAGTATAAGTGAGGCACACACAAACAAACCAAGCATATAATGGATATAGACAATATGAAATAATGCAAGGCACAACACAAGCAAATATGATATGAATGAAATGAATGATGCACAACACAAATAAAGGAGAGAGAGTTTAGAGACAATGAATCAAACGCAAACACAAAGATATGTTTCGAGGTTCGAGCCCCTAGCTCTACGTCCCCGCCTTCACCGAGAAGGATTTCTAATCCACTAACTTGTCCACCGAGGACTCCCACCGAGGGAACCTCCACCGAGGAGGATTTGTACAACACCGGGGTGTACCGAACTCCTTGTTTGACACGGAAAAGGGTGGCTGGTGTAAAATTTCCTTGAATCAGATGAAAAATTACAGCCGGCTTAATCTTCCGGTTACAAGGGAGGGAGAATATTGAATCTTGAATTCCCCCTTTGTTTAGTGCTGGGTTCTTCGGGTGGCGGTGGAGAGTGAATCTTGTTCTCCGTTGACCAGATGACCGTTCTGGACCGTCGAGGGATCTTCTCCTTGGCAGGTAGAGGGAGTAACTCAGCTCCGTCTACCAAAACTCTAGAAGAGGAGGTAGGCGAAGAGCGGCTAGTACTCAGTAAGCTCGCTGAAGGGTCTTCTCTCTCTCTGTCGATGATCTCTCCTTTTTTTTTTTTCGGAATCTCTCCTTTGCCCGATCGTTATCGT
Source organism: Agave tequilana (assembly GCA_038442645.1). Lineage (NCBI taxonomy): Eukaryota > Viridiplantae > Streptophyta > Magnoliopsida > Asparagales > Asparagaceae > Agave > Agave tequilana. The sequence goes on from JAVJIF010001824.1 coordinate 343,640, forward strand.
CCTCGTCTTCAATAGTGACGGGACTATTTATAGGGTTTTTAGGGGGTGATCGTGCCCCTGAAAATGCTCCACAATGAGGGCCACTACCCGCTACATGCGCGGTGATTGGCCCCGCAATCCGGGTAGTTGCAACCGAGACGCGGGTGTCGAGCCAACGAGCCTTGTTGCTGAGACGCGGGCTTCGGGCCGACGCGCCTTGATGCTGAGACGCGGGCTTCGGGCCGACGCGCCTTGATGCTGAGACGCGGGCGTTGAGCCAACGCGCCTTGATGCTGAGACGCGGGCGTTGAGCCAACGCGCCTTGATGCTGAGACGCGGGCTCCGGGCCGACGCGCCTTGATGCTGGAACTCTGCTTTCTTAGTGGCTTGTCTGTTTGGACATTTTTAGACAGCCTACAGAACCCCCTCCAAAGTTTCCGATATTCCGCAGTTAAATGGGACGGATTTCGAAATACTTTGGATTTTAGCCACGTTCGCCTTTATGACTGGACTGTTGATGCTTCGGGTTTGATCTTATCTGGAGTTGGTCTTCGTGAGTGTACTGTTGAACTCTTTGAAGCCCCCAGAGTTGATCATGTTGAGTGTCTAGATACACAGTCTAAACCTCCCCGATTGCTTTTAGTCTGTCATAGGTGCGCTTTTGGCCGGGAGCGGTTGGTTGTCTGTTTGCGCCAGTGTACTGTTGAACTGATTCGCAGAAGCAGGGACTGAACGCAGGTTCCTTTTTTTGAAAAGCAGAGACGAGGCTGCTTTAAAGACGCGACTTCTTAGCGAGATGGAAACGCGACTGATCTTCACAAGGCAGACGCGATGTTCAGCTGAAGACGCGAACTTCGGAGAGACGCATCTCTTGAATATAGACGCGATTGTCTAGGCGCATTTATGGTGATGCTGACGGGGCATATCCATCAAAGAGACATGGCCGTCGGGTGCGAGTCCGTGCCACGTCATGATTGCTTTGCCAGTTGGCCTGGGGAACCGACGGGATTTCGCCTTTAGGCGCGCGGATTTCCCGGTTCATTAAATGAACTGCTCCACGTGTCGAATGATGACTCGCGGCGGGGTCACGACGCATGATCTTCTCTGTTCAGAAATGATCTGGTTACACGCATCATGTGGCGACTCGCTGCAGCGTCTATCGGGCCAGACGCCGCGTATCTTCGCGAATCTTTGTGCCTATAAAAGGCCACAGTTAGAGAGATTTGTCTTCTTCTCCGAATGCGCTTACTCAGAGATTTAAGAGAGTTCTTCTTCTCCATTGCTGCTCATCTTCTTCATTGCCCTCTGATCACCAATGGCACCCAAGGCCAAGCCGACCGCGTCGTCCTCCAAGGCGACCATTGCCGAGGCCCAGAGGGGCAGCTCCTCCTCTGCACAGGACGTCGTTCTCCCAGGTCTCCAAGGTAAAGGCCTTTTAGGCGGAAGTTTCGCCATTAAAGAAAGTTCAAAGAACTTTTAAGAACCCTTAACATGCGAATTTTAAATCGTGTTTGATTCCCAGACGCAGTCTTTGGGTTGATAACCGAGGCGCGGGTTTGGACCCTCGCGCCCTTGAGTCCTGCGCTTCAGATTCTTCACTTAGAATATTTTCTATTTGTGAAGGGTTCAGACGCGGACTTAGTTTACAGAACGCGGATTTGATCCTTGCGTTCTGTTTCATCAGCTGTTGATTTTGATGAATCTGGCACCCGAGTCCAAGCACTTTGACATCTGGGGATGTGAAAGGAAGGGAGTTACCCTCCTTAACTTCTGGCGATTATGGTGGTGGAAGGGTTAAGGTGGATAACTCCCTTCTTTTCGCACCCTAGAAGTGACATCAAGGAGAATGTTGTGGAGACGCCGATCCTGCAGGTCTGGACGCGGATTTGATAATTCCTGCGTCCAGTGTCTCTTCTGCGTGGATGCGCAGGTCTGGACGCGGATTTGATAATTCCTGCGTCCAGTGCCTCTTCTGCGTGGATGCGCAGGTCTGGACGCGGATTTGATAATTCCTGCGTCCAGTGTCTCTTCTGCGTTCGGATTATGAACACTTAGCATTTTTTCTTTTTCTTTTGCTTTTGATAGAGTATCTAACCAAGTGTCTTTTTCGTTTTGCAGCGCCACGCCCTGTCGCTTCACTCGCCAAGAAGTGCCACTTTGGTCATGTAGGTGGTGCTGACCGGGATTTGACTTTTGTATTACAAAGGACTGTTCCTGTGACTGCTGACAAGTCACCGGATCGCAGGGAGAGGCTCTCAAATGTTGACATGAGAACTCTTCGGCTGTTTATGACTGATGCAGCATTCGCAACAGATGCTGGCATCAAGCTGGAGAAGCCTGCCTTCTTCTTCGGGGATCGTATCCACGAGGGCGGCCATAGCGTGTATGACGGAACTTACAAATGGCTCCGTCAAATAAAGGGTGGAAGATTCTTTCTTCCGGACATGGAGAGGATGTTCCCGCTGTCCTACTTCCAGCATATGTCCGTCCCTCGGAAGATGGAATGGGACCTTGCTCGATACGTTCCCGAGATCACTCTCGGTGATTTGGGCTCCCACAAAGTATACCGTCATGATAGCCATGACAGGTTAGTTATCGGCCTTTTCCCTGGGTCGCGCAGGACTGAGGTTCCAGCTGGGGAGATACCACAACTTGGCACTACCTTCCTCAACGCCTTCATGGAGGCGGAGGGTGACTACCCGGTTGGGTTCCGTGCGCCTGGGTGGGTCCGTTCCACGGAGAACTATTGGTGGGGCAGGATGGTCGGCTTTGTCCTTACCGAGCTCGGGGGTTTGCTAAAGCGCGTGGGACTGTACTCGGCAGTCAGGGCCGTGCAGTGGGGGATCCCTCAAAGCTCTCAGAACTTCTTCGGGATTCTAGAGCGTTATAATCCTTCGACGGGGACGTTCTTCACTCCGGTCGGGGAGATGGGCCTTGCTCTGCACGAGCTGCACGAGGTCTCGGGGCTGTCGACAGGGATATTCCCTATGAGGAATATGTCCCGACCGCTGTGGAGCTTCGCTATGTGAAGGAGGAGTTTCCCCTCATATATGAGACCTACTGGGAAGTGCTATGTCACTTCCACATTTGCGGCCAGATAACCAAATGGCGGTCGCAGGGAGTCAAGCAACTGTCTTGGGCCAGTTACTTGTTCAATAATGTCAACACCAAAGACCATCGGATAACCCGATTGGATCCCAGCTCTGATAGGGAGATTGAAGACAGGATCGACCAGGCTCCTGACAGTTTCTACACCACGGAGTCGAATGAGGACGGTTTTGACCCTGACTTGGTTTTTGAGAGCTTTCACCATCAAGCCCGGACCCCTATCTCCGATCGGGCGCTGTTGGCGGGCTTTCTGATGCTGTGGCTGAAGCGCTGTGTGGTGCCCACGCTGCCACATGAAGTCATTGTTGCTGACGTGGTGTACCCGGCGGTGCTCCTGGCTCATGGCAACCCCATAGCCCTTCTCCCGGCCGTGGCGGCTGGTATTCAGAGCGGGCTGCGGGCGCTCACTAAGAGTTTCTGCGAGCCACCAAAAACTGCAGACTCCGAGGGAAAGCCGTATGTTGACTCAGAGGGGAGTCCGACGGTGAAGCGTCCCAACCCTCGTGTCGAGCTGCCTTACACGTACCTTATTGCTTGGTACGTGATGCATTGCCCTTCTTTGATGACGGCAGCGCGTTGGAGGGAGAGTTCTGTCCCTTTTGTACAGCGGTTGGAGGGTTCAAAATGGCGTGATCCTTATATATATTACGTCCGGAAGTGCCTTTCAGACCCTGCAAACTACCAGCTCAATCGCTGCCTCCTCCAGATCCCTGATGCATCTTTCGGGGATCTACTTGTTGATTCTGTTGGCCCAGATGACTTCACGAGGTTATCCGCGGGGGCCTTCTGGTGATTGCAAATATCCGGCCCGGATATGTGCTTTTCCGGCAAGGGACGTCATGTACCATTGAGCCGTACATGCCGAGTCGCTTCGCTCGACAGTTCGGCTATGATCAGCTCTATGTCGGGAACCCCAATGCTAGACTCGCCTTCGAAGGGAACCTGTTCGAGGGTGCTCGGGCCTGGTACTATAGTGTGGCTGGAGGGACGGGAGTATCTTTCCGTCTACCTCTCGAGGGGCCCAAGTGCCGTACGAGTTTCAGTTTCTGTACTTGGTACTCCCAAGCCATCCAAACGCCAGACTTTTTTCCGGCGTCTTCATGCATTGAGAGCATCAATGCAAGTCTTGAGGCCAGGACTGATTCTAGTAAACCGACGAAACTCGTAGAACAGTACCTGAAGGCCCAAAAGGAGGTCGGGCGAAGATCGAGGAGGGAGCCCCCAGCAGTGAGGGCGGAGCCGCGACCGGCAAGGGCAGAGCCACCAGCGACAAGGGCGGAGCCACCAGCCACGAGGGAGGAGCCGCGGGCAAGGAGGTCTAAGCAGTTGGCGAGCAAGCGTCGCCGACGCTCTGCTTCTATTGCTGAGCCTGCCCCAAAGAAGGCTCGGAGGGATTTAACGGCTGAAGTCTCTCAATCCGGAGACATCTCTGCTGGAGTTGAGGCTCCTCCTGAAGACGTCCCTGTTAGAGTTGAGGAACCGTCAGAAGATGAAGATTTCCCCACCCTAGTCCGTGCCCCTAGGTCACACCGCAAGACCGTGGAGGAGGGGGAGCTTGTTGACGAACTCACCGCTGGTGATGATGATGAGCGGCTTGAGGTCGACATAATGGGTGAAGAGGATGTTGAGATTCCGGGATTCTCAGCTCAGCCCGAGCTTCCTTCTGCTCATGAAGGGAGAGGTGAGGCACGGCAGCTGGGGTCTCCTAGCATCTTCATTTCTAGTCCTAGGGCAGTTGACCCTAGTCCTACCACTGGGGTGATCGGAGGCAAGGCTCCTATTGCGGAGCTACCTCACGTTGCGCTGTCGTCTTCTTCGTTATCGGGGGAAAGCGCCTTTGAAGACGAGCTCGACTATGGCGATGAACCCGCTCTTCCTGATCAGAGCAAATTCTTCCACATCTCGGAGGAGGAAATATATGGGGGCGAGCCATCGACTGCACCATCGCTGGCGATTATCCCTGCTGAAGGTACTCTTTCCATCTTCCGTCCTAATTTCTCTTTACATATTTGAAGAGGATGTTCTAACATTCTTCTCTTATGCTGCAGGGTCGGCCGAAGATGCTGAGGCTACAACCTCCTCGCATATTGAGGAGATGATGATAGAGTTGACCCGGCCCAAGGGGATTGAGGTCTCGGCTGCTGAGATACCCTCAAAGGGGGCAGATGTTGAAACTGGGGAGCCTTCCACTCTGCCAGAAGAGGAAGCAACCACTGAGGCTGAGGAGGCTCTCACTCTGCCGGGCGAGGAGGTTACTGCTGAAGCCAGGGAGAATTCTACCCCGCAGGATTCGACACCTCTGGACCTCCAACTTGGTAAGGCAGCTCTGACGTTTTAAATGTTTCGCTTTTCCATCATTGTGGCTGACGCTGCGATAACTTGTAGAGAGGACTGAGGGGGCTCAGGTGGAGAGTCCGATGGTTGGTACCCTCCCAGAAGGCCATACAGCTCAAGTCTCGGTGGAGGTTTCTGAGGAGGTCGTGCTTACTACTCCCTCATTGGTCGTGGAGGCTCCTGTAGAGGTAGTACCTCTGGAAGCGTCAGCGGCCGGTCTAGCTCTTGCCGTCTCGACGGCCAGCACGACTCTTGTGCGAGAAGATCCGCCTTATATCCCCTATCCTGTGACAGAAAAGGGGTCGGGAAGCTTCCTAGGTGGTGAAGACATGGGGGAACTGGCACGTCAGATGGTGCAGCAATTCTTCGCTTCGATGGGATCATGTATTGATCTCATCTTACGTGGAAACAGCTCGTTCCAATTTGCCCAGACGCTTCTTAAAAATCTGGCCGTGAACGTCGAATTAACCGGAGGCCCTTCACTTGCCAAGGCGTGTCTGCGGGTGGTAGAGCAACTGGGAGACTACCTGCAGGAGCTGGAGTCTTTGGAAGATGTTGGCTCTTTTAGTGAGGCCCAGGCCACCCTGACTAGACTCCTAGCTGCTCAAGAACGAGAGCGACAGGAAGCGGAGGCACAAATCACTGCAGAGATCCGCAACCTCGAATATTCCCAGGCTGAATGTTAGAAACTAGCTGGCGATTCAAGGGAATCCGAGCTTGTCATGCAGAGCACAGAGCAAGTCATCATCAGGGCTCGGGACACCATTGCCAAGGCAGAAGTTGTGCTTGCGCTCAATGAGGAAAAGCTTGCTACCATCAAAAAGCAGCTAGAGGAGTAACAAGCTGCTAAGGCGCGAGCTGAAGAGAGTCTGTCTCTACATTCTTCCAGGGTGGAATCTCTGCGAACGCAGCTGGCCGCAAGAAATTTCTTATCCGAAGAGGAGCTGCGGGACCGGGCTATTATGGAAGCTGAAAGGACGCGCCAATACGAGATTCACCACCTTAGGGAACAAATCCGTACCTTGGCGAACCAGGACATTTAGCCTTCTTTTCTTTTCCCCCTTTTTTGTAAAGAAGAGGACACTCTGTTTAGAGTGTTTGTATCCACTTTTACTGTTTATAATAAAAGTTTGAAAAATTTTGCTCCATCTTCTTTGCTCAGCTGTAGGCGAATCCAACTCCTTGGTAACTGGCTGTGAATATTAAACTTAGGTAAGACTAAGTTCTGTTAATGAAACGCGGCCTTGACTCTGAGTCTTCTTAATGAGACGCGGCATTGATCCATAAAGTGAGACGCGGCCGTCAGTCCACGGGAACTTAGATTTCACTAAGTCCTTTTGATGAGACGCAGCGTCAATCTCAGATTGATACGCGGTCTTCTTGATGAGACGCAGCATTGATCCATAAAGTGAGACGCGGTCGTCAGTCCATGGAGTGAGACGCAGCGTCAATCACAGAGTGAAACGCGGCTCTGAATAACGCGAATCTGTCTTGCTAAGAAAGACGCGGATCGAGCAGACACGGGATATGCAGCCTTGTCTGCTGAAGAGACGCGACTTTCCCATCTGCGTTCAATGCAGCATGACTTAAAAGATTTTTAGGAGATCTTTGAACGTCAAGCCTTCACTGTCGATTGGGGTTCCGGGTCATCCGTTGCTTCCCAAGGCAGTTATCCACGCGTCGGCCTCTCATTGGATTCAAGCGTTAATGCCCTCGCATGCAGAACCGACGCTGGCGGTTGAAAAACCGGCGCTCTTGTCGGTTTCCAAAGCAACGTTCCACGCGTCAGTCCTTTATTGGGCTTTGACAGTCGTGCGCGATGGTTCCGATTGATGCACCATTAATGACAGTTATTAGGGACTGCCTATAAATAGGGTGCACCCTCTCTTTCTTCAACAATCCGAACTTGGACTGTTTTCATTTGTTTTGCTCCGAGAGAAGTCTCGCCTTGAGTTATCTTTCAGAGAACCGTCTTCATGGGTGAAGGTGACTCCGTGGATGAAGATGACCCAGAGCTCTCATGCCTCTGTTTGGTCTCTTCAGAAGGAATCCTCTCTCGAATCATCTTGCGCGCCCGCGTTTGGATGCAGAGAGGCCAACTCTGGACGGAGGTTTCTGCTGGTATGTCACCCCGATGATGTCCATAGCCTGTATTTTGGCATAGCCATCTGAATGAAATCCTGGTGCATTCCTATTCTGGAATTTGTGCTGGTGACTTGAACTTTTCTGAACGCGGGCTCTTGACGCTGGCTTTGCTCATGGCTATTGCCTTGGCGCGTTTCAGACCTGAATCTTGCAACTCCTGTTCACCCAGCAGAGAGATGGCAATTTTCGGCGTTTGAAGTTTTTCGCGTCTAGTACATTAGACGCGGGTGCAAACTGAGGCCGCGTTTGAATCCTGTGCGTGGCACAGTTTTGACTCGCGTCTGTTTCTGTCGACGCGGTGGTTTGACCGTGCGGGTTGTTCCCGCGTCTGAAGTCTTCAATGACTGCCGCGTCTGTCACTTAGTTTTCTTTGTTAAAGTATACTAAGTTTCAGATTTCTAACTCTCTTGTTTATTCTTTGCAGGTAGGCTTGATCGTCCTTTTTCAGGTTCGCTGGGCCCCGGAAAGAATATATCGGCTGGCGAACTTGCTCAATGTTCGTTTGTAAGAGAGTAAATTATGGTCCTCGTCGTTTGTAAGAGAGTAAATTATATCTCTGACGAGGACCCAAATCTCGCCAAGGTCTCTTCAGATCTCCTGCACCACTCTTGCCTGATGGCAAGAGATGGTCAGGGTATGCATGACGGCGATGAGGTTCCGGCGGTTGCGGTGGCGGAGAGGATCCTCTTCCTCTCCCATCCCAGAAGTGACATCAAGGACAGTCCATGTCCTTTGGATGGCCTGCGGGGAAAGATCAACTCTTGAACGAAGGGTTGCAGGCTCTTCTGTTGCCACCGGACCTCAAGAACACCATTGCTCCTGGCTTAGTCAGCTAGGGCGCTTTCGAAGTTGGCGTCGTGCATCAAAGTGCAATCGGTTCCAACAGTCGCCACAATTTGGCACTTCTCCAGACATCATGAACTTAGGATCGATGCGGCTTCAAGGAGTGAGTACGGCCTCAGAGAGAGAGAGGGACTTCTTTGTACTCCTTAATTGTAACACTCAATCTTATTGTATAAGAGAGCATTTTGTATCACTTTCATGTGTTTGGATATGAATAAAAGTGACACTTTTCTTTTTGCCTCTTTCTGTTGTCTTGAATGTTTTGTTTTAGAAGCAAAAGAATGATTTTGGTGGACCCACCACTTTATAAAAGAAAGCGACAGGGGAATGCGTACTCCCAGAGAAGGTGAACTTTTGTCAAGTGTCTGGGATTGACTTGATTCAAGGTCAGCTGGGGAATTTGATAAAACATTGTCAGCGGTGTAATGTTAACCTAACAATGTCTTTAGGTGGACCTGTTATTCTGTTGAAGAGAATAACAAGTGAAACTAGACCCGCGAGGAATCTAGTAAAGCTTTTACCGTTAGAGGTGTGATATTAACTTAACGGGTTGGAGACAGTCTTGTCAGAAGTGTGGTGTTAACTCGACAAGGATGTGAGTCAGAGGTGTGATATTAACTTAACTCAGAATGTCACTGTCATAGGTGTAATGTTTAACTTAACAGTGAGGTAATGCTAGAGGTGTGATGTTGAACTTAGCATTGGTCATCTCGACTTAGACGAGGAAGTCGAGGAACGGTCATGGCCATAGGTGTATTGTTGAACTTAGCGATGACTCGGATGCTAGAGGTGTAGTGTTAACTTGGCATCATTCATCTCGGCTTGAACAAGGAAGTCGAGGAAAGGTCATGGCCATAGGTGTATTGTTGAACTTAGCGATGATTCAGATGCTAGAGGTGTATTGTTAACTTGGCATCATGCATTTCAGCTTCGATATGGAAGCCTGAAGGAAAGTGACTGTCAGAGGTGTAATATTAAACCTGACAGGCACTCGATGTACTGCTTAGAGGTGTAATGTTAACTTAAACAGTAGTTTATCAGAGGTGTAATGTTAACTTGACAAGAATTGGCTCGTGATAAGAGCAATTTGAGGACCTGTCATTCTATTGATGAGAATTGACAAGTGGAATTTGAAATGCCAGAGGTATAGTGTTAACTTGGCAAATTTGAGAGTTTGTTACTCTATGCAGAGTTAACAAGCAAAGTTTATACTCGACAAAGAGTATTCATTACCAGAGGTATAGTGTTAACGTAGTAATGATTGCATTTTGTGGTCCTACCATTCTATGGACGAGAATTGGTAAGGGATTTTGGAGGAAAGAGTGGACTCGAGTCCACTTAGGATTTTTAGCAAACCCTCAGCTATCAACGGATTTGACATGCCTTTACCAACTACCGTTTGAGTTGGGCTAGCCATGCTATTCCCCTCAGCATGATGAGTTGTCGAAGACTTATGTTGGGCTTAAAGGCCAACATTTTCCCCTATCCTTAGCCGTCGAGGGCGTCGGATGTTTGATCAGAGGTGTACTTTTAACTTGATCGGAGGAAGAGTACTATTAAGGATAGTACTTCTTCAAGAATTTGCCATTGATCGGCATCATGAGTGTATCGCCATTTGAAGTTATGAGGCGATATGACCCATTTGAGTAGACTGACTCTACCACAAATGGTCCTTCCCATTTGGGTTGAAATTTTCCTTTTGTCTTGTGCGTCATGACCATAGGTCTTCGGACGGCTAAGACAAGGTCGCCTTTCTTGAAAGTTCGCATTTTAACTTTCTTGTTGAAGGCTCTGGTGATACGAGCTTGGTAAAGCTCGATTTGTTGTTGGGCCTGCAAATGCTTGTCGTCTAAGGCTTCCAACTCCTGGAGTCGCTGTCGATGCTTCTCCTCAGTTGTCATTTCCGCTGTCAAGGCGACGCGTAGAGAGGGAATTTGAATTTCCAGTGGAAGGACGGCTTCGCATCCGTATACCAAGGAAAATGGCGTGGCTTTAGTTGGGGTTCGCACCGTTGTGCGGTAGGCCCATAAGCATTCACCTAGCTTGTCGTCCCAGTCCCGTTGACTTTTCGAGACAAATTTCTTGAGAAGCTTGCCAATAGTCTTATTGAAGGCTTCTGCAAGACCGTTAGCAGCAGGATAGTATGTCGTTGAGGACACACTCTGGATTCTGAACTTCGCGCAGAATCTCTGGAAAGCCTGGCTGATGAACTGGGGTCCATTGTCATGGATGATACGCCGAGGCACACCGAAGCGGTAAATAACGTGATGTTTCACGAACTTGATCACGTTAGAAGATTTTACCTCTTTCAAAGGGATAGCTTCGGCCCACTTTGAGAAGTAATCGGTTATCGCTAGAATGAACCGATGTCCTTTCGATGATGGTGGGCTGATAGGGCCAACCACGTCCATCCCCCACATTTCAAACGGCCAAGTAGAGGTCGTAGAGTGGAGGTACCCTGGTGCTTGATGGATGAAATCGCCGTGTATTTGGCAGGCGTGACATCTCTTAGCATAAGCGACAGCATCGGCGATCATCTTGGGCCAATAGTAACCCAACCTTTGGAGTCGATGTGCCAATTTCGGGCCAGGTTGATGAGCTCCGCACGTACCATCGTGGGCTTCTTTCAATACTCCTTGGGCTTCTTTTGATGAGAGGCATCGGAGCAGGATCCGTCATGCGATCGACGATACAATGTTCGCAAAATCGCATTATAGTAGAATTTGGGGGCTTTCCTTCGAATGGCAGCCGCTTCCTTGGTGTCCTCAGGCAGGATGCCGTACAAGACATAGTCGATGTAGGGGAATCGCCAGTCTTTAAGCTCTAGACCGGTTAACACTTCAAGTGTTTCCTTGTCGTGATGATCTCCCGTTGACCCTGGGCAGTCTTCGAGTGAAATTTTTGGACAGTATAAGTCATGGCTATAGACGAATACTTTCTCCATTGCTCCAGCTGGAAGGGCTAAGGAGGCAGCAAGGGATGCAAGTGCATCTGCATGCGCATTTTGCCTGCGCGGTACATGGTCGATGTAGAAGTTTGAAAACCTCTCGGCCATGTGGATTGTCGCATTGTAATAGGGTACCAGATCTTCATGTCTGACCTCATACTCTCCGCGAACTTGGCTGACGATGAGTTTAGAATCACCGTACGCCTCGAGATTTTTAACGCCAATCTCATCGGCGAATTGCATCCCAATCAAAAGAGCGTTGTATTCCGCCACATTGTTGGAGCAGGTCTCGGTCAGTGAGACAGCTCGGGGAATCACATAATTTTGTGGGGAGACGAGTACCACTCCTACCCCCGCTACTACGTGTCCCTTTGGGCTTGTTCTTGATGCTCCATCGAAGAAAAGTTGCCACACTTGCCCTTCGAACAACGTCTGAGTCAGGCAAACTTCGGCGACCTCGTCTGGGAGATCCTCATAGAGTTTGGCTGCCCTTGGATCTGGGTGCTCAGCTAGGAAGTCCGCCACCGCTTGTCCCTTAATAGCCTTTTGTGGCAGAAAATGCATCTCATATTGTGATAGCAATATGGCCCATTTTGCCAGCCGGCCATTTAGTGAAGAAGGCTTTGTCATAAGTAACCTCAGAGGGTTGACTTTTGATATGACATTTATAGTCTGGCCTACCAGATAGTGTCGCATTTTCTGAATGGCGAACACTAGTGCCAAACATTCCTTCTCGATCGGGTTGTACCGATGTTCGGCTCCGATCATTATTCTACTCAGATAGTAGATTGCCTGTTCTCGTCCTTGTTCATCATTCTGAGCTAGTAGAGCTCCCAGGGAATGATCCATTGCTCGAACATATACCAAGAAAGGCTTTCCGGTCACCGGAGCTGCAAGAACTGGTGGTTGGGTGAGGTAGTGTTTGATCTCCTCAAATGCTTTTTGACAAGCGTCGTCCCAAATGAATGAAACGCCCTTTTTCATCAGCTTGGTGAAGGGTTGGCATCTCCCAGAAAGGTTGGATATGAACCTGCGGATGTATGCCAATCGTCCTTGTAATCCCCTGAGCTCCTTGAGGCTTCTCGGGGGTTGCATCTCCTGGATAGCGCGGATCTTTTCCGGGTCCAAATGGATTCCGGTGGAAGTCACAACAAACCCTAGGAATTTGCCACTGGCTACCCCCAGGAAGGACTTGGTGGGATTCATCTTCAATTGATGAGCCCGCATGATGTCGAAGACCACCTTCAGATCAGCTATGTGATCTCCTTTAATGCGACTTTTCACCGCGATGTCATCAACATAGATTCCACCGTTTTCCGCATTTGCTGATGGAAAATGGCGTTCATGGCCCTTTGGTATGTTGCCCCTGCATTTTCAGTCCGAAGGGCATGACGGTGTAGCAATATACTCCTAGAGGAGTCCTGAAGGAGGTGTGCTTTTCGTCGTCAGGATACATTTTGATTTGATTGTATCCTGAGAATCCGTCCATAAAGGACATTCGCTCGAATCCACAAGTATTGTCAATCATGACATCTGTGATTGGCAATGGGAATTCGTCTTTAGGGCAGGCCTCGTTTAGATCACGGAAGTCGATGCAGATCCGGATCTTCCCATTCTTCTTGGCGACGGGGACGATGTTGGCTACCCAGTCGGGATGTTGTTCTTCCCGGATGAAGCCAGAATCGATGAGCTTTCTAACTTCTGATTGAATTGCTTCCATTATTTCGGGACGGAACCGTCGCTGCTGTTGTTTGACAGGTTTTACGTCCGAATTGATGTTGAGGCGGTGCATGGCCACTTGTGGATCAAGCCCTGGCATGTCCTCATAGTTCCAGGCGAAGACATCTATATACTCTTGTACAAGAGATATTAGATCCTCCTTTTCCGAAGGTGACAAGCCGTCACTTATGAAAATGGGCTTGGGGTTGGCCTCATCTCCTAGGTTGATCTGAACAACCTTGTCTTCTGTGGGTGGCTCACGCTGTTCAAAGCGGATGTCCCAAAGAGCATTTAAATGTTTGATCCATGGATCTGTATCAGCTTGGATCATTTCTTCATCTTCATCTTCCAGATGGCCTGTTGAAACCATGTTTACTGAAAGCCCTTTGAAGATGTTGCCGACACTGACATCTGACTCCCACGATGACGTGTCTGAAGAGCAATCGTGACCTGACGACTCTCGAGAATCAGAGGCTGATGGGACTGGAGTTGATACATAGCCCAACCCCCGGCGCGTCTGATGATAATAATCAGGTGCTTTCCCTTTTGGCACAAAGGACCGGAGCAGCGTTCTCCTTCCTTTACCGAAGTTTAATCCGGGCCTGTTGGTTAGGTCATATCCCATGCACTTCATCATCTTGAGTGCTTTTGGTTCATAATGATCGAACTGAGGGGATTCATCCTCGCCTTCCGACTCTTCGTGACGCATCGGTTCAGACGAGATTCAGCCAAAAAGTATTGGTCTTTGACCTTTTCGTCTGGCTGGAACCATAAATATAGATTCTTGCGCATTACCATTATCTTGGTATGTCCCGAAGGATGATTTCACCGGTACATGCAAAGATGTCAAAGCATCCATTGCCGACCAGAGGTCATCGTCCACGTCGGTAGTAGTATCCGACGGTATTGAATCGGAAACATACACGGGAAAATACGCAAAATCTAAATCTTCATTAATGTACCAACCACCCGCATCGTCGGTGGTGTTATCAACATCGAGCTTATTAGTGTTCTTCACAAGGGGTTCCAACTCCCACAGGCACTCTTCTTTCTCAGGCTCGATGTCAGCCTCATTACCAGAGTCTAGCTCCTCTGGTTGCGGGGTTTCATTAGTCTCCTCAGGATCCTGATATAGGAGGGAGTCCGTGAAATAATTTTCAACCCCTTTAAACGGATGCCTTTCGGCAATCAACGTTCGAACTTGTCCACTCTCGTCAATGTATTTCATAACTTGGTGGAGAGTGGAGGGAACGATGGAATTACGGTGAATCCATGGTCGTCCCAGCAACAGGTTGTAGGAAGTGTCAGCATCAATCACGTAGCATGTCACTTCAGACTTGAGGCTCCCGATCTGGCATTTGAGCTTGATCTTCCCCATCGAACGGGAGCTATTAGCATTAAACCCGTAAATAGTTGTCTGGGTAGGGCTCAGACGATGGGTAGGAATGTCCAGAAATTGCATGACTCGGCGAGGTATGATACTCAGCGCGGACCCTGGGTCTACCTGGATGCGATTTACCTCGGACGACCCGATATATCCTGTGAAGTATAGGGGTCGGTCATGCTTCCCTTTAACCTGCATGTCGTCTATTGTGAAGGTGATGCAGGGAGCATTTGGGGAGGCGTGGAGGCAATCCTCTACATCTTCCTCCCTTGGCACGCGGGTCATGAAGACCTCAGCATTTGCCAAAGCTTCTTGTAGAGCCTCTCTGGTTGACTTTGATAGCCTCAAGAGTTCATACAAGGTAATGCGTGCCGGAATGTTGGCCAGCTGAGCCAGAACATCGAAGCGGTAAGGTGTCGAGGATCCTTCCGCGATGCCTCTTTGAAGGGCTCGAGAGAATCGAGTCTCCTTCTGCTTCTCCACAGGTGGCTTCGTGGAGGGCCTAGTTGGCTCTGCAGCCGGTTGCGGAGGGTTTACCGCCACTTCGCCGTACTGCTTCAAGTAGGGTTGACCCGAACGAGTTCCCGTCATCGGTTGATTGGGTTCTGCGGCCAAGACTATTGTTTCCTCTTCTGAGTCGGTCAGTGAGGGAACATCATCCTCTGCTTCTCGGGAGGAGGCACATACCACATGGCAAGACGAAGCTTTTGCCTTGCCTTTGGACTTCCTGTTGGTTACAGTAGTCCATTGTTGTTCATCGACGAGGTCAGGGTGGACCCACATGGTTTCCCCCTGAGGTGTAGGGACGGCTACCAAGCCCATCTCCTGCTGCTGGTGAGGGTCTGTGTTGACCACTCTTAATTCTCCCCTTGGAATAGGAGTTACCCCCGCAGGCGTTGGAGGTTGTCTCCCGAACTGGAGAACCGACGTTACATTAGCCGTGACCTTCTTCTGCTCTGGTCGGAGCTTGAGCACCTCCGCGTCAATCAGAGCCTGAAGAATGTCCTTGAAGACGTAGCAGCTTTTGGTAGGATGTCCCAACATCCTGTGGTACATGCAGTAGTTGGGATTGTCGGTCTTGCCGACTTCCTCCGGGCGCCTAATTTCAGGGAGCTTCAGTCGATTGCTCTTGTTGAGTAGCTTGAAGAGCGAATCGACGTGTTCCTCCTTGAAGGAATACTGCTTGTTGGGGCGTGGCTGGCTTGAAGAGCCACTTGCCCGGCCTGTTTGAGGTTTGGTGGGAGATTTGGTCTCCGTCGCCAAATTATCCTTCCGCTTCGTCTGGAGGGAGGTGTCTGGTGCCGGTGCACGCCTTGTCGACCTTTCCGGCCGCAGCTTGCCTTCCTCTGCCTTGACACGGGCAACAATCTCCTCAGCCTGTTCACCTTGTTGGACTAACTGCTTCCAGGTGCGGCTTTCAGCAACTCCTATTTGAGCAAGGAGTGAGGTTTGGAGATTGTGGCGGCATGTTTCCACCAGGGTGGCCTGGGTCATACCGCTTGGGCACCGAAGTGCCGTGTTCCGAAATCTTTCCACGAAAGATTTGACGGACTCCCCTCTTCGCTGTTTGGTAGCTAAAAGGGTGGGCATTGTTACTTCCGAATCATCTTCGAAGAAGCGTGTCAGAAACAGCTTCTCCAAGTCGCTCCAGTTCTTGATTGAACCTTCTGGGAGCTTCATGAACCACTCAAAAGCCAACCCTTTCAGGGTGCCGATGAACAGTCGCGCCAGGATGGCGTCATTATCTACTACATTCCCGGTCTGGGATTTGAAGTAGTAGATGTGCTGGTTGGGTGACCCCTTCCCGTCGAATGCTTGGAGGGTTGGAGCCTTGAACTTAGGAGGGTATGGAACTAAGTCCCACTCAGCCGGATAGGGCCGGACCACTCCAGCTTCTTGGAGGTCCTTGCGATTGGCAAGGGCCTCGAGGCGTCGTTCCAATTGACTCATCCTCTTAGCATGAGTCTTCTCCTGGTCTTGGTCGCTTCTTGCCTGCGACGAGGGCTTGGACACATCCGAGGTAGATCGTCGTGTCTCGTCGGAAGGTTCGGAGGGTGGGCTTCCTCCCTTTCTCCCTTTCCCCTTCGGCCGTCTAGGAGGAGATCTCGCTCTTTCTTCAAGCAATTTCTCAAGCATATGCTTGAGGGAGTCAATGGATCTCTGTTGAGAGGCGATTATATCCATCTGGCGCTTCTGCGTCTGCTCTAAACGCCTGGCCGTCTCCTCAGGAGTGTCTGCCATGTAGGCGGAAGCCTCCTTCTCGACGGAAGAGTTTGAAGCCTGCGACTCCACTACAGCGGAGTGAGAATCACCCATTCTAATGCCGCGGGCTAAGGCATTATAGTCAATTGGGGGAATGGCCCCCGTCCGGGTGCGAGTGTGTTGATACACCCCTTCCGGCTCAGAGTCAGATTCCTCTGAGTTGACCATTGGTTGTTTTCCCTTGCTTCTGCTAGTCATGTTTGCAGTAAGCTCCGGGTATTCAACATCTGAAAAGGTTCTCCTTCTGTGGGAGCGTCTTCTTTTGGCTGACGGGGGAATCAGGGTCAGCTGTCTGATTAAGGACTGCTGGTGCATGCCTGATCCATAATGGCATCCAGAGAGCATATGGATGAGCTGTTGACAGCAGCATGACGAAGTGGCTTGATTGGCACTTCTTTTCCTTGTCAAATAATCCCTCAAATCCGTGGGAGGGGGATTAAAGAGACTGGTCTCGCAACGTCGAAGACGGGAGACAGTCGTGTGCTGTTCAGCCTGGACGCAGACTTCAGGGACGCGGCTCTCATAACGCGGCTGTATGACGCGCGCGCGAGTCTCGCGTTGCTGCCTGATGCGTTTGGGCAGAGTTGCTTGAGAGAGAGTGGGCTGCTGGGCCCCACGCCTATGAGTGCGTGCTTCCTGCGTTTGGAAAGACGCGGAGGTTTCATCCTGGCGTTTGAGGGGTTGGTCCTCAGAGGACTCAACTTGAGGAGTCTCGCGTTTGGGTCGCCAAACGCGGATCTCACGCACTGGACGAGGTGCGGGCAAGGCATCAGATTGTACGCCGCGTCCACTCCCAGTCAGACAACCAACGGTTCCGACTTGGAGTTGACGCGCGCGTCTCCTCTGTCGACGCTCAGCATTCCGGTTGCGTCGTGGAGGAGGGGAGAAACCAACAACCTCCTGGTTTACAGAACCAAGAGTGTTCACCACGCGGGTCTCCTGGGAGACGTTGACGCGGGTATTCTGCGCGACGCAGTTGATCGCAGCAGCAGTGGTGCCTGGGACCACGCGGGCCTTCTGGGAGGCGTTGGCGCGTGTGTTCTGTGCGACGCGGTTGATCGCAACAGCAGTGCCTGAGGTCACGCGGGCCTTCTGGGAGGCATTGGCGCGTGAACTTGTCTTGGCACAGTGGGCATCGGCACCCGGCAGAGCCTCAGATTGGGCTTCGGGTAGCTTTTCAGTTGAGACCCTGCGGCAGACGCGGGTCTTTGGGCTCTTGGAGCCAGAAGAGAGGAACTCTTCATACTTCGCCTGGTCGAACTCGACAACGAGCGTTTCGACCATCTTCCCCTTACGGAGAACATCATCCTGCGCCACGGCTTGTTCGTCGGTAACAAACAGAGTCCCCAGCGGAGTCGCCATCTCTTGTTTGACACGGAAAAAGGGTGGCTGGTGTAAAATTTCCTTGAATCAGATGAAAAATTACAGCCGGCTTAATCTTCCGGTTACAAGGGAGGGAGAATATTGAATCTTGAATTCCCCCTTTGTTTAGTGCTGGGTTCTTCGGGTGGCGGTGGAGAGTGAATCTTGTTCTCCGTTGACCAGATGACCGTTCTGGACCGTCGAGGGATCTTCTCCTTGGCAGGTAGAGGGAGTAACTCAGCTCCGTCTACCAAAACTCTAGAAGAGGAGGTAGGCGAAGAGCGGCTAGTACTCAGTAAGCTCGCTGAAGGGTCTTCTCTCTCTCTCTGTCGATGATCTCTCCTTTTTTTTTTTTCAGAATCTCTCCTTTGCCTGATCGTTGTCGTCCTCGTCTTCAATAGTGACGGGACTATTTATAGGGTTTTTAGGGGGTGATCGTGCCCCCTGAAAATGCTCCACAATGAGGGGCCACTACCCGCTACATGCGCGGTGATTGGCCCCGCAATCCGGGTAGTTGCAACCGAGACGCGGGTGTCGAGCCAACGAGCCTTGTTGCTGAGACGCAGGCTTCGGGCCGACGCGCCTTGATGCTGAGACGCGGGCTTCGGGCCGACGCGCCTTGATGCTGAGACGCGGGCGTTGAGCCAACGCGTCTTGATGCTGAGACGCGGGCGTTGAGCCAACGCGCCTTGATGCTGAGACGCGGGCGTTGAGCCAACGCGCCTTGATGCTGAGACGCGGGCTCCGGGCCGACGCGCCTTGATGCTGGAACTCTGCTTTCTTAGTGGTTTGTCTGTTTGGACATTTTTAGACAGCCTACACTCCTCTCTCAATACAACCACACCTCCACCGAGGCAAATAATCACAATCCACCTCTACCGAAGAGGGATAGGCCCGTAGCCAAACAACCAAACTCCACCTCTCACTAGAGGGAGCAAACCACAACCTCAACCTCTACCAAAGAGGGAGCACCCACAAAGAAAGGGTTTACAACTTGGTGGTATCTTTCAACCACAAACAATCTCTTTTCCCACAAACAAATGATCCTAATAGAATAGGATAGAAGATAGCTCAAGTGTGAAAAACTTAAAGTTTGGAAAACAAAAACTCAAAGAAAAATACTTGGGAAAACTCTTTGTAAAAGATAGAAATGAATAACAATACAAATCTCCCAAATTTCTATTTTCTTTGATTTTTTCAAAAACTCTAAAACAAATAAGATGAATCCTTTTTCGCACTAAAACTCTTTTGAAAACTTGTTTAAAACACTTGAGAAGGTCTGAAAATTTTGCTCTAGAAAACTTAGTGAAAAACACAAAACAATGGGGCTTAAATAGCCCACCAACAAAAACTAGCCGTTGGCTGGATTTTTCAGCCAGCACGGCTGGCGGTCGACCGCCCGGTCGATCGCCCAAAAACAGAGAGCAAAGCTCTCCGGCCGGTCGACCGAGCCCTGTGCCTGGCCAACGTGCACAAGTCTGTGCACGTCGGTCGATCGACCGGTCGACCGACTCTGGAGCACGGTCGACCGGCCCGGTCGACCGCCAGAGCCTGGCAGGCAGCAATTTGGGTCAGAAAAACTTGTTAAAAAAATATTCTAATAAATTCATAAAAACTTCTAAAAATTCATAAAAATAGTTTTATCATTTTACATGGATATACAAACTTGTGATAAATATTTCAAGACAAATATCAAACATTTTGAACCATATTTGTGTCTTGCAAATATTATCAAAAACCAAAAACTGTATTTTATCAAACTTGGATTTTTCAATAGGAAATCTGATTTTTCCTGAAACTCATGAATAGGCATATCAAAATAAGTTTGTCTAAGATATGAAGCATGTATGTATATCGAACACATCTAATATACATAAAAACCATTTAAACTTATTTTGATCAATCTATTCATGAAAACCAATTCCAAAACATAAAACGTGTGTGTATTGTGCACTTGAGCATATCAACTATTCTTATCTTTACAAATGGATCTAAACACACTAAACTAGGATACCTAAGTCTTCTTGACGATCTTCATCTTCAAGTCGACTCGATCCAAACCGTGATCCACGAGCTTGACTCCAACGAGTGCTATGTATCATCATGATGCTCGGGCTCTGGAATCACCATGTGAAAGCTTCCAAACTCCTTTGTTGAAGCTAATCACCAACTAATATCTAGGTTAATGATCTGAAACTAAAATCACAAGATTATTAGTAAACATAACTACATGAGTTAATCATCATCAAAACTAGAGTGGAAGGCCTTTGGGCCAACAGTAGGATATTTTAAAAGAACTCGAACTAATTATAACAGGTAATTCAAATACAAAATTAACATGTATATCTCATTATTCAAGTACTCGTATTTAATAGATAATCTCTAGTATTATGCAAGTAAAATTACTGAATAATTTGAGATACATAGATTATACAAGTAAATGTGATATGAAGATATGATATACATAAATGTTTGCATTCAATCGATCATGCATTTAAATTGCACAAACTTATATAGTACAAATATTATACAAAAAATTCTAATTATTTATCACATTTATGTTACATGACACTCCTTTGATAAAGTTAGATGATTGCATGACTGAAATTTTTTGGTTATGATGTATAAATCAGATGTTTGGCATTGGCGGCATGAAATCAAAGATCTATATGATGCTCAATTATCCTTTTTTACTTATAGCAGCTACGAATTATTTCAGTATTTATTTTTCTACTTGAAATGAAAGACACTATGATTAATATAGAGTTTGAAGCTTCAAGCCCCTAATATATTTGGATTCCAAAAAAATATAAGTCTATTTTATGAAGGAGAGTTATTAGGTTGTGGTTATTTTAAATTGTCTTTTGAAATATGTTGAGATTACATATTCTCCATGGATAGCTCCTTTGAAGGTATTTATTTTGTGTGGTGCATACTAATTTCTTTTGAAGACATTCATACTGTAAGATTATCAATCAAAATTTATTGCATTCGTAAAATATTACACCATTGCAAGATGGTTTATTTTTATTTTATTTTAGTTTGCATGCCTATCAAACTGAAAATTCATACCATTGATACTGACGAGATCAAAGTTCTAGCGTGCATCTATCGTTATCTTATCTATTATTATCTTATTTAAAAAACAATGTGATGTTTATTGAGATTTATGAGTTGACCACATCTAAACAGTTGAATATTTGATTTAATTAAAACTAAAATAAAAAAGAAAAGCCATATAAGAATGTGAATGGTCAGTCTTTTTGTCAAAACACATCATCCAAGTTTAGTTGGATCCATTTAAGTCCTATAAAACTACTAAAACACAGAAATAATCAGTTAAGCTTGCCTTTTAATTCATCTCAACAAAATTCTTTTATGTTAAGAAAATATAATTAGGTTTTATAATGTTCCAATTTAAGTCTATATTCACAGAGTGGCTGCATGTTCTTTCTCTAATTAAAAATGTTGTAGAAGACTGTTTAGTCTCTCTGATATTTAATAAGGTCTTGATTACTGCAAATAAGGATTGTTTAGGCAGCTACATTGGACCTTGTAATAAAAAATAAAAGGTAAATCTTATAATAGAACTTGTATTAATTTTTTGCAATAAATTTTAATCAAACAAAATTTACAAGAAT
This sequence comes from Agave tequilana, assembly GCA_038442645.1. Classification (NCBI taxonomy): domain Eukaryota; kingdom Viridiplantae; phylum Streptophyta; class Magnoliopsida; order Asparagales; family Asparagaceae; genus Agave; species Agave tequilana. The sequence goes on from JAVJIF010001824.1 coordinate 365,364, forward strand.
CTATATAATAGTTTGTAAGAAAAATTTTAATCTATTTAATTTGCGTGAAGTAGGGAATAGATTAAAGAGAAGTAGGGAATAGATTAAAGAAATTCTTTGTAAGAATTAGTTAAATAATTAACTACTCGTAGGAATATAACAATATACTTCTACGAATTTAGATAACTATTCTATTGCATAAAATAACAATTAATTAATTTGCATGAAAATTAATTAACAGGAAAAGCTTATTTGTTTTCTAGATTGTTGGAAATTTTATCCATAGTTTTCTTTTAAATTAAAACATGCAATAATTAAAACTTAGCACAAATCAAAATAAATGTGTATCAATTACTAAACATGCAACAAAATTAAAACAAAGAGTAAGATCGCTGGCCTGGGAGATGTAGTCGTGCGACACACTGTCTTAAAAGATAAATGATCGGTCCTCTCGTTTGGACATCGAATTGGCCCGTCAACCAGCGGTAAAAACTCTCCCGGAATCATCAACACCTGAGCTCGGACGCTAGCACCAGGCCTCTGCTCAGATTCAGAACGGTTGCCCAAAAAATAAAAAAAAGGAACAGAAAATTTAATTTAGGCTGAAGTCATTCTCATTCTCATAAAGAGTAGACCTCAAAAGAAATTTAAGAAGAAAAGAAGAGAAAATGAGAACTATGTGTTGAGAACTAAGGTAGAGTTCTATTTATACCCTTAAACTAAGCTAGAGTTCTATTTATACCCTTATAACTCATAGTTGTTATAATAAATTTATCAGAAAATTCGAGCAATTGAGAGAGTTGCTCAACTGACTTGGATCCTGAGACTTGGTCTATATTTGACTTGGTCAAAATAACTGAAATGAAAGCTTTTATTATTGAATTTAATTCAAAAATTCAGCGCTCCTCCCTCCCCAAACAACCCATGATCTCTTGAGCACTGAACCTTGCAAAAGAAAAAAATAAAGGTGTTGAACTCTTTTTTCCCAATTTATGATCAGTTTAATATGATCAATCGATACCTTTATTTGGTCTCATAACCCTCCATAAAATGAAAGAACATGGACCAAAGTTGCAATCTTCGACCCGTACGATCTCCTGAACAAAAGCTCATGGTAGTAGGTGGTGGCTAGTATCCTTCAAATCGCTTGACCACCAAGCAACAAGTGAACATCACGATCCCTTAATCTGAGGCCGAACCAAGAAGCAGCCAAGCTCCAAGTTTGTTGGGAACCATCTTGCTTGAGGATGAGAAAAACTCAATTCCTATGACATAGAATCAAGTAGATATTTCAAAAGGCCAGCCATCTTTACACTTCCAGGCTTGTTGCCACCCCACACATGCTCCAGCTAGAATCACCCTCCTCCATTTATAATCCTCGTCTAAAATGATGGATAAAGAGTTAAAGATGGAGACCTGTGCAAACTTTAGTTCCAGATGATATGTTTTCTTTAAGTTATTGCCCTTTTCCTTATCAAAGAAATTAAATTTGGAAAGCAACTAGGAAATCCTAGCGCAAACCTTAGGAAGATATGTCCATATAACTAAACAGTTATAATGACGTGAAACGGTGAAGTGTGTGAATCACAGATCTGTAATATAATAAACTTTGCTATGTTTCACCAACTATTACGATCTTGGGTAGAAAGATAACTAAAACTAATAATACATGAAGATGAATTTAACAAAACGCGCAAGTGCCAATACACTGTTATCAATCTAAAATAAAATGATGCAAATACTGCTTATGATGTAAAGCTTGTAAAATCAATATAGATGACCAGCAAACTCATTTGGAACAGGTGCACACAATTCACATTATAGTGGCATTAGATACAATCGATTAAATAGTAGAGACGGAAACAAACCCACAAATAAATAGACCGTATAAGAAAAATTAACCACTGAGAATCACATAGATCTCAGTGACCTAAAGTGACTGTTGGTGCAAAGATCTCACCATCACGAACGCAACGACTCGAAGATTGCATAATCGGAGTCCGGATGTGAGTTACGGATTAAAAATTGAAAGTACACCTAAAGGGGGGTGAATAGGTGTAAGGCTAATCTAATGACAAATAATGCGAAATTAAAAACTTAATGCAACACATTTAGTGTAACCAAAGAGTGTAGCCGAATTCCCGGTGAAGGGCTTTAAACTAACTCCTATTGATTCCTCTGAATAAGAGTTGAGGTGCTATATGAAGCTCTCTTGGTTAAATACAAGTATGGCACACAATCAAACCAAGCATGTATATATGATATGACAATTGAATCAATGCACAATGTAAGAGAGAGAGTTAGAGAAAGTGGATCAAACGCAAACACCGAGATATGTTTCGAGGTTCGAGCACACAACTCTACGTCCCCGCCTTCACACAGAAGGATTTCCACTAACTCGTCCACACAGGACTTCTCACACAGGGAATCTCCACTGAGGATTTGGGCAAATACAATTTGGGAGTACACAACTCCTCTCTTAACCCATACAATCTCTCACTAGAGGCAAGGCACACAACAAATCACCTCTACACTTAGAGGGATAGGCACTTAGCCAAACAATGATCAACGTCACAAATGAGGGATAGGGCTCAAAATCACTCAAACATAATCACCTCACACTTGAGGGATTCCAATACAATCTCCACCTCTCACTAGAGAGAGCCAAACACCACTTTCACAATCACCTCATAATAGAGGAATACCAACTCAATCACCTCTCACTAGAGGGATATCACAATAATGGAAGGTTTACAACTTGGTGGTCTATCTCAACTACAAACCAAATCTTTTACAAAATAATGATCCTAATAGATAGGATAGTTGGATAAGCTCAAGTGTGAGAAAACAAAGAGTTTGAAAATCAAAAACTCAAAGAAAAACTCTTGGGAAAACTTCTAAAATAGATATAAAATGAAGATCAAAAACAATCCCAAAGACTTCTCCTTTTCTTGATTTTTCCAACCCTTTTTAAAACAAATAAAGATCAAATCTTTAAACTTAAAAACTCTTTTGAAAACTAGTGTTAAAATACTTGTAAAGATGAAAATTTTGCTCTCTTAAAATCTTATTCAAAACAACCAAGAAATGGGGTATTTATACCCACATTTCAAATCTGTCCGTTGGCAGCAAACAAGGGCAATTTTGCCCTTCCGGTCGACCGGCTAACGGTTAAATTTTTGACTGTTGCGCCTGCCGGTCGACCGCCCAGTCGACCGAGACTGGATCCAGAGAGCAACGGTGTAACCCCCTGATCCCCGGTATACGTATCACCGTATCAGTTTGTGATACGATGTACAAAATTGATTTGACCTCCATGGTAGTCCGATTGAGCTGATTTCAGTTTCAAAAATCATTTTCTAATATTTGAGATTTTTCAGGATTTTCTGAAATTTTTCTGGATTATTTTGGAAAATCTCCGTAGTCGGTGTCGACCGATACCGCTAATAGGCTTTACGATTTTTATTTCACAAACGGAGTAGAATTTTGAGAATCTGCTTTCACCGTGTGCCTTAGAATCATATTTTCTACATTTTGGTATTTTTGGGCATTTTTCCGAATTTATCGAAAATCTGGCCAAACCGGTGTCGCCGGTACCGGCGACATCTTCCAGGATTTTTAATTTGTAAATCGGATAGAATTTCTTTAAACCATTTTCATATTACGTCTCAGGATAATATTCTCTATTCTCTGTAATTTTTGGGCACCGTTCGGAGCTGGTCGAATTCTGGTCCAATATAATAATAATAAATATATTTTTATCTTTTTTTCTTTCTTCTCTTCTCCTTTCTTCCACACGCTTCTCCTCCACCGCCATTCCCCCCAACCGCCTCTCTCTCTCTCTCCTTTAAAGACAAACGCCCTCTCTCTCTTTCCCAATTCTCTCTCTAAACCTCTCTCTCTCTTAAACCCTTCTCTCTCTCTCTCTCTCTCTCTCTCTCTCTCTCTTTTCTCTCTCTTTCCCCCCATACTCTCTCCCTCTCTCTGTGCAGACACCCTAAAGGGGAGGGGGCCGACCCGTTGCCAGCGGCCAGGCCGCCGCAGGCACCGCCGGCGGCCGCGTCCCAGCCCGGCCGGCGCCACCGCCGCCCCTTCCTCTCTCCTCCTCCTCTACCTTTTCTTCCCCTTCTTTTTCTTCTCCTCCTTTTCCTGTTTTTCTTCTTCTTCTTCTTTCTTTTCCTTCTCTCTCTCTCTCTCTCTCTCTCTCTCTCTCGCGGCCGGAACCACTGCTGCGCCGCCGGCGGCCGGGACCGCCGCCGGCGGGCCCCTCCTGCTGCCGGCCAGCAGGGCCGGCTGGCCTGCTCACAGCAACAGCATCAAGAGCTGCTGCTGCTGTTGCTGTTGTATTGGGTTCCGGTATAACCCGAACCCAATAACAATATTGGGGAGGGGGTTGGGTTTAAACCCGACCCGATAAAGTTTAAGTGATGGGTTTGGGTATTGGATCCAAACCCGACCCGTTATGAGCCCAAACCCGCATCCAAACCCAATAAAGGTAACTTTACAGAAACCCCCTGCTCCTATTTATTATTTACATGTAAATATTGTTATTACATATTTAACCCTTTTTGTTATGATTTAGTATTCGGGCGATATCGGGAGCATCCGGACTCCGATTTGGACGATTCTGGATCCGTTGCGATCGTGGAAAGAGAGCTACCTCCCCATGGCTAGTTTGTGAGTGTTTTATTTTTATAAATTATATTTTTATCATGTTTAGTAAAAGTGATTATTGCTTAATTATCGGTAAATCATTAAAATTATTGTTTATTAAAAATGTCCTAATCTTGATAATTATTGTTTCCTACAAATGTCATTGTGGGAACATCCCTGTAATTTCAACATAGAGATAGAGAGTTCCTGAGTTAGTATACCATGTATAGGTATATCTGGATGATTGGTTAGTTAACGAGATTAACGTGATAATTAAAATAGATCATTAGTTTAATACTTTGATGGTACCCATCGTAGTCATAAGATAGTGACCATTAGTGTAGCTATATTTGACACTCGAGTGATGATATAGCCATAGAACACTGGACACGATAGTTTACATCCATTGTATTGCATATTCATGTCTATCTGTTACATAGAGACTTGTTAGACGGGACACTGTTATCTCCTGCATATTCACCATGACTTACATATCCTTTCACCCGGGACCCTGTGATCACATGTACAGGTATCACCATTGCACAGATGCTATGACACGTCACACCAGTAGTCTGTATTCATGTGCACCACTTCACAGAATACCGTCATGTCATATTATTGTGATCATCGTTACATGGATTCTTGGCATATTACTGTTACACATGCATGTATGGTTTCTTTATTCTTGTCATATGGATTCCCGTTCATATTATGTCATACGGATTCCCGTTCATATTACATGTATTATTGTTCCATGTTACCGTCTTCATGTTATATGATTGTTTCCTGTTATTGATATGGACATTCCCGTTACTGGACATGAGCGCGGTTGATATGCAATATGTGGAATCCCATATCTATTGTTCCCGTTTCCCGTTATATTGTTCCTGTTTCCCGTTATATTGTTCTATGCTATCAACAGAGCTCAGGTCCAGGTCCTGTTATCATGTTACATGTATTATGTACTGTATTTGTTCTTGTAATATCAGATCATAAAGATAACTTGGGGAGGGGGGAGACTTGACGGTTGATTAGATCTTATCGGGTGATGTACTGAATTCATATTGTTAGTCCCACTGCAGGGGACGGTAGTGCTACCTACCAATTGCTCCATGAGCTCATGTTACTTGATTCATGCTCCCCTTTTAGTGGAGGGCCCTGGTCTCAGCAGTTAGGGGTTTGTTTAAGGCCATGATCCCCGGTATGCACGGGATACACCTACCCGATAAGAGCTCCTCGACCATGGGTTTCCAAGTAACATAATAAAACAGTATACACAATAGTGACGTCGGGAACACTTGTTATTTGGTCACTCTCTCGTTTGGATAATGGTACCCGTAGGCCATGTCCGGATGGGTTCGACTGGAGTGTGGGCTCCAGTATGAACAGCCAGTGGTATGGGACACTGAAAGAGATTGATTAAAATACCGGGTGGTACTGATTGCTACTATTGTATAAACAACATGACTTGCCTGATACTTGTATTTAATTGTTTAGTTGTGCTTGTTACTGTTCCTGCTCATGTATTCGCTATCATGTGCCATGTATGCATTGTTACTTTACCTGTTTTATGCTACACTTTCTGAGGTGGCATACTGCTTATGTACATGTATACTTTGCATTGCTTATATTCTATTTTGCATTGTCTATCTGCTCACTATGCACAATACAGTATTGTGGTTATATTGCATATGCCTACCTGCATATGCATATTGCTTATGCCCACCTGCATGTTCACTTCTATCACGTCACCACTAGCATGTTCATTTCTATTACGTCACCACTAGACAACATTATTTATGATATAAACTGGATACGACTATAGACATGACCCGATGATAACTGGCTAGGTAGTGATGGTATTAAAAGATAACATGTCTATATATTTCTACTGCTACTTATATACTTATTTTATAGTATCACTAGTACAACATCATGTATTATATATTATTATCGTGCTTGTATTACTATTGTATCTATTACCACCTCCTTCATTTTACCACTCACTAGGTCGCTTTCTGACGATCCTAGGTTTGCGTGCCCAAGTTGGAGAGCCGAGTTACCGTATTCTCATATAGTCTATTGGGTTCATATCGGAGACTTCTCATCGAGACTATTCATAGGTATCTTGGTAATTTATTTCTGTTATCCTATTTCTCCCTGTTTTTATATCTGTTGTGATCACTAACCCCTTTCTGCAGGTATTCTTGTACTTATTTCCTGCTGGAACTCTTGTGTATATGGAGGCCCTGTCCTGTACTGAGGCTTAACGTACTCGTGAGTGTGTTTTCACCTCGCGTATGTACGTCGCCATAAAGTCCCCGTAACTGCGGGATTGGGGGTTACGGCTCTCTGGCCGGTCGACCGCCCAGTCGACCGAGCCGATACAGAGAGCAGAGCTCTCTGCCGGTCAACCGGGTCGGTCGATCGGGGCCATTTCCAGAGAGCAGAGGCTCTCTGGCGTTCGACCGTTCGACCGGCCCATCAGCCTGGCTGCGTGCACGCTCTGTGCACGTCGGTCGACCGGCCCGGTCGACCGACCACTGCTACGGTCGACCAGTCCGGTCGACCGGCAGCCAGCCAGTCCAGCCAATTTTGGGATGAAAAACTTGGGTATTTTATTATCAATTAAATCCCATAAAATCACAAAAATTTAAAAAAAAATTTTATTATATCTTTGAAATACAAACATGTGTGACAAAAATTCAACACATATTTCAAACTTTTTGAACCATTTTTGTGAGATAGAAAATTTGCCTAAAACCAAAAATCCGTATTTTCCAAAACTTAAATTTTTGAAATGGAAAATCGTTTTCTCCAAAACTCATATAAATGCAAAAACATGATATTGAAACAACTTTTAAGCATGTTATATATGAATAAAATCCAATATACATGAAATATAGTATATCTATGTTTTTGACATTAAATCCAAAAATAAATTTTGTTTAAATACCAAAAACTCCAAACACATGAATAGTGTGAACATTTGATAAGCCTATTCTGAAAACCAAGATCGGTTAAACCGAAAATCAAAACATGAAACTTGTATGTGTGTATTGTGAACTTGAGCATATCACACTATCTAATCTTTACAAAGAGATCTAAACACAATCTTAAACTAAACAAACCGAGGTCTTCTTGTAGAACTCCGTCTCCAAGTCGACTCGATCCAAACGCGATCCAACGAGCTTGACTCCAACCGAGTGCTAGATATGAACTTGATGCTCGAGCTCTTGAATCATCATGTGAAAGCCCAAAAACACCTTTGTTGAAGCTAATCACCTACTAATATCTTGATCAAATATCTGAAACTAAATATCATAAGATTATTAGTAAACTATAACTACATTAGTTAATCATCATCAAAACTAGAGTGAAAGGCCTCTGGGCCAACAATCTCCCCCTTTTTGATGATGACAAAACTCATGAAGTTATATATGCATGGATTAAAGTTAAGCTTCAAAGAAGCTCCCCCTTAACTCATGCATAGTAATAAACTTAATAGATATGCAATGAATGCTCAACATAAATATGCATAAACATGATATTTGATACCAATGAAGTAAACATGTTCTTGATACCAAATATTAAAATAAACTTGTTCTTAAAAAATGTTGCTCTTAATACCAAAAAAAGCTCTTGATACCAACAAAGCAATAAAATATGCTCTTGATACCAATATCAAAAAAAATGCTCTTGATATCAATTGAAAGAAATATGAATATATAAAAACATTATATCAATACCAATACTAACAAAAGATACTTTTGATACTAATGGTAAAGGACAACAAATCTAAACACATATGCATATAAAACTCCAAATATCTCTCCCCCTTTTTGTCAATTCATCAACAAAGGGGTACAAGCAATAAAAAGGCATAAATAATATTTTTCTTTTTGCATAAAGCAAAACAATATGATACCAATTGAAAAAAATATATCAATTTAGCATGGAGGTATGCATCAAAACAACACGGTACCAATTTATGATATCAGTTGAAAGATAAACTAAACCTTTTGAAGATACCAACAAAAATTTTGATACCAATAGAAAGATATAAACAAATAGATAATCTTGATACCAATTTTGAAAATGAAACATATATTCCATTGAAATTATTATCAATTGAAAAGATTTTTCATTAGGAGCGAAGGATACCAAATAAAAAAAAATCAATATCATTTTTCACAATAAAGAGTGGGAGTAAAATACCAGTAGTAAACAAAACCGATTGAAAGGTAAAATATGAATTTTCTCCCCCTTTATGAAATACCAATGAAAATGATGTATAAGCTTGTGTAAGATACCAATTGAAAATAATTATCATCAAGAACTAAATCAAGCTTAGCATAACCAAAATTTGTGCTCAAAGATATAAAAATATAGTAAGCACAATTAAAACACATATATATGTATGAAAAATTAAATACCAATCGAAATTGATGCTATTTGAAGTTGAAGCATACATATATACAGACATATATGAGTATACAAAAAAAATAGATGTCAATTGTGATACCAATTGAAGATACAATGATACCAATTGAAACTATAATGAGGATCAAGTGTATAACTGATACTCCCCACCACCCATTCATGCACATGTTTAAATTGATTTTCAATATGAGCATACAAGATATGGTCGCCCAACCAACCGCTCTTTGATGGGTAGGGGTTTTCAAAAATAAGTTTGAAAATAAGTTTAGCATATTTAAAAACTCTACCAAAATGAAGAATATGAACTAGTTTTATGAAAAACTTGAAAAGTAATACGAAATCCTTCAAGTAAAGTATAAAACAATTATATATCCATGAAACATGAAAATCACTCAACCAATGACACTCAAAAATATATAAAGCACATATAAGACTCATGAAAACAAAGTCATGAGAAAACAAGAATGATGTGAGTGTACAAGTATAATGTGAAATACAAAGTCATGAAAATAGGCAATTAAGCTCAAATGTGAAATTCCTTAAAACATGAAAAATAGTTCAATCTTCAAGGCATATGTATATTTTGTACAAACTAGAGTATACATACACATCCAAATATAAATGAGTCCACAAAAGTATATGCATGAAGGCAAGTGGCTCAAAGATGTATATGTATAACTATTAGTTTAGACAAGATAAACATATACATGAAGTTTAAACATAAACATGAAAACATGTCCAAAAATAGAGAATACAAGTCAAAATGCATGAATCATCAAAACTAGGCTATACTAGTACATCTAATGGATATAAATGAGCATTCAAGTACAAACATATAATAATCTATTTGTGGCTCACTAGTTGTACAAGTATATATCTAAGTTTTAATGAAAACTAACATCTAAACATGTAATCAAATCATGAAGTGCAAAGATCAAAACAAAACTCATATGATCATTATGTAAATGCACATGTTATTAGAGCTATGATATACATAATAGCTAAACTATGGAGAGAACACAAAATATGGGTCCATATAAACATGAGTGATCTCAAATACTTATCATGCATATCACAAGTTTAATAATTATGACATTTAACATACTAATCATGAAACATCAAAACATGCTAAAATCAATAAAGAAAGCAAGTAAATTAAATGGGAGTTAGAGATCGTTATCAAAAACCATGAGGGCAACTCTCTAGGCTCCAAACCAAGGTGGTCCTCCCACCAAACTCTCCTTGAAAGTGATGCATCCAAAATGTCACCGTTTAGCTCGGAACGCATCCACATCAAGGCACTATCACTCTCACGTTAAGTGAGAGCTCACACCTACATCAAATAAAATAGGAGTGGTCTTTGGTACCCATACTCTTTTGGGTCCATGGGGGGTTAGCTCCTTTCCTAACCCAAATAAATTTATTTGCTAAATTAGAATCATGTATCCTATCATAACAAAATTTAGTAAGGTGGCCCTTACGTCCACAATGTGTACATGCGTACACATGAGCATATAAAGTGTGATGAGTGTGAACGTGAGGAGCATGTGTATGCCGTAGTTTGTGTGCATGCATAGATGGAACTTGTTTCTTGCGAAACATAAATTCTAAACGTGTGTGGTTCATGACACAATGGCTCAAAATGGAGCCCAAACATTCAACATTCTTCTTTAAAATGTTTATATCATTTTCAATCATGGAAGAAGAAGAGGTGCATGCAATAGATATGCTAGAAGGTGAAGCATACTAGTATGGCAAACATGAGAATTTATATCATTTTTCAAAGAAATATTTTTCTTAGAAACCAAATCCAAATCCTTTGAAATAGAAATAATCTTGTTTTTCAAAGATTCATTTTCTTTTACGACAAAATCAAGTTTTGAAGATAAAGCCTCATTTTTCTTCAAAACAATTTCACAATCATTTTTATTTTTAAAATTTCATTTTCTTTTTATACAAGTTCAAGTTGGGATTTCAAAGAGTTCCTTTCATTTGAAATCTCATCCCGTTCTTGCAAAACAACATCAAGTTTAGAAGACAAATTTTTATTTTCTTCTTTTAAAGTAAAACTTTTCTTTTTCAAAAGATTATGTCTTTCTAACAATTTTTCACAACCTATAGCTAGTTCATAATTTGAAGCATGTGCATCCATACATTCATTGCAAGAAGAACTAGAACTATCATCTAGTTGAGTATCCGAATATACCTCAAGGGAGTCATTCCCTTGGACCATGAAGCAACGTTGTTCGGATTCTTCTCCACTAGATTCCATCTCCACATGATTCGTCTTTTAGAGCGCGGGAGAGGTCAACGTGTTCCACACTGCAAAGACGGAATCACAATGAGAAACTAAACATAAATATTCTTTATTTAATGTGCTTCTAAGTGCCGTTAGGGCTTGTGCATTAGCCTCTATATGCTTGCTATTACCAAGATAGGATTTCTTGGTAGCGGCAAGGAAAACATGCAGGCCTAGGATTTTTAGGTACATGGACATCCTAGCCTTCCAAAAAACAATGTTGGAAGTATCAAACATAGGTAGGGTCATGAAGTCCATGAGTGTGTGTAAACAATATAAGTGTGCAAATACAAATCTAGATTAGCAACCAAGATCACACTCCTAGGTGGTTAAACCTAATATCAGGAGCGTAGGCTCTGATACCAATTGAAAGTACACCTAGAGAGGGGGTGAATAGGTGTAAGACTAATCTAATGACAAATAATGCAGAATTAAAAACTTAATGCAACTCACTTAGTGTAACCAAAGAGTGTAGCCGAATTCCCGGTGAAGGGCTCTGGACTAACTCCTCTTGATTCCTCTGAATAAGAGTTGAGGTGCTATATGAAGCTCTCTTGGTTAAACATAAGTATGGCACACAATCAAACCAAGCATGTATATATGATATGACAATATGAATAAATGCACAATATAAGAGAGAGAGTTAGAGAAAGTGGATCAAACGCAAACACCGAGATATGTTTCGAGATTTGAGCACACAGCTCTACGTCCCCGCCTTCACACAGAAGGATTTTCACTAACTCGTCCACACAGGACTTCCCACATAGGGAACCTCCACTGAGGATTTGGGCAAATACAATTTGGGAGTACACAACTCCTCTCTCAACTAATACAACTTCTCACTAGAGGCAAGGCACACAACAAATCACTTCTACACTTAGAGGGATAGGCACTTTGCCAAACGATGATCAACCTCACAAATGAGGGATAGGGCTCAAAGCCACTCAAACACAATCACCTCACACTTGAGGGATTCCAATACAATCTCCACCTCTCACTAGAGGGAGCCAAACACCACTTCCACAATCACCTCATAATAGAGGGATACCAACTCAATCACCTCTCACTAAAGGGATATTACAATAATGGAAGGTTTACAACTTGGTAGTCTATCTCAACCACAAACCAAATCTTTTACAAAACAATGATCCTAATAGATAGGATAGATGGATAAGCTCAACTGTGAGAAAACAACGAGTTTGGAAATCAAAAACTCAAAGAAAAACTCTTGGAAAAACTTCTAAAATAGATATAAAATGAAGATAAAAAATAATCCCAAGACTTCTCCTTTTCTTGATTTTTCCAACCCTTTTTAAAACAAATTAAGATCAAATCTTTAAACTTAGAAATTCTTTTGAAAACTAGTGTTAAAACACTTGTAAAGATAGAAATTTTGCTCTCTTAAAATCTTATTCAAAACAACCAAGAAATGGGGTATTTATACCCACATTTCAAATTTGCCCGTTGGCAGCAGACAAGGGCAATTTTGCCCTTCCGGTCGACCGGCCAACGATCAAATTTTTGACCGTTGCACCTGCCGGTCGACCGCGCGGTCAACCGGGACTGGATCAAGAGAGCAACGGCTCTCTGGCCGGTCTACCGCCTGGTCGACCGAGCCGATACAGAGAGCAGAGCTCTCTGCCGGTCGACCGGGGCCATTTTCAGATAGCAGAGGCTCTCTAGCGGTCGACCGTTCCGGTCGACCGGCCCATCAGCCTAGCTGCATGCACGCTCTGTGCACGTCGGTCGACCGGCCCGGTCGACCGACCACTACTACGGTCGACCGGTCCGGTCGACTGGCAGTCAGCCAGTCCAGCCAATTTTGGGATGAAAAACTTGGTATTTTATTATCAATTAAATCCCATAAAACCACATAAATTTCGCAAAAATTAGTTCTTATTATATCTTTGAAATACAAACATGTATGACAAAAATTCAACACATTTCAAACTTTTTGAACTATTTTTGTGAGAAAAATTTGCCTAAAGCCAAAATCCATATTTTTCAAAACTTGAATTTTTGAAATGGAAAACCGTTTTCTCCAAAACTCATGTAAATGCAAAAACATGATATTGAAACAACTTTTAAGCATGTTGTATATGCATAGAATCCAATATACATGAAATATAGTATATCTATATTTTTGACATTAAATCCAAAAATAAATTTTGTTTAAATACCAAAAACTCCAAACACATGAATAGTGTAAACATTTGTTAAGCCTATTCGTGAAAGCCAAGATCGGTTAAACCAAAAATCAAAACATGAAACTTGTGTGTGTGTATCATGAACTTGAGCATATCACACTATCTAATCTTTACAAAGAGATCTAAACACAATCTTAAACTAAACAAACCGAGGTCTTCTTGTAGAACTCCATCTCCAAGTCAGACTCGATCCAAACGCGATCCAACGAGCTTGACTCCAACCGAGTGGTAGATGTGAACTTGACGCTCGAGCTCTTGAATCATCATGTGAAAGCCCCAAAATACCTTTGTTGAAGCCAATCACCTACTAATATCTTGATCAAATATCTGAAACTAAATATCACAAGATTATTAGTAAACTATAACTACATGAGTTAATCATCATCAAAACTAGAGTGAAAAACCTCTTGGCCAACAAAAACGACGAGTGTGCAATAACAAATTTGTCTGCACTGAACCTATTACTGTAGCACCGGATTGGGTACACTTTACCAAGCAGATTCAGGTCTGTAACTCAAGTTTGAAGTGAATTCAAGTTGGAAGTGCTAGCGGGTTTATGACTTAAATCCAATTCCTTTAATTGGTTTGAATCGGGTTTCAGCAGAACGGGTTGGGCCGAATTCACCCACTTGGCTTCAACGGCAGCAGTAACAGTTGTCGACTGAGTTGTCGACGAGACAGGGGAGGAAAGGGAGCTCCGTTGAGGAGAAAAGAGGAGGCAAGATCTACGAGGGAGTCGCGACGACGCTGAGGATGCGCGGGCGTCACGGGGGTGAAGCAGTAGGGTTGCCGGGCTTTTGGCATGGAAGGAGGTGCCTCAGACTCGTTGTAGTCTTCTGCTCACGCACATGAGCTTGCGGCTATGGTCTAGCCGAGGGGCGACGGGTCTGGACTAGGCAATGGTGTTGGCTGTTGAAGAGAGACAGCAGGAGAAGGATGTTGGGTTTGTTGGCTGTTGATGGTAGGTGATAGAAGAAGAGAGGTAGAGCGAGAGGAGCATTACAGAAGAGAGAACGAGAGAGACAGGGGAGAACTTACGACAACGGCTGAAAAGAGAAAGAGAGGAGAGAGAAATCATATTAGGGTTAGGGTTTAGATAATAATTAGGAAATTACTCCTAAACCAAAATTGAGAGATTCCACTCAATAAAATTTTAAATCAAATTTCTTCATTGCCTTCATTGTTTGATACAGGGCCTTTATAAAATTTGAATGCAACTCAAACTCCTAATCAAATTCAAATTCCTAATCAAACTCAAACTTCTAATTAAAATAAAAATACAACTCCTCTATAAAGAAACTAACTAAAAATAAACCAAAAATAAAGAAAGAATAAAAATACATAAAATTACACAAATTCTTCTCAAAGCTTTTGTCTACTTTTGTTCTTGCTCCTTAGATGGATGTCCGCATCAATAATTGGGAGATTTGTTTTTTATTTTGGAATGCATTTTGTCTATCATTCTTATGAGATGAATACAATTCCTATAGGAAATTTGACTATGTTCTTTCCATCTTTAAGTTTCACCCTTGGTCTAATAAAATTTTGGAGGGTTGATCTCAGTTGCATGAGTTTTGCATAGCAGTAAACATGGATCTCCTAGTGTCATTAAGTTTCGTGACAGCTCTTAACCTAAGATTTCTGGGGTATTAACTTGGAACCCATTAAGAGGATTGATGTCAAATGATATCAGAAGCAATATTTGGTCAAAATTTCCATAGACAACTCCATTTTGAAGCAAGAAGGCTTTAGATGATAATGAGTCTTATGTACACCAAAATGGTTGGTACTTTTGAAGGGTTGAAAAAAGTAGTGAAGAAGCACTAAACTTGAATACGTTTGTGAAGTATTAACTTGATGTACATTGTTAACCCACAATTGTCAGCCTCTACGTTGTATTAGAGCACTGAGTTTCTAAGAGACCTAGATAAAGCCTTATCATTCGCAAATATGTTAATTATCCCTATAAAATCTGCCTATTTGAATGATTCATGTTTTGTAACTAAGGCCTGCTTTGTTAGTTAGGGGGTTGGGTCACTTCAAAATTAGGGACTGTGTTTGTTAAAAAGAAGTGGTTGTTTACTTGTTTACACAGGAGGCATTTCCATGTGTTTAGAACATGTGAAAGGGGGTCTTTAAGTCAGTCCACAACATATCTGTTGGCCTAAGGGTACACTCTCCTATCTTGTTAGATGATTACAAACCATATGAAGTTATTTGGTACTAATCAAGTTCTAGTGTTTGTAAGCTTACAGGGTTCAAGAGATTGAAAGTTGATCCATTCTTCCTCAAAAAGAAGGTTTTGAAGTAATCAAGTTAATTCAAAGAAGAGATTCAAGTTCGGAAGATCAAAAACGTAAATTTTGAAGAAGCCCTCTTGATGAAGACTTGAAGAGAGTGTAACCATATATAAAAACTTAGAATGTTTAAGTTTTAGTGTTGAATTGATGCTCGAGATTCGCACACACTTACACAAGTTATCTATACAAAAATTATTTCAAAATTATTTCAAAAACCCTAGGTTTTCTTTCTCTGACTTTCGACAGCTAAATAGAGTTGTCAATAGCCTTTATGGTGCTGTCGACAGCTTCTTTTCAGAGAATTGTCAACAGGGTTTTACAGAGACTTGGGTCTCGTTTGGTCTTGGCTCACTTTTGATAGTCTAAGAGGACTGTCGACAGCTTATATTGGCTGTGTTGTCAACAGCCTTATTGGATTGTCGACGGGCAAGCTTTGCAATGACTAATTTTTTAGCCGTTGCACACTGGACTCTCGACAACCCTATTGAACTATCGACAGCCCCAGTATACCGTTTAGGCCAAATTTGAAATAAAATGAGATTTTTTCCTTTCAAACTATTTTGTCTTATCTCCAAACGGGTATATTTCACTTTATTATGACTTTTTCAGTATTTTTTTTACTGGTTTATCTCTCTAGTGTTATTTACCTACTACCTATATATATGAGTCATTGTAGGAGAAGCTTTTAACAAGTTTTGACACAAGTTTTTGAAATCAAAGTTTTTAAGGAAAATGAAGTTTTTTGCTTTTAAGTTTCAAGCTTCAAGAGCTATAAATTTCAAATTATTCTCTGCAAGTTTTAAGCTCTCAAGTTTAATTTTTTAACTGAACTTTCTCTCACAAACTTCTTGAGCTTTATTTCTCCACTCAAAACTCTATGAAGTTGTAAAGAGAAAGTTTGCGACTTTTGTGGTTACTAAGAGATTGTAAACTTCATTGGCTTTGTGTTATCTCTTGTGTAGAAGATTGAAGGTTGGAGTTGTGTACTCTGGGTCTTGTTAGATCTTGAAGCTTTTTTGTAAAAGTTTCTTTGTGGATAGTGAAAATCCGTTATGCGGTGAAGACGGGGACGTAGAGCTTGGTGTTCAAATCTCGAAATAAATCTCTTGTGTTTGTGATTGCTTTCTCTCTTACTCTTACTCTATCTTTATAGCTTGTTCTTATGTTTTCTTATTTCTATTACTTGCACTTGTACTTTTACTTTCATTGCACTTGTTATTCATCTCTTCCATCATTCATACTTGTCAGTTTTTCTCTTTCAATCAAGAAGGCAATTGAGCACCTCAACTCTTATCTAGAGGGATATAGAGAAGAATTTCTAGAGCCCTTAATTAGGAATCCGACTTCACTTCTTAATTTGAGTTGACCATTTGCATTATTTATTTTAATTGTTACATTTTTCACATTTAATTAGTATTACACTTATTCACCCCTTCTAGGTGTACTTTCAACATCAACTTAAGTTTTATAACAGGCATGATTTTACGACCCCGTTTGGTGGTCTCTGACAACACCTTTCAAGGAATTGTTATGCCATCAATTATTTGGTTTTAAAGCTTAAACATTGGAATTGGAGGCAGTCGAAAAGGACACAACAATTGTTACATTGGGCCAAAAAGTCTACCCTTAACAAAGCTGAATGGAATTATAGAAGAAAAAGATTCACATAGCCGACCCCAAAAGTTTGATAGTCTTTTAGATCATTATATATATATATATATTATATATATATATATATATATATATATATATATATATATATATTGTCTATGTTCAATTCTTAATTTATTTATTCGCTAGCAATTAAACCTTCTAAACATATTAATTATAACTTTATCGTTTGCATGGTCTTGTTGTAAATTTGTTTTTTTAACACATTTAATGTGAAATGTGATGCGTGTGTGAAATAGAAATCAGCGATACAACAAAACTTTTATACGTTTCACCAACTGTACGATTTTGGGTAGAAAAACACTTAAAATTAATATGCAAGTAGATGGATTTTAACAGAATGATGTAATCGCAGTTGACCATTCTAATCTCAAATAAATTAAATGCAAATTCTAAATTATGATGACACAGTTATAAATGCAATGTAAAAGGACTAGCAACCACAGGGCTATCAGAATCTCACGATCTTACTATTTGTGACAGCAGATTAAATCAATAAAATAATAGAGATAAGTATTAACTAATAAATAAAAAATCGGGTTAAGAAAAATTACCTAGTAAGAATCACAGAAACATTAATGACTTGTAGTGGATGCAAATGCATAGATTTCGTCATCACGAACTCAAAGGCTCGAAGATCGCTTGATCAGAGTCCGGATGTGAAAGTCACGGACTGAAAATGCCGAGGGTACACTAACGGGTCTGTCTGCACTGAACACATTACTGAAGGAAGCAGGTTGGGTCTACTGTAGCACCGGTTTGTCACTTAACCCGTTCTCTTTTAATTAGTTGGGTTCAGGTCGGGTTGTTGTGATGGATTGAGAATTCAAACCCGGAACACCAGCTAGTTAGATCTGGTTTGAATGTAACCGAGTTGGGCTCGGATGTTGTTGGCGAGGGAAGGGAGAGGTGGCGCCGTTAAGGGCAACGACGGAGAGGTTGGCATCGGACTGGGTTCGAGTCTGAATCAAGGAGACCGAGGCACAACGGAGTGACATTGGTGGGGTGATTGTTGTTGACGATGAGGTTGGCAGTCATGGTCTGTGGCATAGGTGACGATTATGGTGATGCGGTGACGTGAGCGTGAGAGCAGATCGAAGGGAAGAGGGAGAGGTGTCACAGGCAAGGAGACGGGCATAGGGCAGGGGCGCATGGGTGCAGGCGAGTTGGTTGGTGTGGGTGGCGGTGGCTTGCAACTATGAAAGGCAGAGGAAAGGGGGTGGTGTGTTGGCAGGGGAAGGCATCAGGTAAAGAAGAAGATGGCGAGAGGAAAGCAGGGTGACGACGGCTAGGCGTGAGGGTGATAGTTTGTTGTTGGGGGAAAGGACAGACAATGAGAAGGAGATTGCAAGAGAGTTTGGCGGCGGCTTGAAAAAAAGGGGAGAAGAAATAAAAGAGGCGATTAGGGGTTTAATTAGAGGATAATTAGGAATCAAATCCTAAACTGGTTGAGTGGATCAAAATCTCACACAACATAACCTTTTTTTAATCAAATATTCTTCATTAATTTTATTAATAATATGAGAGTCTTTAAATAGGCTTTACAAAACTGAAATTTTAAACTACAAGCGATGTGATACTAAAAAATACAAAAGTAAACTAGAATAAACCAAAACCTAAAATAACTGAAAATACAATAAAATTAAAAATACATCTCTTGGTCAAAGTTCACTCGAGCCAAATACGTACTGGTGTTGTGCGCTTCCATCTCCATTGATACACACGCCTTATCTTCGTTCTGTTGTCCGCATCAACATTCTTCATGTTTGCCGGGAATATGCAAGTACGGAGATTCATGTAAATATTTTCATCAAGTGCAAACTCATGTTAACCCGCCTCCAATTGTTTCAGGTGAGTATTGTACCAAAGGTCCCTTCTTATATCCCTTTTCCCTCTTTAATGTATTTGTAAATCAAGATTGATCTAAAACATGTGCAATCTTTAATATTTCTTGTGTTGTAAAACTCCGAGAAATATAACATCAAAACAGAGAATTTTAGAGACAGAGTAGAAGTAGGAATTCTTATTGATTTCTGAAGTGTACATTGAAATGAATCAGGAAGGGCCTATTTATAGGAAAACGTTGGGGTACTATGAGCCACTACTATGCAGTCACTATGCATGCTTGCGTCATCTCTTGCATCAACACATAGTAAAATCATTAATGATGCATAGTAAAGGTAGGCAGCCATCGTTTCATAACACTCCCCCTTGGCTGTCAACCGTACATGATGTCTCATTAAAAATCTTGCTAGGAAAATCCAGTGGGACAAAATTATAGCGAAGGGAAAAAGAGTACATCATCTCTGTATACGTGTTCTATGCTGCCTCGTTAAAAACCTTACCAGGAAAATCCTGTGGGACAAAACCGTAGTAAGGGAAAAAGAGTGCAGCCACGTAAGCTTCCCCTCAAGTTGACATGAGTAGTTCTTCTTCATAAGTCTCGCATATGACGCATCCCAATATCATGAATAAGTTTTCTGAGAGTTGTAGTGAAAGTGCCTCTATAAAGAGATCTGCCACATTATCACTTGATCGGATATACTGAATATTATTTTCTTATCATTTTCAAGCTCTTGACTGAATGAGAAGAACTTCGGGGGTATATGCTTGGTATAGTCCTTTTGATGAATCCTTCCTTCATTTGAGCGACGCATGCAGTATTGTCTTCAAACAATACTGTTGGATCTCTGTTGACTGGTAATCCACAAGTTGCTTGGATGTGTTGAGTTACAGACCTTAGCCATACACATTCTCGACTTGCTTTATGGAGTGCTATGACTTCAGCATGATTAGAAGAAGTGGCAATAAGTGTCTGCTTTTGTGAACGTCAAGAGATCGCTGTACCTCCACATGTGAACACATATCCTGTTTGAGACCTGGCTTTATGTGAATCTGACAAGTAACCTACATCTGCATAACCAGTTATTTCTTATTTTGATCCTCTGGAATAAAACAAATCAAAATTAGTTGTTCCTCGAAGATAACGAAATATTTGTTTAATACTATTCCAATGTCTCCGTGTAGGAGATGAGCTAAATCTTGCTAATAAATTAGTAGCAAATGCTGTATCTGGTCGGGTACAATTAGCTAGATATATAAGAGCTCCAATTGCACTTAGGCATGGTACTCAGGACCAATAACCACTTCATTATCTTCGCGAGGGCGAAATGGATCTTTTTCCACATTCAATGATCTAACAACCATTGGAGTGCTTAAAGGATTTGCTTTATTCATGTTAAAGCGTTTCAAGATCTTTTCAATATAATTTGATTGATGCAAAAGTATTCCACTTTGAAAGTGCTCAATTTGTAAACCAATACAATATTTGATTTTTTCAAGGCCTTTCATTTCAAGTTCATTCTTTAAATATATCATTGCTTCTAGGACTTCTGTATGAGTCCCAGTGATGTTTAAATCATCAACATATACAGCAATGATAATGAATCCGGATGTTGTTTTCTTTATAAAACACATAAGCATATAGGATTATTCACATATCCTTCTTTTAACAAATACTCGCTTAAGCGATTATACCACATGCGTCCTGATTGTTTTAACCCATATAACAATCTTTGTAATTTGATCGAATATAATTCTTTGGGTTTTGAACTTAATGCTTCAGGCATTTTAAATCCTTCAGGGATTTTCATATAAATATCGCTATCAAGCGACCCATATAAATAAGCTGTAACAACATTCATAAGACGCATTTCTAAATTTTTAGAAACTGCTAGGCTGATTAAATATCTAAACGTAATTGCATTCATTACTGGAGAATACGTTTCTTCATAATCAATTTCAGGTCTTTGCGAAAAACCTTGAGCAACAAGTCAAGCTTTATACCTCACAATCTCGTTTTTCTGTTGCGTTTTCGCACAAAGACCCATTTGTATCCTACTGATCTCACGACTTGAGGCGTGAGAATAATAGGTCCAAATACTTTACGCTTATTAAGTGAATTCAATTCAGCCTGTATAGCGTCTTTCCATTTTGTCCAGTCATGTCTATTTTGACATTCAGTGACGGATCTTGGTTCAGGATCCTCACTTCCGTTAACAATATCACATGCTACGGAATAGAAAAATATTTCATCCATATTTTCCATCTCATTGCGATTCTATAATCCTCCTGTATTGACATAATCAATAGAGATCTCATGATTTTTTATATCTTCAGGATTTTTCATCTCTTGATTTGTCTTATTTTGTGTTTCTTCTGGAACACATTCTTACACATTGGGGTCATCGTGCTTATCTGCTCCTTTTCTTTTTCGAGGATTTTTATCTTTGGAACCGATTGGTCTACCACGCTTCAGGTGTGTCTTAGACTCATTAGTGACTTCATTCTCGGATTGTCCTTTTGGGATTTCAATCTGAGCAGGAGCATTTACAGCTGGTATATATGATCTAGTCACTCTTTTTGTATCGGTGAACGCATCTGGTAATTGATTTGCTATTTCTTGTAAATGCATAATCTTTTGCACTTCTGACTCACATTGTTTTATGTGAGGATCAAGATGCAATAAGGATGGTTCACTCCATGTAATCTCCTTCTCCAGCTGTTTCTTTTCTCCCCCTAATGTTGGAAAATTGCCTCATTGAAGTAGCAATCGGCAAACCGAGCCGTAAAAACATCACCGGCTTTAGGCTCAAGATATCTTATAATAGAAGGAGATTCATAGCCGACATATATTCCCAATCTTCTTTGAGGACCCATCTTTGAACGTTGTGGTAGAGCAATCGGTACATATACCGTACAACCAAAAATTCTAAGATGGGAAATATTTGGTTCTTGACCAAATGCTAATTGTAGAAGGGAGTACTCATGATATGCACTTGGTCTGATGCGAATTAATGCTGCAGCATGTAAAAATGCATGACCCCATACAGAAATAGGAAGTTTTGTTCTTATTATTAATGGTCTAGCAATAAGCTGGAGGCGCTTAATCAGTGACTCAGACAAACCATTTTGTGTATGTACATGGGCAACAGGATGTTCAACAACTATTCCAATTGACATACAATAATTATTAAAAGTCTGAGACGTAAACTCACCAACATTGTCAAGTCTAACTTTCTTGATTGTATAATCAGGAAATTGTGCTCGTAATCTAATTATCTGAGTAAGAAATCTCGCAAATGCCACATTGCGAGTTGACAATAAACAAACGTGTGACCGTCTACTAGAGGCATCTATTAATACCATAAAATATCGAAATGGTCCACACAGTGGGTGTATAGGCCCACAGATATCACCTTGGATACGTTCAAGAAATGTAGGTGATTCTGTTTTTATTTTAGCTAGTGATGGTCTCATGATTAATTTTCCTAGAGAACAAGCCTCACATGAAATTTTACTAGTTTGAAGGATCTTCTGGCCCTTTAATGTATGTCCATGTGATTTCTCAATAATTCTTCACATCATCATTGAACCAGGATGACCTAATCGATCATGCCACAGAGTTAATGTCTCTGTATCTTCTTTAACTACCATATGTGACTCTATCACATTTATATATCTGTAATGCAATCCTGAGGAAAGCTTTGATAGTTTTTCTAATACGCACTTCTTTCCTGATACATAAGTAATAAGATACATATACTTCATATTTCCTTCAGTTGCAGACTGAGTATCATATCCATGAAGATATATATCATTAAAACTCAACAAATTTCTTTTAGATTTTGGTGAAAACAAAGTATCTTTTATGAAAAACTTTGTTCCATTTGGCAATATGAAGCTGACTTTACCAGTTCCTTCAATCAAGTCTACAGGACCTGATATTGTATTGATAATTGCCGTTGTTGGTTTTAAATCAGAGAAGTACCTTTTATGTTTGAGAATAGTGTGTGTTGTACCACTATCCAGTATGCAAATATCTCCAGTTTTGATCTTGACTTCATCATTAGAATAATCCATATCAAGTTTCATGCAAAATAATAATTTGGTGAGAATAAAATTTGAAACATATTATTATAAGTGAAATATTTTATTCAAAGATAAATTTGAAAATTACAAATAACAAAATATGGTAATACAATCATATATCTAATTATCACCAGTATCATGATGGGTTGAAAGATCAGCAAAATCATCAGTAAAATCTGAAGCATAAAGATGAGTTGAATCATTCATAGGATTATCATGTTCAGTGAAATTCACTTCCTTTTCTTTTCCTTTTAAGGATGCCTTGTAAAGCTTACAAAGGTGCTCCGGCGTTCGACACACTCGAGATCAGTGTCCTTTAGAGCCACTTTATAACAGAAATCTTCAGGATTCTAAAGAGAACTTTCACGAACCTCTTTTCCTTTATCATGTCTTTCTACATGATGCTTCTTGTGGGTCGCGTTATTCTGTGAAGGGTTGTAAAAACTACTTCGACCGCGTCCACGGTCACGACCATGATTATATCCTCGTCCATAATTTTTTAGAAAATGTAGCATTTTCTTCTGAAGATACTACTGAATCAGTAGGACGAGACTGATGATTTTTGATAAAAGTTCATTATTCTTCTCTGTCACAAGAAGAGATGAAATTAGTTTAGAATATATTTTTTAAAACCACGCAACCTATATTGTTGTTGCAGTGTTATATTAGATGCATGAAATGTGGAGTAAGTTTTCTCCAGCATTTCTTCATCTGTGATATCCACCCCACAGAATTTCAATTGTGATACTATTCTGAACATTGCAGAGTTATAATCGCTGACTTTCTTGAAGTCTTGGAAGCGCAAAGCATTCCATTCATCACGCGTGGTAAGGAGCACAACTTCTTTTTGATGATCAAATCTTTCTTTGAGATTTTTCCATAAGATACTTGGGTCTCTTACAGTGAGATATTCACATTTTAAATTTTCATCAAGATGTCTGCGGATAAAGATCGTCGCATTTGTCTTATCTTGCGACGACGTAGAGTTTATTTCTTTAATAGTTTCAGTGAAACCCATTGAATCGAGATGCATCTCAATATTAATAACTCAAGACATATAATTTCTTCCCGTGATATCAAGTGGAATGAACTCAAATTTTGTAAAGTTTGACATGGTGATAACTTGAGATAGTAGAGATAGAGGCTGAGACTTGTGATAGGACTTTTCCTTTAGCAATAGAAGTAGAGGTTCGTGGCAAGACCTTTACCTTAAGCTAATGGAGGTAGAGACTTGTGTGATAGAACTTTTTCCCTGAGCTGACGGAGGTAGAGGCTGGAGACAGAACTAGAGTGATCGTGCTGATAATATGTTATAAAACTCCGAGAAATATAACACCAAAACAGAGAATTCTAGAGACAGAGTAGAAGTAGGAATTCTTATTGATTTCTGAAGTGTACATTGAAATGAATCAGGAAGGGCCTATTTATAGGAAAACTTTGGGGTACTATGCAACCACTACTATGCAGTCACTATGCATGCTTGCGTCATCTCTTACATCAGCGCATAGTAAAATCATTAATGATGCATAGTAAAGGTAGACAGTCATCGTTTCATAACATCTTGCATATTTAGATATCTTGCTTTCTGCTTGATGCATGAGCTGAAATTGCAGAACTGATACAACAAAGCAAAAATTTCTCTTTGAACTTCCAATTTTTCATAACAAAGAGTATAAATTTGATAATTGCGACGTTTGCAAATTCATTCCATTCATTTTGGTCTACAATATTTAGAATACCTAAAACCCAAAGATGAAACTTTTTGAAGGCTTCCTAAATGAACAAGTTCGAATAAGCAACTTCCTAAATGATTTTATAATAAATTTTTCTGCAATTTATTGATATTATCTCTGTAAGTCCATTATGTTCTTGCCTTGCTGTAAAATTTAATGTGAATGTTTTGGCTTTCTGATTCATTGTGGTGCTGAGCTCGACAATTTTAATATGGACGGATCAACTGCTGATTACAATTGATTGTATATAGCATATTGTGTTGTTTCTATCAGACAATTGTATTCTTTTTGTCATCTGACAGTAATTATGGCGAGTGTGAAGAAAATCCAGGGGACCTTAAAACATAAACACCAAAACCTTGATCATTTAGGCAAAAAGAGCATGAGATAGTGAAGTATTGTCACTTTTAACAGAATATAGAAAGTTGTTTGTTATTTTACTGGTATTATGTAATAGGACCAATCTCTGCTAGAAGATACTTCATTGTAGGTAATTTTTGCAATCATCAGGTAATGGAAGCCAAAGCATAATACATTAAAACACCCATTTTGTACTAATCACATAGAATGTGGATGTGATTATTGTGTGGATTGAGAATTCTGATGAAGTGGCAGCCAAAAGTTTCTGAACTTGTCAATCCCTTACCTTGTACACTGACTAATTTTCTGCTTGGTCTGTTAATCTCACATTAAGGATTAAGTGGCCCACTACCCTATTCAATTGGATTCCTAATTAAGGTTAACTGATATTATAGATGCCCATATTAAAGTTACATTTATATAAGTTAATAATCACATGAGGTATAAAGGGGCCATGATGGGTGATTTTATCTCAGGGGGTTATTTGTAAATGTTAGACCCTCATCTCTCCTCCAGTAAAGAAAACAACTCTCTCTCATTCTTTTGAGAGATCCATCATATTTGCAAGGGTTGTGAAAAGAGAAGGAGACAGAGAGAAGAAGGGTTTGGCATTAGGGTTATTGCAGGATCAAAGAAGGAATCGAGGTCCTCTTCAACATTCATCCATTCTCCACTAATGGCTTCAGGTATGTGTTTATATGAATATGCATTTAAATTCTTCTTGAGATGTAATTGATTCTAGATCCATGCTAGTTTAATCCGCATTAAAGCTCTTTTAATTTCTTTCATATGGTATCAGAGCCTTGGTTGAGAATCAATACATCTCAGAATTATGATTATGGATTAATTAGGGTTTTTATGATTAATAGTTTCATGAAGAATTTTTGATCATTTAATTCAGATTTAAGATTATGTATTCATGATTCTATTAAGATCCCATATCCTACAAATTGTTTATTATCTGGGATCTAATCAGGATTAAAAGCCCTAATTTTCCCTAATTTTTCCCTAATTTTCCCTAAAATTTTGGCATCAGTCGATTTCTGGAACTGTAAATTGATAACTGTTTCGTCGACTATTAGTCGACTAGCCCATAACAATAGTCGACTAATAGTCTTTCCAGAAAGTTGACATTTTGATTAGTCGACTAATAATGAGTATAGTCGACTAACCCTTTTCCCAAGTCGACTAATAGATTAACCGAGAGTTGCCTTCCTGCAGGAGTCGACTAATCTTGCCCTTAGTCGACTAACCTATTATTTTGTAGTCGACTAATCCTTCCTCTATAGTCAACTATACTTGACCCAAGTCGACTAATCCCCTTTTGTATTCGACTTGACTTAGCCTTAGTCGACTAGGCTTACCTTGACCAGTCGACTAATGGCTGTTTAAGTTCAATCATAAATGTATGTTACACATTTGAGATTATTGTGTTAATATTGATTGATATTGGTCAAGTGTTAACATTGGAGTATTATGGGATAACTCAAATAAAGGATTAGAGAATATTGTTGGTTAGTTTTGTATTCATACGGTTTATTGATTTAGTAGTTGCCAAAGTGACCTATGTTAGTAAGCCTTATGAATATACAACTACATAAAAGACTTGTCATTGAGGGTGACATTAAAGACAATAATATTCTCGATGGCGGTTATAGTTAGGAGATTGGGACTGGCCCAAAGGAAAGTCTCTTTCAAATAATTATGAACCGGGGTAGGGTAGTGTAATTTATGTAACTTAGTAGTGTAGAATTGGATACCCAAAGGTAACATGACTTACTGTCTAAGTGGCATAAATTATATTAGACCTACATAGGTGATAAAAGAATCTCACCTGAAGAGTGAACACTAGATATGCTTAGGTTTCGCCCAAAGGAGAAATCAAAGTGATATCAATAGTTCATCTTCATTAAAATTTAAAATTTTGTATTGATTCGAGGCCTTAATATGAGCTTGTCCTATTTTGTTTCAGTGAACGTTCCCACTTCCCTTCACACTCATGCAACTAGCATTCCAGCCCTGGATGGTACAAACATCAATGAATGGTTTGAACATGTCCAATTCACACTGGGTGTACTGGACCTAGACATGGCTCTTTTGGTAGAGAAACCTGATGAAGTGACTGATGAAAGCACAGCAGACCAGGTTAGCCATGCCAAAGCTTGGGAAAGGTCGAATAGACTCAGTCTCATGTTCATCAAGATGACCATTGCCAATAACATCAAGACTTCACTCCCACATACTACTAGTGCATCTGAACTTTTAACTGCTGTTAAAGACCGATTTAAGTCTGCAGATAAGTCATTAGCTGGCACCCTTATGGCTGAACTGACTACCATGAAATATGATGGTAGTAGAGGAGTTCAACAACACATTCTAAATATGACTGATAAGGCTGTGAAGTTAGGATCACTGGGAATGAAAGTGGATGAATCCTTCTTAGTACAGTTCATCCTCAACTCACTTCCTCCTCAGTTCGGGCCATTCAAGATCCACTATAATACTCATAAGGATAAGTGGAATCTGAATAAGCTGACTGGTATGTGTGTACAAGAGAAAGTGAGACTGAGGCAAGAAGGGCATCACTCAGTGTTGGTAGTATCTCAAGGAGCTATCCATAAGAAAGGTAAATATGGAAGAGGTAAGAGGTTTCCACCAAAGAAATGGAATGAACCTGGGGAAAGTAGTCAGGGTCATGGAAAGCCTTTCACTGTCAAATGCTACTTTTGTGACAGAAAAGGACATGTGAAGAAGGACTGCAACAAGAGGAAAGCTTGGTTCGAAAAGAAAGGTATGAATCTTTCTTTTGTATGTTATGAATCAAATCTTACTGAAGTTCCTTCTAATACTTGGTGGATTGACTCTGGAGCCACAGCTCACATAACTAATTAATTGCAGGGATTTCTTACAACCCAGAAACCGAAGGAAAGTGAGAGATTTGTCTTTATGGGGAACCGTCTCAAAGTGGAGGTCGAGGCTGTTGGTACTTACCGACTACTCTTAGAGACGGGTCATCAGATGAATCTTGAAGATACTTTTTATGTACCTTCAATTTCTAGGAACTTAATGTCATTATCCAAATTAGATGTTGTTGGATATTCTGTTTTATTCAGTCGTGAAAAACTCAGTTTAATGTATAATTCAATGTCGGTTGGACACGGAATTTTATGTGATGGTTTATATAAAATTTCATTGAATGATGAGTTTGCACAATCTCTTTTATCTCTGCATTCGAATGTTGGTATTAAACGTGGCTTAATTAATGAAAATTCCTCTATCTTGTGGTATAGACGACTGGGGCATATCTCCAGGGATAGAATTGAAAGATTAGTGAAGAATGGGATTTTGGATAACCTAGACTTCACTGATTTTGGTGTGTGTGTGTGTGGATTGCATAAAAGGAAAGCAAACCAAACACACCAAGAAAGGTGCCACAAGAAGTAAAGAGCTTCTTGAAATAATTCATACAGATATTTGCGGACCACTCTCCATTCCATGTTTTACGGGAGAGAGATACTTCATTACCTTTATAGATGATCTGTCACGTTATGGTTATGTGTATCTAATTCATGAAAAGTCTCAGGCTGTTGACATCCTTGAGGTGTTCATTACAGAAGTCGAGAGACAATTAGATAGAAAAGTTAAAATCATAAGATCAGATCGAGGTGGTGAGTTTTATGGAAGATATGATGAGTCAGGACAACATCCTGGCCCATTTGCCAAATTTCTAGAAAAGTATGGTATTTGTGCTAATACACAATGCCAGGTACGCCTCAGCAGAATGGTGTTGCTGAAAGGCGAAACCGAACACTTATGGATATGGTTAGGAGCATGATGAGCTTCTCTAATGTACCTAATTCATTGTGGAATGAAGCCTTAAAGACTGCTATGTATATCTTGAACAGGGTTCCTAGTAAGGCAGTCCCAACAACTCCTTTCGAGTTGTGGACTGGTGGGAAACCCAGTTTAAGACATTTACATGTTTGGGGTTGTCCAGCAGAGGCTAGAATATATAATCCACAAGAAAAGAAATTAGACTCAAGAACAATATCTGAGTATTTCATTGGTTATCCAGATAAGTCTAAGGGGTACAAATTTTATTGTCCTAACCATAGTACAAGAATTGTTGAAACTGGTAATGCCAGATTCCTTGAGAATGGCGAAATTAGTGGGAGTGATGAACCAAGAAAGGTGGATCTTGAGGTGGTAAGGGTAAATATCCCAATACCCTTTCCTTCAAGAGAAATTGTTGTCCCTCAGCTTGATCATCAAGCTGAGATACCAGAACAACATAATGATATTGGTTCACCACTTCATGAGGATATCGCCATTGAAAATGTTGTAGAACTACCACAACCGGTAGCTTTGAGAAGATCTCCAAAGAAGATCTGTCATTTCAGATGATTATGTGGTGTATCTACAGGAATCTGATTATGATATTGGGATAAATAAAGATCCAGTTTCATTTCACAAGCCATAGAATGCAATGATTCTAGTAAATGGGTTGATGCTATGAATGAAGAGTTGAAATCTATGGACCATAACAAAGTCTGGGATATGGTCGAATTGCCTGATAACTGTAAGAAAGTCGGGTGTAAATGGGTCTTTAAGACAAAGCGCGACTCTAAAGGCAATATCGAACGATATAAGGCCAGACTTGTGGCTAAAGGTTTCACTCAGAAAGAAGGCATTGACTATAGAGAAACCTTCTCTCCAGTATCAAAGAAGGACTCTCTTAGAATCATTATGGCCCTTGTAGCTCATTATGATTTGGAGTTACATCAAATGGATGTGAAAACAGCTTTTCTGAATGGAGATTTGGATGAGGAAATTTACATGGAGCAACCTGAAGGGTTCGCAAAGAAAGGACAAGAACACTTGGCTTGCAAATTAAAGAAATCCATATACGGACTTAAACAAGCTTCCAGGCAATGGTATATAAAGTTTAATGATACCATTACCTCTTTCGGATTTACAGAAAACACTGTTGATCAGTGTATATATCTGAAGATCAGTGGGAGCAAGTTTATTTTTCTGGTTCTGTATGTGGATGATATCTTGTTAGCCAGTAGTGATATTGGTTTGCTGTATGAAACTAAAAGCTATCTTACCAAGAACTTTCAGATGGTTGATATGGGTGAGGCAACTTATGTTATTGGCATAGAGATCTTCAGGGATAGATCTCGAGGATTGCTAGGACTGTCTCAGAAAGGTTATATCAATCGAGTCTTGGAAAGATTTCATATGAAATTGTGTTCAACCAGTTGTGCACCCATTATGAGGGGTGACAAATTAAGTGGGAGCCAGTGTCCCAGAAATGACTTAGAAAAGGGTCAAATGCAGAAAGTTCCATATGCGTCAGCAGTTGGGAGCTTGATGTATGCACATACTTGTACCAGGCCAGATATCAGTTTTGCTGTTGGGATGTTAGGAAGATACCAGAGCAATCCAGGAATGGAGTACTGGAAATTGGCTAAGAAGGTAATGCGGTATCTTCAGGGGACGAAGGACCATATGCTCACATATAGGAGATCAGATCAGTTGGAAGTGATAGGCTATTCGAACTCAGATTTTGCTGGTTGCCCAGATAGCAGGAAGTTTACTTCAGGCTTCATATTCATGCTAGCAGGTGGGGCAATCTCGTGGAAGAGTGTAAAGCAGTCTATCACTGTTTCATCCACGATGGAGGCTGAGTTCATAGCTTGTTTTGAAGCCTCGAATCATGCATTATGGTTACGGAATTTTATCTCAGCACTTGGTGTAGTTGACTCTATTGCCAGGCCGCTGAAGATATATTGTGACAATACAGCAGCCGTTTTCTTCTCTAAGAATGGAAAGTACTCTAATGGTTCCAGACACATGGAACTTAAGTACTTGGTGGTTAGAGAAAGAGTTCAGAAACAGAAGGTGTCAATTGAAAGTATAAGTACCACTTTAATGGTTGCTGATCCAATGACCAAGGGATTGCCTCCAAGACATTCAAGGAACATGTTGTTAGAATGGGTCTTTTGAGCAATCTGTAAATGTATGTTTTGGTACTTGTATAATTGACAAATATTGCGCAATAAAAGTTTGTTTCTGTATTTCCTGTTATCCAATTATGTGTGCACATATTATGTATGGATGTTTGTTAAACAGGAAATGTCTTAACAAGACAATTACAGGGGTCATTTGGTTATGGACTCAATTAGTAAGGGTTATCAATGTTGTGGTACATAGAAGGGAGTATGACATAGATGTTGTATAACCGCTATGACTCGCATTGGTGGTCCAAGCTAATTGTAGTATTACAGTATTTCATGATTTGGGCTTATCAGTTGTTGTTTTTAAAATTCGTGATCACGTGTCAAAGTTTTTCAGTATGGAATCCAATGGAGTCAAAATATTTTTTTTTTTTTTTGAAAATGAGTCTTTTCTTTTATTTGTTTTCTAAAGTTTTAACATAATCGGCTAGTGGTCCAAGTGGGAGAATGTTAATCTCACATTAAAGATTAAGTGGCCCACATCCCTATTCAATTGGATTCCTAATTAAGGTTAACTGATATTATAGATGCCCATATTAAAGTTACATTTATATAAGTTAATAATCACATGAGGTATAAAGGGGCCATGATGGGTGGTTTTATCTCAGGGGGTTATTTGTAAATGTTAGACCCTCATCTCTCCTCCAGTAAAGAAAACAACTCTCTCTCATTCTTTTGAGAGATCCATCATATTTGCAAGGGTTGTGAAAAGAGAAGGAGACAGAGAGAAGAAGGGTTTGGCATTAGGGTTATTGCAGGATCAAAGAAGGAATCGAGGTCCTCTTCAACATTCATCCATTCTCCACTAATGGCTTCAGGTATGTGTTTATATGAATATGCATTTAAATTCTTCTTGAGATGTAATTGATTCTAGATCCATGCTAGTTTAATCCGCATTAAAGCTCTTTTAATTTCTTTCATGGTCGAGCTTTGTACAGGATTGCTGATGCCTGAGAAATGATCATCTTGTATCACCATCCACTGCATATTTTGTTATGTTACTGCTATCTCAATGGATTTTATCTAAAAACAGCTAACCTGAAGAATAGATGATAGTAAGCATAGTTATAAGAAAAATATTTTACTTACACGCGCTTAACATGCACACTTCTATGCACAAGACTAACACTAGTGGATCAACATTTGTATCTACATTAATGATATTATTCTTTCTTTTTCCTGATATTTAGATATCGAAACCCCCTATTCAAATCTGAACCTGATAAATGTCTAAACAGTTAGATCGAGTTTTCCGATTTTTAGGTACCATTTACAACCCTAGTTCGAACCAATCTCTTTGCAAGAGAACAAGCTTCTTAAATAATTACTCTCGACTAACTTGTGGTGAGAAAATTTAACTAAAAATGCTTTTTTTCAGTTAACTTTTTCTTATGCTTAACAATGAGTGGATGAATGTAATGGAGATCTATTCTAACAAGAAATGTTTGTGGGGTCGGGTCAGCTGCAGGTGGGAGCTTGGTTGGCCCCGGCTTGTTAGAGCAGAACTCGGTCTCAAGGTTTCAAGTTCGAATCTCACCGCTAGTGGATATTAATTAATTATTTTCAATCACTGTTATCGCTTCGGTTGGTTTACTTAACTTTGTGGATATTAATTAATTATTTTCAATCACTTTCGGTTGGTTTACTTAACTTTCTGCATGCTCGCGCACAAAACTCGGAGGAAAAGCATACGGAATCATTGTAGCTACAGTAATTCTACAGGAAACGCATTTGATTTGAAGGTTCACTGGTCATTCTACAAAAAGTACTAGTTCATCTGCGGGAAAAAGAAAAATTAGGCATCTTGACTGAATCTGCATAAATTTTGTCTTAGACGAAATTTAAAACCAACTTAAAGTTTTATCACTGAGCCACGCCTCAGCAGTGTTGTTCCATTGAACTCTTTGACGGAGAGCGACCTAATTAATTTGTAAGTCAAGAAATCGACGCCCGCATTTTCCATGTAAAACTATGAAACACGCGAAAAACTATCAAGTTCAGTACTCATCATCAAAGCATGATGCAAGCTAGAGCTTGTTACACTCTTTCCCTTCTAGAAAAATATGAAACACACGAAAACTAATTAGGCCGGCTTGTTTGGAACCCCCGAAAATTCGAGTCGGAAACAGTGTTCACCTTGACAAAAAAAAAAAAAAGAAATAAAATTCTTGTGGGGCCCGTAAACAGTGCGAGCCGTGTGCACTTTTTCTTCTCAAAGATTTCAACTCGCTGCGACTGTGCACTTGTGAACAGTAATTTCATGAAAAAAAGATTTAACCGCTCCTCACCTCATGTGTTTTTCCATTGATTAAAGAGAGGCTTCTCATGTTCAGCTTAAGTTAGCAAATTCGAGATTGTGCTATAATAGTATTATTTGACTATACTTTTTACATGCTTACATCTATATTCATGGTTGCAATCTTGACATTTAACTATTCAATACTCCTCTAACTATTATTAAGAAGAATTTGAGTTCTCGGCCGTCTGCACACTAGAATTCGTGGACAGTCCAAGTCAACAATTTTAACTGCTTAATATTCTACAAACACTTGTGATTCAATTTTTTTAACTAAAATTGTAACTCTTATGAATTACACTCATAATTATTTTACAATGATTCTTAATTGTTAATTAATCTTAAAGCAAATGGGAGGATCCAAATCTAACAATCGAAGAGAGTGCCGTTTTTTTTTTTTTTTTTTTGCCAACACTCCCTTTTCTTATAACTTTCTCTCTTTTATTTGGCAAAAACACTTTTTTTTTCCTAAATTATTAATTTTTCCCCCGATTTTATAAAAAATATTAATTAAAAAGTCAAGAAATCGACTCACAATCCTCTGAAAGAGACCGAGAGATTGAGATACTTGGCTTCATATCTTGCCTATAAATTGCATTGCATGCTTCCTCCTTTTTGTGGTACAGTTTTTGTCTCTGTTTGAAACTAGGTTTGTTAACAATGGAAGCTTTGGTACTTTTTCTATCCATTTCCTCTAGCTTCTTCTCTCTTGTCCATGGGAGAACTGGTATCCATCACCACCACCACCAGCACACAACAAAGCACAGCATTGCCTTGCCTCCAATGGCCGACGACTCTGATGAATCTGCACTTCCTCCTATTTCCTCAGGAAATTCCACAAACTCGACTTCCAATGCTCCTCCACTTCCCCCACCTTTTGTTCTTCCACCTGCTCCATCTCCTAAGCCTGCCAATGGAATCACCAACGTGAATTCCTCGAGTTCGGTTACTGTCTTCAACGTCCGATCCTTTGGAGCGGTTGGCAACGGGTTGGCAGACGACACAGATGCCTTCAAGAGCGCGTGGGACTCTGCATGCCAGTCTGTTTCAGCAGTAGTACTTGCGCCCAGGGATTACTCATTCATGATTCGGTCGACCATCTTCACTGGGCCTTGTAAGGATGGTGTCATATTTCAGGTACATTACAGTGCTGATGTTACTGTTCAGGCTTAACTCTGGCCTCTGTTCTGAAATTTTTTTCTTTTTCCCCCTGAAACATTTCAGGTTGATGGCATTGTGATGCCACCCGATGATCCAGAATCCTGGCCGCAGAACAACAGCAAGAGGCAGTGGCTTTTGTTCTACCGGGCTGATGGGATAACAATGTGCGGCGCAGGGCTCATTGATGGCAGAGGAGAGAAATGGTGGAGTTTACCCTGCAAACCTCACAAGGGAGTTAATGGAACAACACTGCCAGGAACTTGTGATAGCCCTGTTGTAAGTTATGTTACTCTGTAACTAACTCTGTAATTGTAATAACTGTCAATTCTGTTCACTCAGTAAAAAAATTCTGATTTACTGCAGGCATTGAGATTTTTCATGAGCTCAAACCTGTCAGTCCATGGACTTAAGATCCAAAACAGCCCTCAGGTCCATTTCAGTTTTGACAACTGTAGGAATGTGACCGTAGACAGCATCTCCATCAGCTCGCCGGCTCTGAGCCCCAACACTGATGGGATCCACATCGAGAACACCAACACTGTCGGAATCTACAATTCAGTCATCTCCAATGGTGAGTTAAAATTGATGGTGAAACACACACATCATGAACTCTGAATCTTAAAAATCATCTCATGCCCATTATGTCTCAATATGAACAGGGGATGACTGCATTTCTATAGGATCTGGAAGCCTGAATGTAGACATAAGAAATGTAACATGTGGACCGAGTCATGGAATCAGGTAAACTTAAAACTCTCTAAAACCTTTGATACTAAGAGCTTGTGCATATCTGACTGATTCTGCTCTTATATGCAGCATTGGGAGCCTCGGGAAGCAGAACTCTCACGCCTGTGTGGCGAACATAACTGTTCGCAACGCCATCTTCAAGCACTCAGACAATGGCATCCGGATCAAGACTTGGCAGGGGGGCTTAGGCTCGGTCTCATCCATCACCTTCGACAACATCAGAATGGACAGAGTCAGGAACCCGATCATTATCGATCAGTACTACTGCCCATCCAAACTGTGCACCAACCAGACTGCAAACATCTTCATCTCCGACATCTCATACTCCGGCATCAAGGGAACCTATGACATACGCAGCCCACCGATTCACCTAGGCTGCAGTGATTCAGTCCCATGCACCAACATTACACTAGCAGATGTGGAACTGTTACCTGCACAAGGGTATGTGTTATCTGATCCATTCTGCTGGAATGTGTACGGGGTGTCTCAGACGCTGATGATCCCGCCAGTTGCTTGCTTGTTGGAGGGATTGCCAAAGTCGATCATGGAGTATGATGCAGAGAAGTGTTATTGATAAAGCAATAAAGAATGGTATACATTGGTGTATGTACCGAAAAAGGGTATATTTAGAAATGTATGTATATCAAAGGTATAGTATGGAAGCGGGGAAGAACAAAGAAGATAGTTGAAGCCCCCCTCACAGATAGAATGTAACCGTAAACTTGGAATTTTACTGATCAAAGTATAAACAAGATGCAGTTTTATGTTACTTGAGATGTGCAAACATTCATGCATCATATCTACATGCAGATACAAATTGATGTCTACAATCAAAGTAAGTTCAGTATACATATATCTATAATAAGAAGATTCGCACAAATTCAAAAAATGGGTTTGCAGTTAATATTTTCATAGCAGAGACACCATAGGAAACTCAAAGTACATAAATTAAATTGCTGCATATAGTGAAGTAAAAAGGTCATGATTCGAAAACAGGGGGACGTACAAAAAATCTAAATTAATTTCATAAAGTTTAAACTCTCATGCCTCTAAATCTCTAGTTAACTATATTAGACAATAATCTTGCAGTCATGGTTTATATTAACTCGAATCAGAATTCAACTTGCTGAATGGTTAAATAGGATTTTATGGGGATCAACATACCTTTGTACACTTCATGCACAGTCAAATTAACACAATCCAGCTTGGGTTAAAAGTCAAAAAAAAAATTCAATGAAACTGGGACGGATTGTGTGTAAGCTGATCGAATTTGGACCAATACTCAGTAATAAACTTGATATTTACCATAGTGGTAAAGTCTGTTGTTGCGCAAGAGGTCTAGATTTCAAATCCTGCTCCTGCAGCTACGGCCTTTTCTTTAAAAAAAAAAAAAAAGGACAACAAATCACTTCCAGTTTATTTTATTTTTCTTCAACAAAACGATGTCAACACATGCACTATATTGTTCCAAAAGTTGTGCTATGAGATGACTAGGTTTGTACTTCCATTTGCTTTAGGAAAAATAAATGATCCAATAAATTATGTCAGAACAAACGTATACTAATTCCAAAACAAGTATATAGTGTGTTATTTTTAAAGATTTGAAGAACAATATACAATTGTTTACTTGCAAAAACTTTATCTCAACCTTGTTCTATGGAAATCCAAAAGGAGTTAATGGAGATTAAGAAAAGGTGTTATACTTTAAGTAATCAATCCATGAAGAATCAATAACAGTATACTGACAATAAACAAGTGAAATGAAGCCTCATAAAATAAAAAGACACCAAGAAGAAGAAGCAGCATCCATAAACGCATGCCTTCTTCATTCACAAGTAGGAAGTGAGGAAGAAAGAGGAAAAGGAACTTCTTTCACAAAAAAAAAAAGAGGCAAAGTTTGTTGTTCATGGTGGAATTGGGAGTAAAGCATTCCAACCCCCACCCCCCAACTCTCCCTCCCCCGCTTGCGCGCGCATGCTGAGGCTAGTAACTATCATGGCGATGGCCCAAAGGCTTACCTGGGCCGATACACTCGCTACAATCCAAATGCCACCACCAAGCTCGCCTATACCACCCTCCCTCCCCCCCCCCCCCCCCCCCCCCCCCCCCCCCCCAAACTCCCCATCCTTATTTTCTCTCTCTAGCTCACATATTTGGTCTCTATCTCTAGTATGTTGGCTTTTTTGAACAGCTTTGAGGGGCAAAGTGTAGCGGAGATGTGGAAATAGGCATGTAGAGGTGAGTTCTCCTTTAAAGTGGCGCCCTTTGGCCATCAGATACCCCTCGTTTTGTGGCTCTTCATATATTCTCCTCCCAATCCCACATACAACCTCTGGTTAAAAAGAGAGATGTCATCATAGGTTTTTTGCATTCTGGATGTTGCCCATATCTTCACATGGGTTTCTCATGTGGACCCTCTACCTTTCCCTTCAATCCTTTCTCAAGGCTTTAACTAGATATGGATATGTGAGAGAATATTCACAACTCCCCCCTTCTCTAGGTTATATAATCTATGGTTTGTGAAGATACAATCATACAAATGAAAATATCCATCAACTAAGTATCCAACTGTTTATGATGTTAATGATAGCATTTCTCATAGTACCAAGTCATTTTCTATTAATTTCAAACTTAGATTGACTCCATACATTGATCAACGGGCACTTTCAAGCTCTAATGCTCATGAATCTTGGTGTTGAATCTTTTCCTTTTGATGTGTCCATAAATGATATGAAACTAAGAAACTAGAAATCTATGGTTTTGTCTAATATAGCCATTAAAACTATGCAATTAAAGAAGATACAGTCATACAAATAAAAATATCCATCAACCAAGTATCTAACTTTTTATGATTGCAATGAAATCAGTTCTTGTAGTATCAAGTCATTTTCCATTAAATTTCAATTAGATTGACTCCATATATCGATGTACAGGCACTTTCAAGCATGGCACATGATTCTCGGTATTGAATCTTTTCTCTTTGATGTGTCCATAAATGATATGAACCTAAGGAACTAGAGATCTAACTAAATGGACAACTGACAGATACACTCACGAAAATTGTCTCATACTGAGAAAGGTAAAAAATGTTACCAGTTCACAGCTCACAAGCCACTTGCAGGCAGACTAACAGCAAGCAGTGAACTGGAAGAGGTGATAGCCACTGCAACAAAGTCAGGGAGTTGCAAACTCAAACAGGCAAGACTCCTGGAAAAGAAAGCAAAAGTTTTATCCACTCAGCAACAAAGTTTGAAGCCCCCATTGTTGCATCTCGCATACGGCAACAGGACCATCTCTAAAAATTGTTGCATGCCACTGATTCATTCCAGTATGATATTTTCAGCTAAAAGATTGCACCCAAAGGAGATCTGAGGACCACAGTTAGATCACAAACACTAAGGTGGTCCTTTCTTCGTTGCATGTCGATCAAGAGGGCAATACTTGCACAAATGGCAATAACTAGAGAATGATTAAGCTCTTTCTTTACACACTTTAACACGGACATTAGCATCTTTGCACTCGAATCTAGGGATCGCCTAAGTTTAATGTCTGGTCCATGGAAGGACTGATTATAACAAGTGAATCCCCTGTATGTTTCATTAACCTGTTTGTTCTATCGAACTATGAGTACTGAATGATCTATGTTCGCATTAAACTTAGGACCGGGTGATGGAGGATTGGCCACTAGACAAACAACTTCTATGATTGTGCATTATATTTAGCAGAAATTTTCAAAAAAAAAAAAGACTATCTTTAATCAAATTACTCAAGGATGACTTATAAGAAGCTTCACATGTGTTATGATAATGGTTTTTGATAATTTAGAAAAGAAGAAATTTCAGTAAATCATTCATCTGAAATTACACTTAGAGAGGAGGTGAATAGGTGTAACGCTAATATAATGACAAATAATGCGGAATTAAAACTTGTACACTAACAAAATTAATCACAAGTGATATCTAAAGAGTGAAGCCTAATTTCCGGTGAAAGGCTTTAGAACTTCTCCTCAAGATTCCTCTAGATAAGGTTGAGGTGCTTCAATAGCTCTCTTGGATTGATACAAGTGTAAGCACAATATCAAGCATGTATATAAAGATGAGCAACAAAAGTAATGCAAGATATAAACAAGAGTAGAGTTGAGAGAAAGATCGCAAACACGAACACAAGGATATCTTTCGAGGTTCGAGTACCAAGCTCTACGTTCCCGCCTTCACCGCGTGAAGGATGTCTACTATCTCCACTAAGAAACTCCACCTTGGATACAAACCTCAATCCTCTACACAAAAGGAGGAACAAAGCCAAGGCACAAGACCACAATGATCTCTGCATAAAGATGGGCACAAAGCCAACTCCTCTAGAGGGAAGCATAAAGCTAAGGCACAAAGCCAAAGAGAAAATAAGGATACAACACTTGGTGATCATAAAGATTACAAACAACACCTCTCATAATACAAGATCTTAGATGATAGATTTTGCAATGAATAACTCAAGCTTGTGAGAAAATAAAGATTTTAAAAGTAAAGCACAAAAGAAAACACTTGAAAAAACTTCTTGAATGATATAGAAATTGAAAACTTGAAACTAAAATTTCCCAAAACTTGTTTCATTTCATTTTCCAAAACTCTGAAACAAATGAAAAGATGTAGATTTAAAGCTCAAAAACTTGTTAAAGACTCTTTAGAAAATAAGCAAGAAGGCTCTTGAAAACTAGGTAAAAATCCCCTTAAAAATCTTAGTGAAAATCAGTTCAAAACACCTATAATTATAAGCTTTCAAAAATAGCTATTGGGGTCCAAACACAGGCTAGAGAGACATGTTAGTCGACCGCTCGGTCGATCGCCAACGGTCAAATCTTTGACCGTTGGGGTTTGCAGGTCGACCGGTTGGTTGACGAGGAAACCCGAGATCACTACAGAGTTGAACGGTCGACCGATCGGTCAGCCGATCTCTGCGTCGGTCGATCGAGCTCCCATACTATTGAGTTGTGCACATCTGTGCATGTCGGTCGACCGTTCAGTCAGCCAGCAGAGCAAATAAGTTCTGCCTCAATCGATCGTGTGGTCGACCGGCTCAGCACAAAAACATAAATTTAAAACACTAAAATATCTTTTTAAATCCCGATTTAAATGCCAATAAATCTCAATAAATTTTACAAAAATAAGTTCAATTAAAAACACTGAAGTACAAATATGTGTGATCAAAAATCAACACATATTACAAACATGTGAACTATTTTTGAGGTATAAGAATTCAATTTTGAACTCAAAGCCGTATTTTTCAAAAAACCAAACTTTTTAAATGAAAAATAGTTCCAAAACTCCATAAATAAAAAACAAGTTGTTTAAACATATTTGAAGCTCAATATTGTATGGATACTCCAATACACAAACAAAAATATGAACTTATTTTTGACAAATAGAAATTATTTTCTAAAACAATAAACTATAAACTATATGTGTGTGTGTGTGTGTATTGAACATCAAGTTTCTCCAAAACATGCATAAACACAAAAACAAGTACTTCAAACTCATTTGAAGCATAATGCATGTGGACAAAATCCAATCCACATGTAAGACAATATAGACTTGTTTTTTACAATATATATCAATATAAAAATAAATTTTGATAAATAAAAAGCTTAAACTCGTAAATTTAACTCATCAACCTAAGTTTCTCAAACACATTTGAAGCATCAATGTATTTGGATGAAATCCAGTACATATATAAACCAATGTAAACGTTTTTTTAATGAAATCCCATTCATGAAACCAAAAATGTGTCAAACCGAAAACCAAATCTTTTGTTATTGAAAACCAATGTCAAACTTTGTGTGTTTGTGAGTTTGAGCAATCAAGACTAATCTATACCTTACACAAAATCTAAATTTTCAAAACTCTAGACACAAGTTTTCTTGTAAATCTTCTTCTCCAAGTAGAGTTGATCCAAACATGATCCTTGAGCGATTTTCAAGCTTGAGCTCTTGAATCATCTTGTATTAGCTCCAAAACTTAACTTCAAATTTTTTGTTTAAGTTAAATACCAACTAAGATCTTAAATGAACATCTAAAATTTAATAAACACAAGATCATTATTACTATAACTTCATGAGTTAGTCATCTCAAAAGTAGGTGATAGGCCTTCGGGCCAACATCACCAAGGGATTACATCAATATATATACAAGTGGAGAGTGAAATAAGGAAAGTATACATGTCTATATGAATGTATACAAGTCTAATACAATGCATCATATGTCTGTATACATGTCTAGTACAATGTATCACATGTTGGATAAGGGTATCTAACACTCCCTCAAACTCACGGTAGATCAAACATCAAGAGTTTGAATAAAATATCGCGAAACTAAGTTGAGATCTGTGCCTTGGTCAATAAATCAGCCAATTGAGCTCAGGAAAGAACATAGAGAAGAGTGATCATGCCTTTTTCATTCTCCTGATGAGTAATATGACAGTTGATCTTAATATGTTTTATGCGATCATGAAAGACAGGTTTGGAGGCGATATCAATGGCACTCTTGTTGTCACAATGCATGAGAATAGGAGCAACCACAAAGACACCCATATCGCACAAGAGGTCACATAACCACCGAATCTCTAAAGTTGTATCAGCCATAGCACGATATTTGGCCTCGATGCTGGACCGAGACACATCTTGATGCTTGCTACGCCAAGAACTAAGAGAGGACCAGAAAAATGCAAGCCTGTGGTAAAGTGGCATGTGTCTGAATTATCAGCCCATCCAGCGTCGTAGAGAAAGAGACGAATCAGAACTATATAGCAATGATCGAGAGATGGTGCTTCGAAGATAACGAAGCACACGAAATAATGTCGCATAATAAACTGATGTGGGAGCACTTATAAATTGACTGAGGACATAACAGCTTAAGAAATATCTGATCGAGTAGTAGAAACATATATAAGGGATCCCACCAGTTCCCGGAACTATGTAGGCTGCGGTAATGGAGTACCATCATCGCGTCTGAGTTTGAGATGAAGCTCTA
Organism: Agave tequilana; assembly: GCA_038442645.1. Classification (NCBI taxonomy): domain Eukaryota; kingdom Viridiplantae; phylum Streptophyta; class Magnoliopsida; order Asparagales; family Asparagaceae; genus Agave; species Agave tequilana. The sequence continues at coordinate 408,186 of JAVJIF010001824.1, forward strand.
TGGTGTGGAAACAGAAGATGATGTAAGAGTAGCAGAATCACTCAGGGTGCCACGCTCAAGAAAATCAACAATGCACTTTTGCTGATAGCCACAATAGGAGTGGGCAACCTCAATACCAAGAAAATAGCGGAAGAAATCCAAATCTTTCATTTCAAACTCAGATTGAAGATGCCACTTCAGAGATGCAATGGTGACAGGATCACTTTCGGTAATAACCATGTCATCAACATATAAGATGAGAAGCACAATACTATAGGAGTGGAGCACCGAAACATTGCATAATCAACTATGCTTTGTATGTAATCAGCATATAAAAGAGACTATCAAAAGCTCTTATACCAAGTACGGGGCTCCTGTTTTAGATCATAAAGAGCTTGTCGAAGTCTGCATACATGTCCCAGTGGAGAAGTAATACCAGGTGGAGGCTGCATATAAACAACCTCAGAGAGGTCACCATTCAGAAAGGCGTTTTTAACATCCATCTGATAAAGTGGTCAACGTCGAGCAGTAACAAGGGCAATAAGAGTGCGAATAGATGTCATTTTGGCTACATGAGCAAATGTCTCATCATAATCAATACCATACTCCCGTGTGAATCCTCTAGCAACATGACGTCTTGCACCGTTCAACAGAACCATCAGATTTGGTCTTGATTTTGTATATCCATTTGCAGCTATTGCATTTGCACTAGGTGACATGAGAATAAGATCCCAAGTGTGAGTGTGATGGAACGCTACTAGTTCCTCATTCATTACATGTTATCATTCTGAAGATTTGACAGCCTCAGAATATGACTTAGATTCCTGTAGAGAGTTAATAGGAGAGATAAATGCTGAAAACTCAGGAGAATATGTGGTAGCAAAAGTATCATTCATAGATGAGAAAAAATTCAGTGAGTTGAGAAATTGGTGAGACAGATGGTGTATAAGTGGGTGGAGAAGGTGTGTATACAGGAACAGGTTGAGTGAAAGATTCCACGGATGTGCTGGTGTCGAGAACTGAGAGATCCTCTTTGAAAGAAGAATGATAGTAAGGAACTTTTTCAAAGAATGACACATGTCGGGCAATACGTAGATGTTTGATAACAGGGTCATAACACCGATATCCTTTATGAGCAGAGCTATATCCAAGAAAAATACATTTACTAGTTTTGTAGGACAATTTATCTCGTTCCTGAGAAGGGAGGAGAACAAAATAGACACACGCAAAAGTACGAAGAAGGGAGTAATTAAAAGAATGACCATGCATATGAGTGTACAGAGAAAGAGCAGCAACAGCGGAGGATGGAGTGATGTTGATGAGCAGAGCTGCAGTTAAAATAGCTTCTGTCTAATAACATTTTTGAACTGATATAGAAAGCAGCAGTGATCTCGTAACCTTAAGAACATGTTTATGTTTATGCTCGGCAACGCCATTTTGTTGATGTGTGTGAAAAGATTATTGAGAAATGGTGTCATGAGATTTTAACAAGGTAGTCATGGAGGATGAAAGATATTCTCTAGCTCTATCAATCGAAAAAAATTTATACGTTTGTGAAATTGAGTATAAATCATGTTTGTGAATTCAGTAAAGATTTGAAATAGTCCAGACCGACTTCGCATGAGATAAACCTATGTGTATTGAGAGCAGTCATCAACAAAACAAATATAATAATTGTAATCGAAAGAGAGGAGATAGGAGCTGGTTCTCAAATATCAGAGTGAACTAAATTAACGATTTCTGAAGCCATATGATTGCTAGAGCCAAAAAGTATAACTTGTTTAGCAAAACGATAACCTTCACAATTATTTAAGCTAGAAAACTGAAATTTTCCTAAACACCAGAATCAGACAATGTTTTTAACCTAAATGTAGATAGATGTCTCAACTGACGATACCATAAATCGGAGGTAACGAAGAGACTCACTGCGGGATATGATGATGAAGAAAGTGAAGAGACTCCATCTGATATAAGCCGTTGACCTTACGTCTTGTACCAATTATTTATCCGGTGTGATCCTGAACAATACAAGAAGTGGGTGTAAATAAGACATTGTAATTATAATCGATGAGTTTGCCAACGATAGTAATTTTATGGTAAGTTTGGGAATGCAAAAGACAGAAGGCAAAGTGAATCCACCCGACGGATCAGAAGTGGGAGTAATGTTACCAGACTGAGTGACTGCAAGAGGTGAACCTTTAGCAGTGTATATATAGGTTGAATTAAAACATGAGAATAGTTTGTAAGGACAGAATGATCAAAGATCATATGTGAGTGACACTTGAGTCAAATATCCAGGAAGTAGAATCTCTAGAGGTAGCATACATGGCAGTAAATCAGAAGTCGAAGATGCTCCAGTGATACCTAAATTTTTAGTAAGATATAAGGCAATATCTGAGAGCTGATCAGATGATAGGAAGCATGTGGATGACTGTGGAGCTGGTGCAGGTGCAGAAGCAGTAACTAAGGACCTGAGAACCGACATATCATAGAGCCTTTCTCGTTTACGGCAAGTAGAAATAAGTGGGTGAGTTGTTTGCAAAACGTATATTGAACCTGCTGAGTTGAAGACTCACGAGGCTGTTGTCCTCGGCAGTGTTTTAAAAACCCCATTTTATAACCCATTATAACTCGTTATATAACATAACGCTGACCAATCGTTATGTAACAGGTCTAAAAATGCAATGTTTGATAACTATGGTTATTTTGCTCGTAACTTACGTTACGTTATTAATGTAACGCACTGAAACCTACGTTACGGTGCAAGTCGACTTTTTATAACCTTATATTCTCTCGGTCTAGGGTAAAAAAAATCCACCAAATTCGCTCGCTCGCTTGTGCATTCTGCAACATTGTTGTCGTGTCCTCGTCGGCGCCGAGAAGAAGACATACTCCGATCGACAGCAAAAGAAAAAGACCTATCTCTGATGGATATCCGTCGTAGTGGTTCTCGCTGGCGTCGTCTCCAAGCGGTGATTTTTCATCTCCAAGCACAGGTAAGCTCTCTCTCCCCCAATCTCTCTCCTCCCGATCTCTCTCTGCTTTCTCGCCCCGATCACCCTCTCTGAGATCGGGAGAGAGAGAGCAGAGAGATCGGGAGGGGGAGAGAAAGCAGAGAGATCGGGAAAGGGAGAGAGCAGAGAGAGATCGGAGAGAGAGAGAGCAGAGAGATCAGGAAAAAATATCGGAGAGAGTGAAGGACACGGGAGGTTTAATTGAATAGCATATTGTAGATTGAATTATGAATTATAATGAATAACATAACTAAAAATTATGAATTATGATTGAATCATGAATTGTTGTAGATTGAATTATGAGTCTGTGTAGATTGAATAGCCTGGTTAAAAATTATAAAATATAATGAAATATGTGAATCATATTGTTATTTGTGTAGATGAAATATGAATTATAACTTGTGAATGTGAAAAATTATTCTGATACTTGCTAAAAATTGTTGCGAGACTTGCTAATGTTTTGATATTTTTTTACATTTTTTAAAATTATTTTCTTATTTATAAAAAATCTAAAATATAGTATATATATTTATTTTTATTAATTAAATATTAAATTGCGTAACCTACGTTATGCGTTACGTTATAACCTATATTAACATAACAGAAGAAAAACGTTATCATTAAGTTATCGTTATTTTAAACATTGGTCATCGGTTCATTTTCCACGAAAGGATGGCTTACGATTCTGTTGGCCACAAGAAGTAGGATGATGATATGATGCTCTAAAAGCTGTGGGTGAGGAGACTCTAAACTGTAGCAGATAATTTTGACAGCATTCGGAGACGTGTCTCCTCAGAAGTGAAATCAGTCACCGCTTCAGTGAGGCTAGGTAGTGGATGGCGATGAAAAATGTTGCTACAAAGTACCTCAAATTTAGGACGAAGTCGCGTGGCAAAGTGGAACAGATTCTGACGAGCTCTCTACATCTGAAACTGAGAGCGAAGACAGACATAAAATCTGAAAAGGGAACATCCATGGTCTGTAATTCCTCCCAATATCTGAAAAGCAGCAAGTAAAAATCTTGAATGGAGTGATCTTCCTGCTTGGCCTCCTTAATAGCCTGGCACAACTGATATTCTCAAGTAGCACCGGTCTGTATGAACATATGACTTAGGCTAATCACTGCTCTCTGGATGAGGTTGAACGGCCGATAGACAGACGAATGGGAATGGAGACTGATCGCATAATATATGTCATGATTTGTTCATCAGTGCGAACCCATTGATCCTGAGTAATTGCTGATGTGGTGTGAGACTGAGAGTCCAATGTAGAAGCATACGATGATGGAGTGGCAATTGACGAGCATTTTAGGATGTCACGAACATAACTCCAGACTCTGAAAGCACGAAAATTATACTGCATTGTGAGAGCTCATACAGTGTAATTCTCAGCGCTTTGAAGTTGAAAATCTAGAACAGGAAAATTGAATAACCCTTTCTTATCCATGAGAAAACCTGATAAAAAATCAATGGCTAAATAAAACCAAAAGAAGAGCTAAAAAGAACCCAAGAGGGTTAAAATAGATTCAAAAAAGGATAAAATTTATAGCTCAAAGGCTAAACCCAAAAAGGATTAAACTGGAACCCAATAAGGTTAAAATAGATCCAGAAAAAGGATAAAAACCAAAGCCCAATGGCTAAACCTAAAAAAAAGTTAAACTGTAACCCAAGAGGGCTCTGATACCATGATAATTTAGAGAAGAAGAAATTTCAGTATATCATTCACCAATGGATTACATCAATATATATACAAGTGGAGAGTGAAATAGGAAAAGTATACATGTCTAGATACAATGTATCACATGTCTATATGAAAGTATACATGTCTAGATACAATATATCACATGTTTATATACAAGTCTAAATACAATGTATCACATGTTGGATAAGGGTATCTAACAGTTTTAATGTCATCTAGATGAAGGTCGCTAAATAAGAAAGTTTTAAATAAAGCCATTAGAATTTAATATAATATAGGGCCAAAGAGGTCAGTTAAGGGACATGCATCAGGCCACACTGTGCAGAAAGGCAACAAGGGCTTTTGTGTTGTGCATAAAAGAAAATTTGGTGGGTGGGCTTTAGAGATTATCTTTGCTTCTAAAGCTGAGGAGAATGTTGGGTGTGCAAAGCTGCACAAAGATATCTGGGAACATAAAGAAGAAAGAAGAGAGAAACAAAGGAATCTCAACAGGACAAAAGTTTATGAAGGTGGACAAGCTCCTTTTAGAGCACAAGCAATACCCACTCACAGTCACAGGGTTTTTGTTATGTTGTTGTAATTTTTTGACAATGGCTTCAAGAATCACCAACAACAAAGGGAGGAAGAAGGCTTAAATTGAAGCTGAATAATTTTGATGGAATTCACAGAAACAAGGGCTCCATACCAGTAAGTGCGCGACAAATGGTCTTCAGGTAGATGTAAATAGTTAAAGAGTCGATAACAACAGTTCATTGTAGAACCTCCATCTAAACTTGATTACCTCCCTAAGATTAATAGAGGGAAAGCATGATCAGTGATCACAAAACAAAGATACGAAAGCTAACAAATGTCCGCGACCATTAGGAACTTCATTGGAATTAGTGTTTCCAAACTTGTATCCAATACTCAACAACTTCCACTTTCTGAATGACAAGGATCCTCTAGGTCTTAAAGTTCAATTCACATAAATCGGATAGAAAATATTTGTCTTAACGTTTATGAAACTAGAGACTGACAAAGCAGTTCACTGCACGCGTTTGCACAAGCTCAATGTAACATGAAGTTCAAGTGGCTGACAGAATTTAATTTTGCCAGAGAGCAGAAACAGAATAAGCTAGAGCAAATGACAGTCTAATAAAATACAGCAGAGTAAAACAAAAATCTAAAAACCAAAATACAACTGATGAGTAATTGGATGTAGAATTGTTGGTAGAAAAAAGTGCACATACAACACCAAATCGTGAAAGATGTTATGCCGAGGAACCTATAACATAAGACCAGTCCGTGGAGTACCTCTTGCAAGTGAGATTTTTTATTGTAAGAATTGAGGATTTCGCAACTTTGCTTTGCGTGATATCCGGAGGACAGAAGTGATACGGCATCGAATATATGAGTATTACGATGGACAAAAACCCAAATAATCCACAGATTCATATCCACTACAGATTACAAATATAACAGATCAAGCTAATTCGACAGATATATGTGCACAAAGTAAAATATGAGTCGGTGAAACAGCCTCAACTTTCTTGAGCTTTATTGCAGTGAAATGCAAATGTTTTACAGGATGCATGCATTACACAACAGCTTGTCACAGATACATACACAAAGGCGTCGATATACATCCCTTGAAGCACAAATTAAATTTCATCAGTAATTTGGAAACCCCATTGGGTTTCTGTATATTGTTCTTTCTGCAGCTGCTGATGGTTCATATGACAGTGATTTTGACTACCACAGTAACAAGGCGTCAAAAAGGATTGCAGGAGGTCTAGTTCAAGGAAGCAAGTACCTCTAAAAGGGAAGCCACAAACTGCATTTGGGTTTCTTCATCAATGGTCAAGAAAAGAGGGACATGTACAAAGAGAGACTTGATCCCATGCTCCTCAGCAAACCGGAGAGAATGATAGTAGACATAATTGCATACAAAACGACCAGCATCATCAGAAGGAACCACCTCGTACCCCATCTTCGCTAAGGTCTTAGCAATATCATTCACGGGAAGGGAACTCTGTAGGAAAAAAAGCAAAAGAAAGATCATAATCAACATTGAACACAAATAGAAAAGAACTTCTCAAATTAACCCAAAAAACTCACACACACACACACACACACACACACACAAAGGTACAGATATTGAGTTTACTTCATCTAATTTATAAGAAAAGTAGTTCTTTAAACAAAACTGTAAAGAAATGAAGAAATCACGCTATCCCTGTCATGGTAGATAAATTGGCATACAATGCTTTCCTCTCACTGTGCTAATGAAACTGAGAGAAAGAAATAAGGATTGCACAGTGTCCAGAAAAAGAAACAGCATAATTGCAAGTTGAGCAGAATGAACAGGAAAAATCAACAAGAATAAACCAGAGCCCGCAGATTCTTGATGGATAAAAAAGAATCTACAAGTTCTTAGTAAGCAACTAAGTGAAACTTCATGTCCTACAGCCCTACAATTATGAAGACACTCGAATCCCTTGTCGCGCGATGAAAGTAGAACAGTGTCTTCTCACCAGGCAACAACATCAGATAACTTTCGCATGTCATATCACCTGCTAATGCCCACTGAACCACAATCCTTCTTCCCGTCTCCACTTTATTTCAAAGTCAAAAGCTAATTCCACCACTTTTTTTTCCCTAAATAGAGACCGCACCAAATCTAAGATCATGCAAAATAGACATCTAAGGAAGTGCCAAAATTATTCAGAATAATCGGTGTTGAAACCTCAAATTGTTCATTGTATGACAAATAATCATATCCTGTCAAATTTTTAAAAGGTGGATAGCAACTAGAGAATAAGATAATGGAGACCCACTGGTGATTTTATGGTGAAAAAATGTTAATTTAATCTTTTACATCAATGAAAAGTGTGTAGTCTAAGCCATATATTTGTATATGTATGCACCTACAACATAAGAAATTTCCTGCGCTACAATGCAAAAAAGCACTTTGTGGATCATCCCCATGGATGATCCACTTCATTCATCTTGATCTATATGCAACTAGGTTAGGAATAAAATGTGAAAGGGTTTTGACCCCGTTTGCCTATTCATCAAATGGCCCAAACTTGTTTTAATCCTTAGAAACCTTTCAATTTACAGCCGCTTGATAATGGGCAAATGAGGTCGGAACTCTATAATTTTTGTTCTCTAGCGCCCACATGTACATCAAGATGAAGAGAGTGGATCATCCATGAGAATGATCCCTATATGGTTTGTGCACTACAGTGCAGGAAAATTTATGTGCAATCAGCCCATATCCTGTTTCCTTTTTGTGTGTGGAGATAAAGAGCTGGAATACAAACTTCCCATTAAGTCTATAAAGTCAGATCAAACACATTCTTCACCCTCTATTCTAAATGGGGATAGTATTGAAATTGTGGAGCCTGATTGCCGACCTTGATGGGGAATCACCCTCAGAGAATTATTATGCAGGAAGAACTGCGAGGCCTAGTCGCAGTGAGAATTAGGAAGTCGGGAAGTCCATCCTGGGTGACTCGGAGGTAGGGCCTCAGGACGAGTCTCCCGAGGACTGGACTACCTCGCTAACTCTCCGAGTAAAGGTGCACTACAAGCGAGTGTAGGCGAGCTGGGAGTTTCAGATGGAGGCATATTCAAGTGTTCGGGGGATCACTCAGAGTCTTGGGAGGAGCACTTCGAGCAACAGAGCAAAGGACCATCCCTAAGGCACAGTGAGGCACAGCGAATGTGGTCTAGCCTGAAAGCTTCGCAATACAGAAAACTCAATTCATGTGTCAAGGGCACTTTAGAAATGTCATAACTTGTAACTCTCATTTTCTCTATAAAAGGAGATGCGCCATAATTAGGGGGTGAGGTAGTGAAAACCTAGAGCTACTGTAAAGAGCAGCCATGAGGTCTTCTTCTTTATCTACCTGTAGTCTCTCGATAATAGTGAATTTGCGAACGACTCTGTGATTTTTTCCTGTTTTGAGTTTTTCACGTAATTTCTGGTGTTCTTTGTGTGTTGTCTTTTGATAGATTTGCAATCTTGCCCCAATCTTTTGATCTGATCTGTTCTGGTTCATCGTCACCGTGAAAGCCCTTATCCCAATAAATAGGACGGGCAATATTTCAAAGGATGAATAGTATCAAGAGAATAAAGCAATGGTAGGACATTAATGAAGGATGGTGGATAAAGTGTTAAATTTACCTTTCTACAACTAATAGACATATTGTAGTCAACACCACCCTACCCACCCACTCCCCACACACGCATGCGAGCACGTGCATGTGTGTATGTACACACACATACATACATATACCTACACACAGATATAAATGTATGTATACATGCATGCATTCATACATACATCTACACATACAGGCTATGTAGCACGAACATGGACACGGATATCGGACACGACACGAGACATGACAAAATTCAAAAAAAAGATACATGAACACGACAAGTAATATTTTATTATTATTATTATTATATATATATAAATTCTCTCTGTTCTTAATTTTTTGATTCTCTCATACTTTCCAAAAGGTGCATTGTTTTCAACTTTTTCAACGATACTTTTCGAAATAGATATTTCTATATAACTCTACCTGTGTGAGTAGAATAATGAATAATCAACTTATCAAAAAATAATCAAACATGAATAATTAGTTTTATTAAAATAAGATGAAAAACAAAATAAAATCTAAATAATTTACATCTATAGCTTCTATAAAGCAACAAACAAAATAAAAAATAATTTAAAAATAATCTAACTAATACTTACCTACTTCATGATGTGTAAATTCTACTAACATATTTGCTTATGTCAGAACGATATTTTCTTCTTGTTTATTTAACTTACATGTGACATTTAGATATTTAATACATGATCTTTAAATTTTATTTAATGCCGACACGACGTTGGACACAGTGCTGACACATGTGATTTTATGGTTGTTTAGACACGGCATCGGAGTGTCCGATACGTGTTGGGCAAGTGTCGGCGTCCGATACGTGTCCGACACAGTACCAACATGTGATTTTATGGCTGTTTAGACACGGCATCGTAGTGTCTGATACGTGTCGGGCAAGTGTCGATGTCCAATACGTGTCCGACACAGACATGACACTCACTTTGAAGTGTTTGTACTTCATAGGCTCATAGCATACATGTACTCCAAAAATAAATAGTTTTGGGTCATCTCATCTCTTTTTTCCCTAGAGGGATATTTCAGTTTTAGGTTAAGTTTAAAGTTAAAGAAGTCCATATTAAGGAGGAGAAAATTTGTAGTTTGGAACCACAAATGACAAATAAATGAATAACAATTTTAGGTCCTTATTGAAATCTCTTTAAATCTAATTATTCATATCTTAAGAAATATAACCAAATATGCTCATATTCAATCATCATCTAGTTCTAAATAAACAATTATCTTTTTTTCACATTTTTAGAAATAATATATAACTCTACAAATTCTAGCTGCATTAAAAGAGTAGTTAAAGATGTGCTTGGTGAGTCACGGGGTGGTGCTCCACCATGTAAGGATACATCATGATGGAATGAAGAGGTAAAAGCTGTCATTAAGATCAAACAAAACTCTTACAGAGATTTGAAGAAAAATTGTGATGAAGTGAGTTTTGAGAGGTATATGCTAGCCAAGAAGGAGGCTAAGAAAGTTGTTCAGAATGCAAGAGCTAAAGTGTACAAAGAAGTGTATGAGAAATTGGACACCAAAGAGATTGAAAAGGATATATATAGAATTGCTCGAATGAGAGAGAAAGACTAGAGACGTATGTACTGTGAGGTGTGTCAAAAATGAGGATCAGAAGATTTTAGTTCGAGATGAAGAAATCAAAGAAAGATGGAGAGAATTTTTTGACAAATTGTTCAATGATAGTTTTACTCAAGATTTGGATAAGCTTACCATTCAGTGCCAAGATATGAACCGTAATTATATGCGCAGAATTAGCGAATATGAAGTTAAAGAGGCCTTAAAGAGGATGAAGTCAAGGAAAGTTGTTGGCCCGGATGGAATTCCTATTGAGATATGAAGATGCTTAGGAGAGGTGGGCGTGAAATGGTTGACAAACCTCTTTAATAAGATCTGGCTAACTAAAAAGATGCCAAATAAGTGAAGGAAGAGTACCCTAGTACCTCTTTATAAGAACAAAGTTGATATCTAGAGTTGTTCAAACTATCGTGGAATAAAACTCATGTGTCACTATGAAACTCTGGGAAAAGGTAATTGAACACATGTTAAGACAGAATGTTAAAATATCAGAGAACCAATTTGGGTTCAAGCTGGAGCGATCGACGACAAAGGTTATTCATTTGCTTCGTCAACTTATAGAGCGATTTCGAGAGAGAAAGAGAAATTTGCATATAGTCTTTATTGATTTAGAAAAAGCTTATGATAAGGTACTAAGAGAGGTATTATGGTGGACATTGATGAAAAAGAGAGTCCCCATCAAATATATTGACATAATCAGGGACATGTACGATGGAGTAGTGACAAATGTCAGAACTTGTGGAGGTATAACAAGTGATTTTTTTATCACAATTGGATTGCATCAAATATCTGCATTGAGTCCAATCTTATCTGCCATAGTAATGGATGGTCTTACTAGAGCTATTCAGCATGAGATACCATGGTGTATGCTATTTGTTGATGATATTGTCCTAGTCGATAAAACGAGAGCTGGGGTAAATGCAAAATTAGAGTTATGGAGGCAAAACTCTAGAATCTCGAGGTTGTAGATTAAGTAGGACAAAAACAAAGTATATGGAGTGTAAATTCAGTAAACAAAGAATTCAAGATTATAATATTATGACACTAGATGGTCAAGAAATACCAATGAGCAGTCATTTTAAGTACTTGGGTTCTATTATCCAAAAGGTTGGGGAGATCAATAGTGATGTGACTGATAACAACCATAGGATCCAAGCCAGGTGGTTGAAATGGAGAAGCGCCACAGGAGTTTTATGTGATCGTAATATTCCGTTATGGTTGAAGGAAAAGTTTTATATCACACTGTCATTAGGCCAGCTTTGTTCTATGGCATAGAATGTTGGGTTATAAAGCTCATGCCCAGAAGATGAGTGTAGCAAAGATGCGCATACTTCATTGGATATGTGGAACACGAGAGGAGATAAGGTGAGAAATGAGGATATTCGTACTAAGATAGACGTAGTATCTATAGAAGAGAAGAGAGAAAACCACCTACGATGGTTTGATCATGTGCGACGTAGACCTACAGATGTGCCAGTCCGGCGAGTAGAGCATATCAAATTAGGGTAAGTTAAAAGAGCGCAGGGGAGACCGAAGAAAACATGGATGGAGGTAATACGATAAGATATAGAGGCTAAAGGTCTTAGTAAAGGCATATTGCTCGAGAGGAATGAGTGGAGAAAGCTAATACACGTGCCCGATCTAGCGTAATTCTCTTTTAGTTCATGTAGCCTACCCCAAATACTTGGGACAAATGGCTTAGTTGTTATTGTTGTTGTACAAATTCCTTCTAGTCTGAAAGGCACATAGCCATTTACAACTATAACTAGAAAAAAATGGGTTGTGAAATTGTTTCAAATAAATAATTTAAATAAAAAATATAAATATAAATATAAATAGAGACAACAGAGACAATCAAAATTAAAATTCCAATCCAATAAATAAAAATAAGATAGACCTAGTAAATAAAAATATAAAATAGATACAATGAAATTAGAAATCCAACCCACCAAGAGAAAACTTGTCAAATTAGAATTTCAATTTAGTTAGGCTTTTGAGAAAGGAAATCATCAGTTTCAATCTTAAACCTTACAAAGCTTAAAAGAAAAATTATTGGGTGGCTAAAATTAGTAAAAAAAAAGTTTGGGTTGTTCACATGAGCAGTATGTGCATTTTCCGAGTGTTTGTACACACTGCACACACATTACAATTCACTCGGTTCTTTGCATAAATCTTTAAGCGCATGGACTTTCAACAATCCTTTCTTGAGTTGCAATATAAAATCTGTGTAAAGTTTCTTTGTTCAGCTGATACCATACAACAACCACCATAGCCTTTTATCGAAAACAAGTAGAGCCCATGCAACCTAACTATTCATCAATAAATCCCTTTATTGACGGTTCAACTGGTGCAAGTTTATCCTTTCTGAACCAAAATTACTGAAAAACTTTATATAGAGAGAGAGAGAGAGACTTGTGTCCTTCCAAAAGGATTTAAGGCCGAATCCTTCCCACTCAAATATCAACATCCGACATTCGAATACAAGATCCGCTCAGTTGAAGTTCATATATATTATTTCAAATATTTATAAATCAAAAATCAAGTATTTTGAGTACTTTTTGCCCATACATGAAGTAGGGAGAAAACGGACGGTCTAAATAGTGAGTTGTTTAGTTTAACAGTGTAGAACATTTGAAACCTAACAAAAATTGGCTTGTAGTGAGTTTTAAATATTTAAATCATAATCAAATGGCCGGATCGAGAATTTGTATGTCTAAAGACATAAATCTAACCAACTTACTACTTTCGGCCGTCCATTTTGCGCCGCTTGATAGATGGGCAAAAAGCATTCAAAACACTTGATTTTTGATTTATAAATACTTGAAATAATATAGATCAACTTCAACGTAGTGGATTTTGTATTCGAATGTCAGAGGGTTGTATTTGAGTTGGAAGTATTCAGGCTCAAATCCTTTTGGAAGAACACAAGTCTATCTCAACCATAAACACATCCTATACTAGAATTACTAGTGTCATCCTTCTGTACAAATATATATTAATGACCCTTAATTACATCTCTTGGTTCTCTGCAATGGGCTACATGCAAATCTATTGACCTCCATGAGACAAATATGTTGAAAGTTATTTAAGATGTTCTTAATAAATAAATAATGCAAATTGACGCTGTTTCTTAGTAAATCACATAATGAAGTCATTTAAGATGTATCTTAATAAATCACATACATAACTTCCGCGTTCAAGTAGAAACCAAATTGATGCAAATTATGTCAGACAGAATTAGTGAAGAGTGAAGACCATAAATAGCTACATACCTCTCTAGTCCGTGCAATGCCTCCATCAGCAGGGACAATAGGGACTCTCTGCAAGACATGCAATAAGAAAATGTTATGAAAAAGAGCATGGAACAATAGCATACTGAATGATCAAACTAGCGCACTTTGTAACTTACGTGTGGTTTCCATCCTAGCTCATCTGGGCAACGGAATGTAGCTTCATTAACTGCTTGAGTCTCAAGTGCAAACCTTGTTGCACCACTGTTAACTCCAAAGTGGAGCTGGTAAACAACAGATCAATATGAAACAAGAAAAGGTTTATAAGATAAAGTTGAAGGAGAAACAACAAAAATCAAAGAGCATCATCCATGTAAAGATAGCAGCTAACCAGGCAATCAACCAGTATAAGATGTTAAGATACATAAACTGTTTATAAATTTGTAGGCAGTGACATTCTAAGATCATTGAATTACATTCGGTTATCACTGTGATTCTCTCATTAAATAGAGCGGGTTACATTGGAAGTTCAACAAAGGGATCACATATCGGAGAAATAAAACATGAATTTGCATCACATAGTGAATTAATGAGAGCAGATATTGGTCATGGATGGTGGTCCACAATGCTTGACCATGTTAAGGGAGAATCTAGAAGTTACTGTAACAATTTGGGGAAAATAATCAAGAATCATGGCTTGGGTTCAAGTTTGCACTTAGGGATCAACATGATTTCTACAGGATTCCTATCAATACATTAATTCTTCTCAGTTTCTCAACATTCTAGTCTAGGAAACTTTTAGACTTGCATGAGCCAATATTGTGTACCATTAATGTAGGACTTCTTTATGCGCCAATTGTCCCTGTATGTTCCATGTTTGAGCTCTCTCGCACTCAGCTGCCTGCTAATGACTTGTTATAAAGGACTGCGGGCGGGAAGTTGCTCAAACTTATGGAGCCTCTTGATGCAGTACTTTCCTCTATAATTAAACTGATATTCACGGTTATAAATATGGACTTATCCAATGCTTAAACAAAGCATACACAAATATCAACTACTCTGATCCTTCACTACAAACAAGGGTTCACACATCTATGCAGACCTAAAAAGTACGACAGTTGCCAAGTTATGAACCATATGGATGATCAAAGCCAAATGATGGAAACAAAGGCTTTCTTCCTCAGTTTTTGCTTCAAAGAGTGTATTAGGTGCTTTGAATTGACAACTTAAGTTCAAATAGGAGCTAATTACCTTTCTAGAGGAAAAAGTATTGCAATCCTACTTTTATTTCAAACATGGAATATTTTTCAGAACATTAATAATAGCTCCAACCTCATTCTTTTTTGAGGAAAACAGTGAGGCTGAAATCCCAACCTACCCACCTGCCCTGCGTCTCAGTAAAAAGTTTCTAAAGAAATATTATTCGAATAAAAGGTTTGAAGCAAAATATAGTTTGTGACGTACAAACACATTAAAAGCAGAATAAAATAAAAAGGAAACACTTGAGCTACAAAACAAAAATTATCTAGCAATTTCCAATGATGCTGATTCTCCAAGTCGCTCACCTCATTCTTCTATAAAGCATATATATCAGCCTTATAACAAATTACCAATGCTTTAAAATCTCACATGGGTATCAGTATTGGCCAATGATTTTTAGTATCAATGTTGTGAATATCAACCATCAATATGAGCAATATCGAACCAGATATTGGGTGATATTCCAGAGTTAATATTGTATCAAGTACCTTAAAATCCTATATGATATACACCAGAACTGGCTGATATTTGGAACCATGAGTTTATCTTTGCTAGCAAACTGATGTGTAATACATATCAAAATTCTAGGATACATATCTTATAGATCAATACATCCTTAAGAATTCTTACCAAAGGCACTAGGGAGAAGAATATACTAAAGGTTATAATAACCAAAACATGCATTACAAATTTTCAGAATCAACTCAAATCTACCTAAAAAAAATAGTATAAGCATAATTCTCGATGCATAATGTAGGCAAAGAACAAGTTAGCAACTGACCCAGAGAACTTGTCCAGTGTTTGAAGATATTTTGTCCCGACCAGCCACAGCAGACTCCAATATTTATAAAGCTGGGCAAGTGCTCCTTGTCCAGCAGTCTCAAGAACAGTACAACTACTGAGATCAAGGCCTTTCGGTAATCCTTTCTTCTGCATACATCCTTTCAGGTTATTGACGATTGTTTCTGTTGGGTTTTCTGAGACTCCATGAAATTTCTTAAACCCAGTGACATGAACTGTTACACCCGAAGGACCTTCTGAACCCATTTATCGATAATTTAAGGTTTGTATCACCGAAGTTTTCTTTATTTGTTCTTCAATTATATATGACCAATTGTTGCAGCAATCTAACAGGGATTAATTTTCTATTACCTGCCTTAAGATGAGCAGACAATAGAAGCAGCAATTTGAGTATAACAAAAAAAATAAAAAAAATTGCGGTACGGATATTGAATCAAAGAGACCCATCAGTTGAAAATTATACAGCATTGCCTCATACCACAAGGAAATATAAGATAGAAATATTGTCTTGCCACTGATTATAATGACAGCAATTGCAATAATAATTGGAAAAAAAAACTCAAGTAGCATCAGATTTTAGATTAAATTTAACCTTTACATCAAGAAATACACAAATAATAACAAGTCAGTGTGATTCAACAAGAAATTGTAAAATTAGCAATACTGGTAACACATCCTAAATAAAACTGAATAGCGTCACATCCAATATAAAATTTGAGCGTGAATCGTGATCATAAACGAAGAAACCAATTCTCTAACCAGAAATGCACAGATCAAATTAAAAAAAACAGCAAGTTCACAGTAATTGATCTATTGAAACCAAAACAGAATTAATTAAAAGAACACATAATTGAAATCAAATTCTACAACAGAATCCACAACCAAACAAATCCTCCCTAAAGATCACAACTTGTTCACATAAAAATTAAGGACTAAAAACAGAGCCACCATCAAAGTTCTCACCTTTTCCGCAAAACACTGAATCAAAGATCGAAACAACAAAAACCCAAAAAAAAAACGATCAAAAACACTAAAACCAGATACAAATCCCACAACTTCTCACCTTTCACCCTCTAACAAAAGCAAAGAGATAGCTTTCTGCGATTGAACAAAGGATGTACTAAAAAAACTCCAAACGGGTAGAGAAGAGAGAGTGGAGGATCTCTATCAAAAGAGCATAGCGATTGTAAACTAGAGACTAAAAGAGAGAGATACGAGAGAGAAGAACACAAACATACCTTGGCTTTCTTTCTTTACTCTCTCTCTCTCTCGCTCTCTCTCTCTCTCTCTCTGTTTTGTCTCGTAAAAATTACTTTCTGTGATTACTGACGCTGCCGCTCAGAAATCTACTGATTTATCAAAAGAGGAGGGGGAGGAGGAGAAGAAGGACAGGAAGCTGAGGGAGAACGAAGAAAGAGAGAGAACTCTCTCACGAAAGAAGGCAGGTGGATAAAATTTTTATATGAGTCACAGAAAAAATCTCTTGAATTTGACTATCACATACCGCTATTAATAAAAATCGATCGATTAATCTAAAAAAGAAAAGAAAAAATAAGGAGAAACAAGAAGAAACTGAGATAGAAAGAACAAGGAGAGTCACGTTGCTCTTTCTCAGAAAAAGATAAATAAATATACAAAAATTTTATAAGCAAAGGGAGAAAATTTTATTTCGATGGGCTTTGATTATTGGTTAGACTTTGACAAAGTCTTTGTTTAGTATTGTGCTCGTCGCCAACCTCCACCAACCCCCGCATAGATATCTATGCGGGAGCCCCGCATTCTTGCTTTCTTTTTCAATGATTAAAGCCATCCAGAATGTACAGTAGCGCACTCTGCTTTGTCTCTTTATTCCTCTCTTCTCTCATGACCGTGATCTGAAACTGTACGATAATATTTTCCTCTTGTTGCTTTATTTTGCTGGAACTGGAATTGCACAATGATGTTCTTCAATGGGGACATCAGAGAGTCCTCTCACGCTCTTTGAGCTTCTTAGTTTTTGATTCCTTATCTGAAAGCATGGTTCTTTGGGCTGACTAACCTTCGAAATTATTGTGGTCAGCAGTTGTGCATGGCGTCTACATAATTGAAAATTAATGCTTGGTGATGAACATATATTGTTTATCTCGATATATGAGTAATGCCATGAAAGAGTGACATTAAGACTATTAGTCCACACATCACTCTTTTTATTAGTGACAGCGTTATGATTAGTTTTGATTGTGTTCTTGGCTTAACATGGCTTAACAAGGAGTGACAAATATATATGCTTGTGTGTATTGGAGAGAAAAGAGAATAATGTGGTCAGTAGAGCCTGAATTTTGATTAGCTCGAGGCAGACAAAGTAAAAGAGAGATTTTCTCGTTTGTTCTAACAAACTATTT
Source organism: Agave tequilana (assembly GCA_038442645.1). Lineage (NCBI taxonomy): Eukaryota > Viridiplantae > Streptophyta > Magnoliopsida > Asparagales > Asparagaceae > Agave > Agave tequilana. The sequence continues at coordinate 426,306 of JAVJIF010001824.1, forward strand.
TCTTTTGACTGACTAAGAAAAAGTTTTGTCACCTTAGTCTGTGGACCTATTTAAGAAACAAAATAGTATATATGAGAGACATGGTGGTCATATCTACCCCCTCCTCGCAGTTTCGGTTCATGTGTGTGAGCCACATACACATACAATAAGATGACTAATCACGCAATGACACATAGATTGAAACTAGGGGTGAGCATCGGTCGGTTCGATTCGGTTTTTGCTAATTTTTGCAAAACCGAACCGAACCGATTAGACTTAGTAACCGAACCGAACCGAATTGACTCAGTTCGGTTCGGTTTTTCGGTTTTTTCGGTTAGGTCAATATATTGTCATCATTTCTTACATTTTTTAATCACCATTATATATATTATCATCCTTTAATATTACAATCTCAAATATCCATTACCCAAATTAGAAATAAGAAAAAGATTCTAAGCTTAATGTGAATTGAAAATTTCATATTCTAAAACTTTTACACCATATTTGAGCTCTTATATCAAAACTCATATAATTATTACTAACTTTTAATGATAAGAATGAAAAAAAGAACTATATTAATATAAATATTATTCTCAATTGTGATGGTATACTTAATATTGCTTTCACGTATTTAACATAAAAAAGATGGTATTACTAAAACTAATGAGATAAGCTTCCACCAGTTTTTATTATGAACTATATGATTCACTAAATTGAATTTGAGTAGGTTAATATATAGGGTGAGAAATTCAGTTCGGTTCGGTTTGTTCGGGTTTTGGAACACAAAACCGAAACCCGACCGAATTAGAGCGGTTCGGTTCGGTTCGGGTTCGGGTTTCGGTTTTTGATCGGTTATTTCGGTTATAACCGAACTCTGCTCACCCCTAATTGAAACCCTTATAAAGATTATGAGAGTTTCAATCCACGTGTCAACGCGTGATTAGTCTGAAACCCCTTCCCTCAATACAAAATAGTACACATGTCTATCTCTCTCTCTCTCTCTCTCCCGTCTTGCACAATATATTATGTGGTATAGGACCATTTGATGCTTTGTTAGTGTAAACGGAAATAAAAATATTCAGGATATTCTTATGACATCTTGTTTTGTTTGCTTGTTTATTTTTAGACAATTTTTGTAGTTCATTAGGAACGAGAAGGGCATGTTTTCATTGTCCCAGATGCAATTAATTACTTCCACGTAATCAAATTTTTTTGAGAGAACCCACCTAATCAATTATTGCAGCAACCAAAAAAAAAAAAAATTTAAAGATTCTCCTCCCCCTTTTTTCATCCTAGAAAAGGCAAAATATAGTCACAATGTTTAGCTAAAAAAGAAAATAGAATATAATAATACAACATGGAAACACCAAAAAGAATTCAAGGAACAGCGTATGACATTAATCTGATGGTTATCAGAGATGCATGGAATATTTAACCTTCTACGTTTTCTTTTTTACTTGTAACCCGTTTTCGAAAATTAGTGGGGTATTTGCTTCAAGGGATAAGTTTATGAAAAAGTATTGTTGCGGTAGTTCAAAGCTACGTAGCGATAACTTGGAGAGAAAATTTTCTCCTGTATCGAGAATAATAGCAGAAAAATACTGTTTAGATTGTCAATTCGGAAGTTTTTATGTATCGTACTATTTTATCGGTGGCATTGAGGTTTAACTCAACGGTGATAATCAAATCGAGCAAAGTGAGATTTCTCCCGTCACTCCTTCTTACGTTTTGTCTGTCCATCTGTCTTTCAAAAAAAAGAGAGCACAGAGAACTATGACGCTCTCTCCTTCCCCCCTCTCCCCTTCCCTCCCTCCTCTCTCCCTCTCCCTCTCCCTCTCCCTACTCCTCCTCCTTCCTTCCCTCTTCGTCCTCTCAGTAATCTAGTAAACATCCCATTTAATATTCTATCTGAGCTGAAGACCGTCCACGCCAATCCAGATTGGCTGGCCCGGCCCGTAGACCCACTATATGCAACTGGAGTATTCCGCACGAAAATGAATCAAATCTCATCACGGCCGTGAGCCAAGCCCATCAGCCCATCCCGTCCCCGTCACCATCAGGCCCCACTCAAACCGGCACCCCACGGTTTTCACCCGCACATCGCCGCTGGGTCCCACAGACTGAGAGAATTAAATCGCCGCCGAAAGTAACGGCGACGTCTCCTTCTTGCTCGCGAGTCCGAGGATGGCGCTGCCGCTCTTCGCCACCGCCACCGCCACCGCCACCGCCACCGCTCACTTCTGCTGCAAGGGGCTCCGCTCCGATCACCGCCCGGTGAGTCTTGCTCGATCATCTCGTAAGAGCTCGTACTGTGTGTACAGTCAGTTCATGTGGGACCCGCCATGCTTGGTGCTAGTGTTTTCAGTGATCGACGGTAGTAGATGCGCTATGATTGATGCTTGATGCATAGAGGTTGAAGATTTTGTGTTTGTCCAATTTAGGGTTGGGGGTTTAACGAGGGTTTCAGTTTGTGCTTTGAGGATGAAGAAAATGTTACATTTTGGGTGTAATTCCTGAGCAAAGTCTCTCGAGTCTTGCCTCGCTGCCAAATTCAGTAACTAACTACTCTAATTTTTTGCCACAAGCAACACAGGAACACTAAATTAAGTCCAATCAGGCTACCAGTGATAACTTGTGTAGCCTGGAGAATGGAGCGAGGAAATTAAATTGAACTAAAGTAAAGGAAATTACAACTACAACTACATAAAGTAAAAAAATACATATATTCATATGAGTCAAATATACACATATAATTGTGTCTAAATATCTGGGCTTTCGGCAATTGCTGGAGTGTTCATGCCAGAGTATGATACTCGTGTCTTTCTCTGTAAAGCATCACATGTAACCATTTTACTCAAAAGGCCCAAGCTGATGAGTTGTTTGTTAATAGTCTATATTAAGCAATTTTAACACTTAAATAACAAAATTTGTATCGTTAGATTTGGTTATCACCAAAGCTAAATGACCATCCTAGCTCGGTTCCGTTCTCTATTGAATTAGTGTTTTTCCCTTAGATCGTCAAGATGAATGAGTTTCAATATATGGTAAAAAAATATAGCACAAGAAATGTATGTATCTATAAGAAGTCAGAGGAAGCATAAATCGATGATAAATTGAGAGAGAATTGGGTGAGGCAGCAGTATTAAAGCTGTTGTAACAAAGGGGATGATCCTAATAGAGTTTAGTGGACAAAACGGATTGATTAGCTAACTGTTCACCCTGAAGATTTGGTGTTAATAAGGGCTTTGTTGTGTTTGTTCTTGTTGGTTTAGCAATTGACACATATCTTGGTAAGGGTGTCAATGGTCCAGGGGTTCAGTGTTCAAGCTCTGGTTGGTAACTACTCCAGTTGATCGAGCTTGCAAGTTGGATTCAATATCGAGTGCGAAGGCCATATTCTAGAACTTCAACCCTAGAATTTAACTAATTAGTTGGTCTTCTATTATTCCTGGTCCTTAACTGGTTACAAGGTTAATGCTTCATAACTGTTCAGCTGCAAATGACATTGACAGAAGTAAAACTTTGATTATTCAAACTAGAAATATCATTCAAACATGGTTAAATAAATGCTCAGAGTTTCTACTATGAAAACTTATCTTAAAGGAAAAAATAAAGAAGAATTTTTTAAAAAAGGGCTTCACATACATCATAGCTGACCCAACAATTTGGGATAGCAATGTTGCTTTTGTTGTTATAGAACAAACATCAAGTAGTGATATCCTGATGTTATTAATTTTGGAAGTGTGTCTCTTCACTCTTTCAAACATCAGTTACTGGATAGGCACGCTTATATATGCACAGTCCACTGATGAACGAGCTTATTGAGCTTAGACAACTCGAGCAGGAATGTCTTGAGCTCAACTTGTTTAAACATTCGGGCTTAAGTCGCTTGACTGTGACTTGGTTAGTTAAGTAAATAAGTTGAAAAAGCTGTTATAAAGCTTAGAGCATTTTGTGAATGTCTTCTCTGATTTACAGCCATATGTTTTGGTGATTGTGAGTATAAAATAACAATCATCCAAGCAAACAAGATGAGCAAGGTTTCCCTCGGAATGGTTAAGTACAGTTAAAATTTCCAGGATATGGCAGGGGAAGAGAATTATAGATGCAGAAGAATGTGTACCAGTTGAGTCTAACATTTGGTTCGACCTAGGTTCCTTCCTCGTTAGATCATCTGGTCGCTTTACTGATAACCATGATCTTAAATGCTTATTCTTTACTCAATGGTGCTATTCTAAGCTTCATCCACTTAACTGAGTCCGGCATTTTATCCATCCTATGCATGCTAAACATTCAAGCACTATACTTCTTCAGTGGTATCTTTTATTTGTTTATTTTCCTTTTTTTATCACCACTATCTATTATCTACTGCCTTCCCAAAGAATACATTATATCTAGGAAGATGTTGTCAAGATATTGCTTCTGATGAAAGAGGTCAAAGATTTATTAAACATAGGGAAGTCAGAGAACTTAAATTCTCGGATATATCTACTTCAGATTTATTGATCATTTACTTCCATTCTATTTAATGGGCTTACGAGGTGAAGTAACTTCAACCTATATCACTTTGAAAACACACAGCATTCTATAGTGGATGTTGCCCAAATGGTTATACAAATATAATGCAACAGCAAGTGATCTTTCTACATCACATAAATGAGGCACATCTGAGTTAAAAGTTTCGACTTTCTTAAAATTTCTTATGTATCTGGATCACTTGGACATATGTTTACATTTAAGTATGAATGCTGATTGAGGAGCCATCTATCCAATACACATTTTTTGTCCATTGGTTGATATTCTCATTACCTCTTTGGCGATATATATTTTTTTCTATGGTTATATCTTGATGTTGTATGCTTAAATATGCTACAAACTACAAATCTTTGATGTTTTTAGGCATTTATACTTGTGGATGTATGTAGGTCAATTCACAATACCCCTTCTTTTCTCTTCATTGCCGTTTTGTGCTTTCCCACTCCTCTGCTATCATCAGCCCTCGAGTTTGCGGATTGAAATTTTGGATGCTTTAAAAGCTAAGACATCTGAAATCCACTGGAAGGTAGAAATCATGGGAAAGATCAAGAAACTGACTGCTTCGAAAATGCATTGTCCTCTGATGGGAAACCTGCTCAAAGATGGGCAAGTTCTGAATGATCAGTTATATTACCAACCTACAAACAACTATATGAGATATAACCTTTTCTTATTGTACTTCTTCCAGAACCCAGGAAGCTAGAAATCGTAGGAAAAGTTCAAGAAGCTGACTGCTTCGAAAGTACATTGTGCTCTTATGGGAGACCTGTTCAAGATGGGCAACTCCTGAATGGTCAGTTATATTACCAACCTACGAACAACTATATGAGATATAACCTTTTCTTATTGTACTTCTTCCAGTTATCCCCAAAGACCTGGATAAGCAATCTGTTCTTGTTGTTGTACTTTTCCATTAACTTTTTGTTTTTATTAGAACATTGTTGCAATCTGAGGATATTAACTATCATAAAAGTATTTCTTGCTTTTAAATAAAAAAAATTACCTTTTGCTCTCTTGCAGTTAAACTCAAAACTAGTCTGAAATTTTTAGCGTCCTTATTCATGAATTTTAGTGGATGCACACTTCCACTTTATTATGTCAAAATTGTTACCCGAGGTCATACAACACACAGAAGCTGTATTTTTCTCCCATTTGAAATGTTTATTAGACTATCTTCCTTTCAGTTCTACTTGATGATAGATGAGGAAATGGATGCATCATTCTATGCCTGCAGTTTCTATGTTGAGTTCAGTGCTGCCAAGTGTATTATATCACCCCAAGGACCTGGTATAAACACCCCGAATGGTTTTAAAAATAGTGAACTGACACCCTAAGAAAATGAAGAAAGACCTTATCCTTAAAACGCTACCTAATCCTCAGAAGGACACATAGGAAAATGGTAGAGGATAGCAGGCGAAAGACTACTTAAGCATCTTGGTTGAAAAAGGTTCAGTATCTGCAGTCAAGTTTCTTGGTGATATTTTTCTAGCGCATTTTCACATAATTATCATATTCTGAGGGATCCTTATGCTTCCAGGTGTATACTTCTCGGTGGAGTTCAAAAATCACATTTCTCCTCCAAATTCTAACTTACGTGTCATCTCTGTGGGAGATTGAGAATCTTTGGTTATTGTTTACATTATCATCGTCATCGCCATTATTTCTTTAGTCTGTATCCATCTAGATTAATGACTATGTGATGCCATGGCACCTTGGCTTGTATTGTGCATCAGTGTGCGATGCCATTTGTAAGTCGATCTTATATCTTACCCACTGTTGTAAATGTCGGCCGATATACCGGTATATCGGCCAATATATCAGTATTTTATCCAAAACGATACGGTAAGTATAAAATTTTACCGAATATCATTTTAGACCGATATGGGCCGATATATCGCCATGTGGCCGATATCCGAGATGAAAATATCCGATATATCGTCACGTGATGCATTTAAGGAGCTTCTACAAAGGGTCTGTTTGGATTTAAGGAATTGGTGTGAAGTGAGGAAGTAGGAAGTAAGATTTATTTCCTTTAGGAAAAAGGGAAATGAGTAGTAAGTTTTCTGGTGTTTGGATGGTTGTTGGGAAGTGTGGTTTGGAAAATGTTTTGTCGTTTCCGGTGTGGATGGTAATGAAAAGTGGAAATGGAAAAGTTGACCACAAAGTTGACCGCAAAATAATATTAAAATAAAAATTAATTAAGAAAAATAAAAAATAGATTGTAATTAGAATGCAAGTGAGATTTACATGACCAAAAAATTAACTGTTTTATGCTATAACTTATTATAAATGAGATTTACATGACCACAAAATTAACTGTAGCACTCTGGAAGTGAGAAAATGGTTGTGTAAAAGAGAGATGAAAAAGGGAAAAGGGGGTTTTCTTATTTTCCTTTTCCGGTGTTTGGATTGATAGGGAAATGAGCAATTATACTTCCCCACTTCCTCACTTCACTCGGATTCCTTACATCCAAACACGCCCAAAAAGTAATTATTCCCTATGAGTTTATGACTCTAAACTTAATTTAAGTAGTTTCATATGATTTATGTAGGCAATCACATGTATATTCTTCTTCTGATATGATGTCCGATTTGACGTCTGGTATTTAGTACCATAACGCGATATATCACTCGGTATTCGATATCCGGTATATAATTTTACCGACCAAAATATCACCGATACCCGATATTTAAAACACTGATCTTACCCATGGTTCAAAGTCGTGATCTCGGCCGCCGACTCGGCTGGCACTGAGACGGATCGGTCGCGACGACTCGGATCGGTCTCAGGCGATACGCGCAAAACGCTACATAGAAAACTCAATTTTTTTTAAAAAAAACGACAAATCTTAAAAAAATGTATACATCAACATTCATGTTTCACATGTACAAAACATATCACCTAGCACACTAAACATAAATGAAAGTATAAATACAAGCGTCGTCGGTAGAAACATATCAAAATACATGCACAATATGGTAAATTACACAAAATATATTCATAAATACATGCTAATATAGTCATTTCTATATTGAATTGCGATGAGACACAAATCATCATAATCCTCTTTGTGGTAAGTAGATAAATACTCGTAGATTTCTCAAGTTGTGGTTTGTAATTATAGACATATTTCACACCATAATGTTGACCTGATGTCAAACTAAACCCTTGCATATGACTTTCAAGACTATAAGTTCCTCCATCAGCACTATTATACCCCCATTATTGCCATTATCGCCATCACCGCCATCACCGCCATCATTATCATCACCATCGTCACCATCATCATTAGTAGAATTGGATAGAACTCTCACATCTTTACTACCATCACCATCATCACTATTAGAACTACTTCTCTTATACCTCTATTTTTCTCACTATGATGAATACCTTCATTGAAGAGGAAGAACTTTGAAATAACTTTTCCAAATTTTTTAATCTGTCCGATAAGAATGTGCTTTTAATTGTTTTCTGTTTCGATGGGAACATGTAAGGATCAATTTTTTTAAAAATTAAAGAGATCTATTTAAAATTACTTAAATCAAACTATAAGTCTCAGTCTCTCATATCTAGACTTAATCAAACTAAATTAAATCATATCTAATTAAATTTAAAAATCAGATCTATTTAAAAAATAAATCTATAAATTAAATTTAAAAATCAGATCTATAAATTTTAAATCAATATCTTTAAGTTAGATTAAATTTTAAACCTACACCTATACCTTTAAATTAAATTAAATTAAATTTTAAACTAAACTAAATTAAATCATACTTACTTAATATCTACTTTATATTATATTTACTTTATATTAAACTAAATATCTACTTTATATTCTATTATTATATTAAATTAAAATAAATATTTAATTTATATTAAATATATAAAGAGGGAGATTAAGAGAGATTAAGAGAGGAACAGAGGGGGAGAGAGAAATCGAGAGACAAAAGAGGGAGACAGAGAGGGGGAGAGAGATAGGATGGGGAGAGAGGGGGAGAGTCGGGAGCAGGGAGAGAGATTGAGAGACAGAGGGAGGGAGATAAAGAAGGGGAGAGAGATCAGAGGGAGAGAGGTGGGAGAGATCGAGAGCAGGGAGAGAGCTTGAGAGACAGAGGGATGGAGACAGATCAGAGATAGGGAGAGAGTGGGGAAAGATCGGAGGTAGGGAGGGTAGAGAGACTGGAAGAGAGATTGAGAGTGAGAAAGAGAGAGATCGAGAGTGAGAAAGAGAGAGAAAAGAGATACCTGGAGGCGATCAGCTGCGGCAACGAACGACGATGGTGCTCACGCGAACGCATGGTTCAAAAACTCGGCCATTCCGGTTTTGACTCGGTCGAGACCCGAACAGCCTTTTTCATTCTGGGACCGCTCTATGAGTCAACCTACTGCATTGTTTTGCTTGCCTCGGGGCGGACTCGGCCAAGTCACCTGAATCGAACTCGGTCGAGTTGGCCGAGTCGATGTCGAGGCAGTCCCGAGTCAAGGCCGAGTCAAGCCAAAATTTTATATAATTAATTTCATATAATTTAAATTTTATTAGAAAGGTAGAGCTAATCTTTACTTTTGTGAAAAGAGTAGTTAATTTAAATTTGATTAATTTCATATAATTTACTAAATTATTCATTTATTTTAATATTTTAATACTGTGACACATGTATTTATATATTATCTTCATGTTTAGTTTGCTAGGTGATATGTTTTGAACATGTTATACATCAATTTTGATGTCGACATTTTTTTAAGATTTGTCGTGATTTTTTCAGCATTTTTTGAGCCCTTTATGTAGCGTTTCGCGCGTCTCGCCCGAGTTGGGGTTGCGACTGATGTAGAACGGTGCCCGTCGAGTCGACGACCGAGACCACGACTTTGAACCATGCATGAACGGCGATCGGCGAGGCAAGGAAGGAGGTAAGGTGAAATTTTTTTCCCTTTTCTCCCTTTTCCCCTTTTTACTCAATGAACCAAAGCCGTGACTCCACAGGACTCGGTCGTGACTCGGTTGAGTCTGTGAAATCCTGTATATGGCAACTACAACACTAGAGGGGAGTGAATAGTGTTTACTAAATTTTCACTAGAAATGTTAGTAACTATGAAAATTAAAACAATCACAGAGAATAAAATCAGAATAGCAAACACAAACACAATAATTTTATCCTGATTCGGTCCTCTTGACCTACATCCAGTCTCCAAGCAATCTCGTTTGAGATTTTCCTTAATCTTGATTTTGAAAACTACAAAATCAACATATGTACACTAATTGACAACATCCTTGCTAATTTTGTACACCTCTTCTCTATACCGAGAAGATTTTTACCTTTTACCAATTACAACTTTCAATCTACAAAGCCTTGAATGTGGAGAGCAAATAGTTCTTTACTATGACTTATAGAGTTTCTCTTCTACTTCTGCCTAACAAGTTATTTAAAAGTGGACTAGGCAAAATGAGAGAGAACCTTTGCATCTTGATAGAAATTTCAGAACTTTTGAAGTCAAGAGATTGTAATGAATTGTATGTCTCAAAGTCCAAGAATCCCTAGCTATTTATAGGGCTTTTGGTAACTAAAAATCAGTTATTTGGACATTTCAAAATCTAAGAAAATAACTGTTAGAAAGGAGGGAATAGGTCTCAGTAAACTAGAATAATAACAACTATAAACGGCCAAATCAGTCGACTAGAAGATGTATCAGTCGACTGATAAGTGTCTTTTCAGGCAACGTCGATTGGATATGAAGTAGGTCGACTGAAAATAGGATCTGTGAACTATTAGTCGACTGGTCTAAGACATCGGTCGACTGATCAAGTCAAACTGAGAAAACCTAGAGTCATTGAAATACAGAAGTCAACTGATATATATTATAGGTCGACTGAACAAGGTACCAGAAGATGATCTAGGTTCTGTAGGAGGTATTAGTCGACTGGACCAAAGAATAGTTCGACTAATACATGTATGTGAGTGCACAAACATGGGTTTAAGGTCTTTGTGTGTATTCAAGGCTTTTACAACAACTACTAAGACATCAAAAACAAAATTACAACATTATGAATGTTACATGACTTGAATCTTCACTTGAGCCTTGACACATCAGTATAGGAGTTTGATATGAGCTTGATAGGCAGATAATTTAGTTTTGAATACTGCATAAAATATTAGTATAACCACTTATGTTGTTATCATCAAAACATTAAAATAAGAGATCCAACATTCTCCCCATTTTTGATGATGATAACCTAATTCTCCCTCTGCATTAATGATGTGAGAAAACAAATAACACATAAACAAATAACACTCCCCCTGTGTTAATGCTTTGTTAATTTCTCCCCCTTTATCATAAACAAAGAAGAATACATAAAACTGAAGATAGAGTTATTACAAAATATGGCCATAAGGAACACATAAGAAGCAACACAGAGTTATTACAACACATGTAGCATAACACAGAAAAATTTAAAAAATATAGTTTTGAACTGAAATAAAATTACATATACTAAGATAGAAATGCATCCATAAGTCGTCTTCAATAATCAGATCCGGGAGGAGATGGAGGTGGAAACCGGGCAAAGTATGCACGCTGTGCATCATACATCTTATCAAACTTCAAAGACATAGAATGAAACTTCTTCATGAGAGAACTCTGATTTTCTAAAATATGAGCATTGGATTCAAGTAAGGAGTTGTGATGTGCAAAGAGTTGATCATGTTGCTCAAAAAGACGATTTTACCCAGATTTCAACTCAGTAATTTGAGCAGAGGCAGAGTTATAGTAAGCATCACTGAAACCATAAGATGAAGGAGGTGGAACATGATGTTTTTCAGGTTAGGTAGATGGTGATTCTTGAGGTTGGGTATCATGAGGGGTAGATGAGATGGACCAGCTTTGTTTGACCAATAAGAGAGGGAATTTTCATCCTTAGAAGAACAGTGTGGTTAAACAAAATGACTAACCACATTCATTTCATTCTTAAGATCAACTTTAACTTTCTTAAAAATGAAAGTGAGGAAAGAATCATATGGAAGAAATATGGAGTTATGCTTTTTAATAGTGTCAAAAGTAACATCAGCATAATTAACTTTAAGACCAGCCATGACAACATTAACACAAATAGTCAAGTCTTGAGAGAAGTAATCAAAAGAACTGATTTTGAGAATCAAGTTGTAAGCTAAATTTTTTTCAATGAGTCTTGGAATAGGTTTTAACTTGTTATTTGTCATGGATAATCCCTTACCAGGTAGAAAAATTTCAGATAAGATATCATCATCATACATTTTGATTTGATCAAGAGTGAGTCCCTTACAGGGAATGCCAAGAATTTTTTCAAGTGATTTTGTGGTCAATTCAATTTCCTCGCCTTTGACTAATGTATCAGTGATAAGAACATTTGCATGAGTAACAAGAGTCAAATTAGCATAAAATAAAATCACAAGAGATGGATAATAGGATGCTTTATTTTCAGCAGAAAATAGATTGAAAAGTCCAGATTTTTCAAAATATGAAGCAAGATTATAGGAGCAAAAATCTAGAAAATAGACAAATCTACGTGGACTAATTTCTAGATTTGAAAGTCTCAAGAATTTAGGTAGAATATCTTCATCTCTAAGATAAATTTCAAGATTTTCAGTTAAAGTGGAAGGATTCAACTGAGATTTCTTAAATTTAAACATGATAGAAATGAAATTGGGAGAGATTGAAGCTTACAAAAGGGATGTAGATGAAGAAAAGAGATGGAAGATGTTGGCCAATTGGAATTGCTGCTGGAGAAGAAGATCCGATCGATTGGGCTTGGTGCTGGTACTCAGTCGAAGGAGAAAAGGAGCTGCTGTTAATTTTAGGGCAGATCTGAACTGTTGAGTTGTTAGGGTGAAAAGGAGGGGTTTTGAGAGAACCCAAGGGTGGAGATTCATCAAATTGATGATGAACGACTAGGATAAGAGATAGTAGAAGTCGGATATAAGTTATAGGGTGTAAAAAGAATAAGTTTGAGGAGGATCCAATAAGTAAAAATCAGAAAACCGACAGTATTAGTCGACTGGTAAAAGCTATTAGTCGACTGATGGTCTGTGTACTGAGACTTACAAATAACACATCAAATCTATGTTATGTAAATTTTTAAAAAATTATATAAAATATTTTATCAGAAATAAAGCAAATATTGAGTTCTCTTCTAAATTTAACAAAAATTTCTTCTTTTAAAGGTTTAGTCAATATATCTGCAATTTATTTATCAGAAGATATAAGTCCAAAGATATATCACCCTTAATAGCATGATCACGTAAAAAATGACATCGAATATCATATGTTTTGTACGTGAGTGCTGAATATGATTTTTAAATAAATTAATAGCACCTGTATTATCACATATTATTGAAGATATAGGACAATTTATGACAGTCAATTAAAGTTTGTTTCATCCAAAAAAACTTGGGCACATGCTATACTAACAGTGATATATTCTGCTTCTATTGTAGATAGTAACACAGAGTTTTGTTTCTTGCTGAACCAAAAATCTAGTGAATGTCCCAAAAAGTGACATGTATCACTAGTACTCTTTCTATCTGATTTACAGCTGATTGTACACGTATATTGCATATCTATTATTACATTCCTACATCTATCTTGTAATAAATCCTACTAATTTCTTATCTTAATGTCTTATTTTGCAGGTTTGTCTTAATAAAAGGAGAGAAGATAAGACCAAATAAAAGCCAGTTAAATTCTGATTTAATTGGATCTATTTTGTTAACTGAAGATAAAGCTAAATAAATATAATTAAAATCAGATTTAGAAGATTCAATTTGGTTAGCTTGAAGAATCAAATGGATATTGTTAAAATCCAGAAATTCAAAAGATATGTTATCAGAAGATCTTTTCTATTGGACAAGCGATTTGTCCATATCTCTAATCTTATCTCTAACCTTATCAGAAGATCTTTTCTGTTGAGCCAGCGATTTGATCTCATATTCAAGTACGCTCTCCCTTATCCATTTCAACCTATAAATACCACACTTCAGATGGCAAAGGGCACCACACCGCAGAGAGATCTTAGGCTAGGTTTTTATTCTAGTTTAGTTTAGGCTTTTTCTTTCTTTTTTATGTAATTTTATATTTCTTTATAACTTAGTTTAGAGAGAGTTTCATTAGAGAAGGAAAAGAAGAATTGTATTTAGAGTGATACTAAGTGTAATTTTCTTCTGAGGGATTTGTATTAAGAGTGACAATCAATATAATGTTCCTCCTCTTCTTCATCGTACTCAATCTAGTAGATCACTGTTTTATTTCTTCTCTGATTCTGCAACACTTTTATTCTGAGGTAAATCTTCTCCAACGGTTCAAGGTAATTCATCCAAAACAGGTAAGTTTTCTTCCTTTCTTTCATTTCAATTTTAGTTTAGAAACACGATTTTAAAGCCACACTTTTTCTATTTCTTTTCCATTCTTTCTCTTTTAACATAGTTCTTCCTTTAACTTAAAATGATTTCAACACCTTTTTATTCTACTTTCTTTTTTCTAATTTAATCTTTTTCTTTTCAAAAACAAAGAAGAATTTTTAACAAATTTTAGTAACTTAAAAGAATACCAAAAACATTTCTATCATTCTCTTTCCTTGTGGATCATGACTTGCATAACCACTTGCTATAGCGGTAACATTGAGTAACCTTGCACTTCTTCATTTCTAAATTACATCTTTTTTGTGCACAGGTAGACTCGATTAAATTTTGGCACCATTGCTGGAGAGGGACGGTAAGTTTTTAAGTTTATTTAAATGGTTTTCTTGCTTCTCTGTTTTGTGTGCAGGGCTGATTTTAAGGAAACAAAGAATTGCAAAAACATATAAGTAGCTCTGGGACTCTGCTCTAGAAAGCAGAGCCCAGAAGCTCTTTGCTTCGCCACGAAAACACGGCCAAAGCCGCGTTTGCACGGCAAACAGAGTTGACTACTAATTCTGTTTGGTTGCAGGGTGCTTAAATTGAAATGCTTAGTTTTATGCAGTAATTAGTTTTCTTATTTAACCTACTCTGCACATGTTTCTAATCTCAACAGTAATGTGGTTGCTGTGTAAATACTAAAAAAAACATTTAGGCTTTTGCATCTCAGGGCACGTGTCTAATTTCGGTTACCTTTACATTACTGTTGAAGAGTGTTGGAGTAAAGGTATGTGTGCATTGCATATAGTTTAGAAACATATTTTGAGTGATTCATATTGCTTAATTGTTTCTTATACTATATACTTGTACATTTACACTAAATTGAATTAAGGGCTTGTCTTCATAAAATTTCACTTCAAATACAATATTTTACTTAGATCCATTGGCTTTTCCACCACACTTCTATCAGAGGGATTGATTTGTTCCTCAATTACTTTACCTTGTGGCTCCGAACTTGTATTGATTCTTCATCATACAAAATATTCCATTGCATTCGCAATAGTTATTAGAGATCCCACAATTGGGTTCCAATACATATTTTCTTAGCGACAAAACTCGAAGTACATTTAGTATCATATCCAATTCTAGTGGTAATCCTATAGGTTATGCAATAATTTCAATCCAATCTGGTATCTCAATTGGTTTAATGTATCGGGGATCAAATTTCTTTTCTTACTGACACTTGTCACTCCCTTCATTTGAGACATATCAGAAATACTATCTCAAATTGAGAATCTCTACGGTTTTGCAATGTTAATCCACATAAATCTTTTATATGTTCAGAGCAGCCTTTAATCTTTTTTCTCAATTATTTGGATCTTTTCAATAACTTCTTAGATTATTTCAAAATCAATTATTCTTTTGTCTCCCACTTTTTTCTTCATATTGATTATCTACACCTTCAATCATATTTAACAATATTATCAAAACTTCCTTTTTATGATATTCCTTGTTCCATTAGATTAATATTATCAACAATTATTCATTTGTGATTATCACTTGATTAGGAAAATTATAATTTGAGTGAGGACTTACACTTCTTGGTTCGTCGGTTCCTCTGATATCCGCTACCGCTCTCAACACTATGGGTCCTACTCAACCCAATTAATCCTAAAATTACAAATTAGAATTGATCCATATTAAATACAAAGAGTATCAAACTAATTGGTTTTCACACTTACCGATTTCCAATTAATATCCTGACCACATCATAATATATTCATTACGTGCACCGAGTAAATCGGAAATCTCTGTATCACAGTTATCCTTATTTCACTAAGTAAATATTTCAATTTCGTTTACTTGGTCAGTTTCAGTATTAGCTCCCGATTTTACGAGTACTGATCCAACACCACCGGTGTCTATAATATTGGTTTCACAAATTCTCAGTTTCCATAAACATAGCTAGAAACTACTGATTGCTATAATTACTGGTTATCAATACTAGGTTGATAACCATATTAACAATTTCAATAAGTTTTCCATTAGTGATATATGTGTCATTCAACTCGAACGGATTATGAGTTTTCATCGATTATCAATCATTCAATTAAATGTTTACAAAATTGTTTCTAGTACCTGTTTGTATTTTCAATTCCAATTGTACAGATGATCTATTAATATTCATGGTAGTTAACTAACATATCCACTTATACATATTTGTATGTCATATATTGATACTATTTTGTTATTTAATTTAATCATGTTGACCGAGCTTTCTCTTACGCTATTTGTTCCCACTCTTAGTCTTACAAGTTAACTACTCCACTTGTATATATATAATCATATCAGTTAATAGGATTGGATTTTTAACCAATTAAAAATCTTTAATGCCTTATTCAATAGGCTTATTACATACAATTGTATTAATTAATTGAATTCGGTTGTAATGCACTATACATTCACTTAATCTGCGTATTCATGAGAATTTTTAATCGATCCAACAGTAATGTTAACTACTAATTTTTTGATCTTGTTTACTTCACACTTATTCTCAACCAACCGTTTACCACCAACAAGTAGTTCTAACAATTTATTATTTGAATATCATATTTATTACTAAGCTTGCATTTGCTATCTTTTTCTTCATTGTCCATTTAGCTAATTATAAGTTATTCTTGATTTAACTATCAAATCGTAAACTAAATTTTCGGTCACACACGAATTTACGGAAAAGAGATTCTGATATACTGATTATTCATCCAGTCCATTCCATGTCGCTTTTAGTTAATGATTTTTAATATTATCATAATGCGTATACTTATCAATTCTGTATTAATCGATTTACAACTCTGTTGAAAAACAAATATAGGGTTTCACCTTACCGGTTCCTGTTATGACTTATTCTAGTTATGAGTTCAATGGTGATTAATTAATTATCAATCATCTTCTATAGATCGACACTATTTGCAATAAATATAAGATCTTGTTTATCATTCCTTGTACAATCTCTAATATTGTCACATTTCAATATCTAGGATATCCTACTGGATTTCAATTTCACAACCCTCATCCATATCATCAATCTCCCCAGATACATATGAACCCACAATTATACTTATTGTCTGCCCATCGGATAATATTGATATCTAAGACTATATCCAGACTCTTATAAAGAGGAACCATATCAAACTCCTCATATAATAATTTCACATTATAAAACATTTCTATATAGAGATTCTCTCAAAGTGGTTCAAAATTTCATAATTCTTTCAATATGACAAATCCCTTATATGTGTTCATCCAAAATTTCATTAATTCATAGTCAAATTCAGGTTTTTTCGTTCCGATTTAACCTTGAATTGCATGATTTTTTAACTATTTTCTTACTCCAGTGTCCCATATCACTGGCAGCTCATATTGAGGGCACGCACCCCTAGCAGAACACATCTGAATCAAGGCATGCGGGTATATCATTATTCAAATATAAGAAAATAATCAATATCACACATTTCGAGGTCAATCATACACGTCAGAACCCAATACTCCACTTAGAACTACTCACGTTCAATCATACAATCACACAAACAAATACACACATGTACACAATAATTATACTGACCAATCCTGTTCATGAAACAATTATCCCAGATCACATCCCTAGGCCTATACTTTCTTAGGCCTATACATGAGCTCTACTGCTTGCAGTTAAACCTTAAGCTCTGATACCAACTGTAACAGTCCCATTTTTTAAATAACCAAATTATCATATTCATGAACTGTTATCCATAATTGCTTGGATAAGCACCAAAAATTTTGACGACATCTCTATAATATGGAGTCTGTCGTGATGCAACATGTATATACATTTTCAACTTGGTGTCGCCTACTTAATCACAATTTTGGCTTGACATCGCCTACTTAATAAATTTTTAAACTTTAATCATATAAAATCAACTACACATTTCAATCTCTATAACAAAATATAACCACATACTCAGTATCACATTCTAACACAAAACCAATTCAAATTCTTATCCAGATACAGCTAGAACATAATTATATATATATATATATATATATATATATATATATATATATATATATATATATATATATATATATATATATATATGAACCAATTTGTACATAATCAATTATCTATTCTATTCAGTAACACCGTCTACACAAATATATATACAAACAAAATACTCAAATGAAATCAACCGCTTGGTGGACCCACACGAGAGTTACTCTAAACTTTTTCAGTATTACGTCTTTGCCTTAAGCCAGTTCTTGCTTAATATTTACCTGAAAGATATTCAATCTGAGAAGGTGTGAGCTTACTGCTCAGTGAGTTAAGTGAAACTAAATTTTAAATGAAGCATGTTATTAGCAGTGTGTAGCATAAATGATACAAGAAAATACCAGTATGTCTATAAGTAACAAGTGTTAGGTTTTCATTACAATACATAGATTCTATATTCTGATGTCATGTCAATGGTTATCTATATTTTCATTAGTGTATTATGGATTTTCGATGTCCATCATACCATACACATGTAACACCACCGATACACACACTGTGTACATACACATATACCGCACATACATTTATATCATACATGTTCATTCACACAATAATTTTTTTTCTTTCACCGTCTTCTTCACCTTGTTCTATATTCTATTCATTCCTTCACAAATAAATATATAATATTATTCACTATCTTCCCCTCTCCGGTATTAACTGACCTCTTCATATATATATATATATATATATATATATATATATATATATATATATATATATATAATATATATATATATATATATATAGAGAGAGAGAGAGAGAGAGAGAGAGGATAGACTTGTGTCCTTCCAAAAGGATTTGAGCCCGAATCCTTCTCACTCAAACTCAACCCTCCGACATTCGAATACAAGATCCACTCCGTTGAAGTTGATCTATATTATTTCAAGTATTTATAAATCAAAAATCAAGTGTTTTGAATATTTTTTGCCCACCTATCAAGATGCGCAAAATGGACGGTCGAAAATAGTGAGTTGGTTAGATCTATGTCTTTAGACATACAAATTCTCGATCTGGCCATTTCATTATGATCTAAACATTTAAAAACCCCTACAAATTAATTTTGTTAGATTTCAAATGTTCTATACCGTTAAACTAACCAACTCACTATTTAGACCGTTCTTTTTTTATTTACTTGATGCATGGGCCAAAAGTATTCAAAATACTTTATTTTTGTTTTATGGATACTTGAAATAATATAGATCAACTTCAACGGAGTGATCTTGTATTCGGATGTCGGAGGGTTGTATTTGAGTAGGAAGGATCCGGGCTAAAATCCTTCCGGAAGGATTCGAGACCGAATCTTTTCCACTCAAATACAACTCTACGACATCTGAATGTAAGATCCACTCCGTTAAAGTTTATGTACATTATTTCAAGTAACAAAAATTCTAAAACATGTATTTTAAATATTTTTTGCCAATCCATCAAGTAGGCACAATGAGTTTGTTAGTATAACAGTGTAGAATATTTGCATCTAACAAAAATTAGTGTGAGAATTTTTAAATGTTTAGATCATAATGAAATGATCGGATCGAGAATTTGTATGTCTAAAAACGTAGATCTAAGTAATATGCTATTTTTGTCTGTTCATTTTGCGACTACTTGATGGATGGGCAAAAAGTATTCAAAATACATGATTTTTGGTTTTTAATTACTTGAAAAATGTAGATCAACTTTAATGGAATGGATCTTGCATTCGGATGTCATAGGGTTGTATTTGAGTGAGAAGAATTTAGCCTCGAATTTTTTCAGAATGACACAAGTCTATATATATATATATATATATATATATATATATATATATATAACAATAATTCACCGTATTCCCCTCCTCCGGTATTAACTGGTCCCTTCCTTCATATATACATATATACATATATATATATATACACATATATACATACACACACACACACACATATAAAACAATAATTCACCGTCTTCCCTCTCCTCCGGTATTAACCGGTTCCTTCCTCATATATATTTAACAATAATTCACTTTCTCCCCTCCTCCGGTATTAACCGGTCTTTTCCTTTAGATATATATATGGCATATACATACCAATAGTTCTATCAAGAACTTATAATCACCCAAATAATCGATATTATCAAACTATCTATTAGCCATAACAATGTAATCTAGTCAGGATTTCTTATTCTTCTACTATTGGTGATATCCATTACCAATTACACATGATACTAGTTAACGATGATTTAGTTCACGAGCAATATCCATTAATACAATACATTATTCATTTCATTATATATCTTTATCAGATAATTTATTTCATAATCAAAATTGATTTTAGTTATCAACAAGTAACATAATAAATAAATCAGTGAGGGGCTTTACCTACCTCTGATTCTATTGATTTTTTAAATGTCCAATTCCATTTATCAACACCACAAACGCGTAGATCTTGTTTCTACAAACGCAAGGGCTCGAGAATCGCCGAATTTGACTCCGGATGGCGAGATATCGCCCGAAAATCAAATTCGATAATTTTGGGTCAGTGTTGTAATTTTTCAAGGTCCAAAATGTAAATTTTCTCATCAGGGGATATGCTGAAATTTTACCTTTCTTAAGTGGTTGGGTCGGATCCTTAACAGGTCGGGTTCGAATTCACTTGAACTAAACCCAATATGGGTTTCTTTCTTAAATTCCACAGTAGCAGTACCTGCTGCGTGACCTCCGCCTAGCGTCATCACCGCCCAGCATTATTGCTGCCCCGTCTCCCCTTATGCGCCGTCGGCCACTGCTTAGACCTAAGAGAGAGAGAAAGAGAGAGAGAGAGAGAGAAGAGAAGAGATGCGAGAGGAGAGGGAGAGAAAAAACTAGAGGGAGAAGGTTAGAGAGAAGGTGTTGGTTTTAGAGAGAGTGATGGAGATAAATGAGAGAATTTTGATCTCAATTACCTTTAATATTTTTTTTCCAAGTATTACCCTCATTATGCCACCTCTCACACCAATTTCAATTAAATCCTAGCCATACATCTTACCCTCTCATGCTCACCACCTCAATCCACTCACCTTAATTAGTTAAGTATTAATTTAGTATTATACATGTATGTGTATACATGTATACCCACTTAAAATATTATTCTACTTATACATGAATAATTTATCTACATATATATATGTGTGTGTGTGTGTGTATACACACTCTCCCATATGTGTATCATTTTAAATGTAATATATATAACTTGTATTCACCAATTTATTATAATTAGTATAAAAAATATTTACCTACCATTTCATATAAATTTCATCAAATTAAATGGTGATATAATTATCACCAGAATTATCGGTTCTAATTACCAGATATTATCTCATTAACTGAAGTTTAAAGTATAAATCTGGGTTTTTAAAATCCAGGTGTTACACATGAATTATCGGTTTCAATTCCCGCCCCAATTATCACATAATTATTTCCCATGATCAATATTTAAATTATTAATTCAGGATTTTAATAATTCGGGTGTTACACCAGCTGTCTCCCTTCCCAAAACCCTAGTCCATATCTCCAAACCCTAGCTTAAAAAAAACCCTAGATCACCCTAGATCTAGATCACCTCTTCTTTCTTTTCAAGTTTAGAGTTCTTAAATTTTGAAAAGAAAAGAAAAGAAAAGAAAAGAAAAAAGAGAAAAAGAATAAAAAACGAAATTCCCAAAAGTTATTGTTCATCCATCTCCTTCCCTCTAGCTTCAACACTTCACCAACACCCAAACCTTAATCCTAGCTGCGCTGCCGCCATTCTCTTCTCCCTTACCACCACCTGGCTTCTTCCTCTCGGCCTGCTGCACCCAATCGCCACCCACCTGCATTACCGCCGCTGCCACCAGCTTCGTCTTCTATTTCCCTCATCTTGCAGTCACCACCCCTCTTCTTATTTTCCTCCTTTCGCCTTCATCGTTGACAATGCCTGCAGCCTTGCTGCAACCGACCATCTCCCCCACCTCTTCCTTCTTCCTCCCTTCGAACCCACGACAACCTATCGACAACTCCCCTCAATCTTGCCATCCAGTGACATTGACAGCCTCATCGTGATCCGCAGTCATGTCACCAGCCCTCGTCAACACTTCCGCCATCACCGCCAACAAGATCTCCTCTAAGAGGCCTCACCGACAACGAGATCTCATCCCTCACCGACTCAATATCGCTTGCAACTCCCCTCCTCGACGTCATCACCAGCGTTCTCAATTGTCGCCAACTTCAGCCGCCAGCCGCCGAACCCTCTGCCTCACTCGCTATCGTCTACGTTAGCCACCAGCTACAAAGAGATCAGGTGGAGTTATTCGTATCCGACCCGATAACAACTCGGCTTGACCAATAGGCACTCATATTGGATTTGAGTTCGGGTTCAGTTATGAACTTGGAGACCCAACTCGACCCGGATCCGATTCCTGTAGCAGTCCAGACCTAACCCGATATAGTCAACCCGAGCCGACTGCGTCGACCTCGAGCCACCGGCTCAGACCCGAGCCGGCCAGCCCGAGCAGAGTGAGTTGACTCAGTTCTGATTCAATCTGACTCGTTACCCGACTCGGTCCAACTCAGCTGATTGGTTCAGAAGTCGTTTCAAGCCCGTCTTAGAACATAATATTTTGCTTGAATTTACTGTTAAATATGTGGTGATTGTTAGATTCACTCTGAGAGGTTCCCTCTTGAAACTGTGAGACAGTTGCACGCTCGACGTACTTGTATTAGAGTCCTGAGGATGATCACTTCTATTACTGATGAGTTAGATTTCCCATAGGATCCTAATATCAGTTCGGTTTTCAGTGGAGTTGCATGTGCCTTCCTAAATCTATTATCGACTGTAGCTGATCTGTCACGGGGGCCAGTCCCACCTCCACAACCTTGATTCAGAGTTGATGCATGACTGTCGGGTTCCTGACCACCACCAAGGCCCTATTGAGATGCTTCGTGGGAAGCCCACACTCGATATGGTCGAGTTTTTCCCACCCCGGGGAAATGATGAAAACATCACTTCGTTTGCTAGTTTATTATTATGCTTTAGATTAAATTTTGAATTTAGTTGTTTTCTTTTATTTGAGAATTTAGTACCACATTTATTATGTTCTGAGACTGGACTTTTGTAAAGCTTATAAAATAGGCCTCAAGACCTCTCTTATTGAATTATTGATTGAATGGATGAATGAAAATTTTCATTTAAATTTCTTGGGATCTTGTGATCTTGAGGTTAGTGTAAGGGGTGTTAAGCCCAATCTAGTGTAAGAGGTGTGAGCCCGATCGTTTGCAAGGGGCGTGAAACCCAAAATTTATCCAGTTTCTTATCTCTTCTTTCTCAAAACTCTACTTTTCCTTTCGTTTTCTATTGAATTGAAGGCGATTGCGATCCACCCATATTACATTAGTTTTTTGAATTTAGCAGCTTCATACTCGGATACTACTGTAGCCTCCCTGTCATTACACTAGAACCCACATTAATTATGTTGAATTGATGTAATATAAAAAGTGTTACCCAACTGCAGAATAGCTCATATAAAATATAAGTTCTTGCCTCCCTGCTATGATTGCTTAATGATAGACAGGGCAATTAATCAAACCACAGATTTAAACAGATGGAAAGGGAGAAGGAACTTCTTTTTTGATCTGAAAGCTGCTGTCAACTCTTTGCCGGGGAACTTATGCAGATCAATGCTCGCTGCTGGGTGATGGATTGGATCAGTCGTGGTCTTATATCATGACTGCACCTTTCTTTTCTTCTCCAGAACCTTGGGAGTGGCTTTGGGTAAAACTGGTTCCTAATGGGCATGGTTAATTTGACAAATGAAACCTAAAGATACCTGCGCCATTTACATTAATCTTAAAATCATTTGATTAATTTGTTTTCGCACATATTTCAATGGAAAAACCACGGGATTTATGATTCTATCTTGTTCCTTTTGAAATCTTGGATAATTCTTATTTCTTATGATGCTCATATCCAGTTATGATCCACTCCTTTTCTGATATCAAATTAGTTTGACATAGAGCAAGTGCATCATTAGATGGCACTTCTATTTGGAACAACATTACAAGTTCTTCAAAACTTTCTGTTTCATTTGTTTAATTGCACATAATAAGAGTGAAACATAACATGTTTTACCAAGATTATGTCACTGTGCAGCGAAAACTGCGGGGACAAGTTGGATGCCTTCCTCAGCAGTGCATTCCATATTAATGGAGGACATTACAATGCAAATGGTATGAAAAAGCTGAATTCCCTGATGGAGGAGATCGAGGTAACATTCCGAGATTACAGATACTTTGTTATTTTAGCCACAAATCTCACTTTTGTGCCAGATGATTAAAGCCTCTGTTTCCATTCATTTGGAGGGTTTGAGTTAAGTTCTTCTAACTACTACTGCTGCCGTTATGTTTCATATGTGCAGCTAAATGCTTCACGTTATGTAGGGTGACCATGAAGCAAATAGGATATTTTACCTTTCAGTCCCTCAAGAAGCACTTCTTGATGTTGCATTATCACTTGCTGACAATGCACAAACCAAAAGAGGCTGGAACAAGATTATAATGGAGAAACCATTTGGTTTCGGTGCATTATCTTCATTTCAGTTGACTAGTTTTCTTCTGTCCAAATTTGAAGAGAAGCAAATATATAGGTGCATTTATTCTCTGTACATCCCAGAGCAATTGTGTCAGTTTTGGTAAAGATAGATCTAGTTTATGTTATAATTATTATGTTACTAGTTATTATGACACTGCAGATGTAGTAGGTACTGCATACTGTACAGTGTACTAGCATTAGGCACAAATGCTGGTTTCAGAATAGATCATCTTCTTGGGAAGGACTTAATTGAAAATGTCACTGTTTTGAGATTTTTTAATCTGGTTTTTGAGCCACTTTGGAGTCGAACTTACATACGTAGTGTACAGGTAAGATTTTTACTGTTAAATATTTTGTGTTGTATCCAACCTTAACAAATTTCTTTTTATCCATTTTTACTGCTGCCTTAATTATTAAATGGCATCTGTGTTGCAGCTCATCTTGTCGGAAGAGTGTGGTATAGTATCACGAGGAAGGTAATCATGGGCAACCAATTTACAACAATGTTGTTTATATCTAACAAATGTACACACATATGTTGCTTGTAAAATAGGTAATTTTATGGCTTATTTTCTGGTATTCTCAGCAAACCCCCCTCAACTTCAAAAATCTCAAAATACCCCCAACTATTTGTTTCCCAGTTTAGCCATAACGGTGTTAACAACGAGCTGAAAATGACCTTTTTGCCCCTCCTCTCATAAAGTAACACATGCAAGACACGTGATGGACTAAGGGTAATTTCATCATAAAATAGACACGTGACCACCAACCAGACACGAAGGTTTTTTTTTTTTTGGGGAATTTTGAAGATAGTTGAGGGGGATTTTTTTGGGAAAACTAGGAAAGTTTAAGGGGGTATTTAGAAAATAAGCCTAATTTTATTTACATTTAATAGCGTAGTCATGCCTTGTTTATAATACTTGAAGCTTACAGTTTGTAGTCTTCTTATGAGAATTAAATTCGTATTTTGGGGAGAATTAAATTCGTATTTTGGGGGAAAATTAAAGAACATGATATGAATTGCAAGAGGTGGCTAGTAGTATGAAGCGCTACGTTCATAATGAGGTTGATGAGAACAATGAAGATCTAAGGAGCTATTGGAAGACCTATTCGAGCAAGGAGAAGAAAACCAGAGTTGGATTTGATTAGGAGTAAAAGTAGTCTTTTATTAGGAGGAGTTGTATTTTTTTATTAGTTTTTTAATTTTTTCGTTTATGAGATTTTTTATGATTAAGATATTTCTTTTAAGACTTCTTTCATGATTAGGAGAAGGACAAGAGTAGTGCTCGTGACTTTTGTCTATAAATATTCTTGAATAATGAAAATAATGAATGAGTTATTAAAATTTGAAACCCTAATTGTTTTATAAATCTTTGTGTGCGAAGCATAAAGTGAAGAATCAATTCTCATGGGTGCGAAGCCTTAATTTTAAATTTTTGTGTGCAATGTATGAAGTGGGTGAGCAATGCACGTTGTTGTGAAGCCTAAATATTATCTTTTCTTCAATTTATACAATCCCTAAATTAGTTAATCCTCAATTCCACAACGAACCCTAGCTTTTCATTTCCGTCCAACGTCAAATTGGTATTAGAGCTAAATTTCCTGAACTCTTCTCGAAAAATCTCAAACCCTAGAATTAGATTTAGAATTTTTTCTTCTTTTTTTAGTTTTTCTTTGAAAAAATTTAGATTTTTCCTTTCTCCGATAGATTTCCTTTGATCAGAAAAAAGTTACTGTTCAAAATTCCCTAAAAATCCCACGAAAATCCAAAAGATACTGTTTTTCATCTTGTTCCTCCATCAAATCCAAAACCCTAACCTCGCCATTAGCCCCCTCCCCCTTCTTCCCTCTTCCCAACCTTGTGCACGCCCAGATCTCACCAAGATTACCAAAATCACCCACCACCCAACCATTGCCAGCACCACCTGCCTACAATGGTGCTAGATCCACCTCCCTATGACCTCGTCGTCACCCAGTCCTCGCCGTCGACAAGTTAAATCCCACATTGTGTCATGGATCCAACTTCGTCGTGCCTTCTTGTCGACGAAGAATTCATCGGATCTTGCCACTGAACCCAATTTGACTTCAGGACTACAAAGCTCTCGTCGTCGTAACCTCGCAACAAGTGACCCTGACTTCGACAGCCTTGGCACTCGCCCGGACTTCCCCTCCACCTTATCCGACTCCTATTGGGTCCTCCTTGCTCAGTGTTCTTTGCTACTGCCTGCCTAAGAGTACAGTCACCACCCACTTGCTGCCCTCCTTGCTGATGACGTCGGCTTCATCGCTGCCACCTGTCATTGTCGGCATCGTGAACCCTACGACCTCGCTGATCACTCACGAGATCATGTTGGGGGAGAAGAGATCTAGCCTGTTAAGTGACTTTCAACCCAGATCCAATTGTGTTTCACCTAATCCGTAAGCAAGCAGACCCGATCCGACAATAACCCCAACCCGATATGATTCAAGTCAGATTTGATTTGAATTCACTACGGAATTTGGCCCGACCTGCTACAGCTTCAATCCAACCCACTTCAATCTTTACGTGGACAATTTGAATTTTTTTTTTGTCATTTCCCAGCTGTTTTAAAGCCAATTCGAGCCATCTTTGGGGCGTTAGACTCATGGGAGATAGCCCTCCAACATAATGGATAACAAACTACTGAAGCAGGCTATTTTGAAGAATACAGCCTCTCGGGGAGACATATAAGTTTAGTGAAGAACAACTGCTAAATCAACTTCTTATGGAGGTCAGAGCCTTTCGGAAAGAGATACATCTGGGTAGGAAAAAATTGTTGGAAGGAAGTTAGATTTGGAGCCAGTTATGCTTGAGCACAAGTCAAATCCGAAGCCAATTATGCTCGAGAGCAAGTCAAAGCTAGCTATACCCTAGCACAAGTCAAAGCCAACTATGCTTGAGCACAAGTCTGATCCAGAGCCAACTATGCCTTGGTAAAAGTTCAATCCAGAGTCAGATTCAGAGTCGACCCTGACTCCCTGAGCCAGGGCTAGAGGTTAGTTAGTGTCAGAATCCACTCTAGAATTGAGCTGTAGAGGTTGAGTCCAAGTTCGAACTTGAAACGTCATTTGATCCAGTACTATTGACTGAGTTTGAGCTTGTACTTGAAACATCGTTTGATCTAGTACACTTACTGAGTCCGAGTTCGAACTTGAAGCAGCGCTTGATCTAGTGTCACTGACTGTTCGAGCCTTGGAGTCGGTCAATTTCTTGTCGAACAAGTCATCGTTGGTTCAACCTTCCATGTTGATATCGCCAGATGAGCATGATTCCTTTTAAGTCTTTATGACTAAGACGTCTTATATGAAATGAGGATTTACTGCTGTTCATAGCCATTAAGCCATTTCCAACATCCAATCTAACTTTTATAGTTTTATGTTCGAGATTTTTCGTGATACCGCATTTTCATACTCGAGGACGAGTTTTCTCCAACTAGGAAAGAATTGATGAGGACATTGAAGATCTAAAGAGCTATTGGATGACCTACTCGAATAAGGAGAAAGAAAATCTGAGTTGGATTTGATTAGGAGTAGTAGTCTTTTATTAGGAGTAGAACTAGTGTTTTTATTAGTTTTAAGAGTTTTTTTTACGATTAAGAGATTTCTGTTAGGAGTTCTTCATGATTAGGAGGAGACGAGTAGCGTACATGACTTTTGGCTATAAATATTCTTGTATGATGAAATCAATGAATGAGTTATTAAAATTTGAAACCCTAATTGATTTTCTTGAAATCTCTGTGTGAAGTATAAAGCGAGGAAAGCAATTCTCCTGGACGCGAAGGCTTAATTCTAGATCTTCGTGTGCAATGCATTAAGTGAGTGAGCAAATTACGTTGGTGCGAAGTCTAAATCTTATCTTTTTTTCAATTTCTATATTCTCTAAATTAGTTTATCCCTTGTCCCACCGCAAATCCTAGCTTTCCGCTTCCGTCTGCATCAGAGGTCTCATGCACTGATGATCTTATATGATCTGTTTACTAATCAAACACCTGAACCATACTAATCAATCCTTGTGCATGCTGACCTTGCCTTGGTTTCTCAGTCATTTTTTTTATGTTCTAATGTTTCCTTTTCTGTTTGATTGCAAAAGGAAACTGTTTTAACTTGTTTATTATAGCTCTAAATTTCATCAGTGTTTGAGATCAATCATAATATTCAAGAATTAAGCTATTCCATTCAAGTGTAAGATCATTTCTGAACGATGATTATGTTCTAATATTTCCTTTTCTGTTTGATTACAAAAGGAAGCTGTTTTAACTTGTTTATTATGGCTCTATAATTTCGTCAGTGTTTGAGATCAATCACATAATATTCAAGAATTAAGCTATTCCATTCAAGTGTAAGATCATTTCTGGACAATGATTATGACGTAATGTTGGTTGCTTTGTGAGAAACCTCGTTATGGTCCGTTACCAGTATCCTTTATTGGAGAGGGGTTAACATCCTTTTTGGTTAACAGATACTTGGTGGCTACGGGATTGTACGCGATGTAGTTCATGGTCACCTCCTCCAGACAATTGCATTATTTGCTAAGGAACCACCTGTTAGTCTTGATGAAGAAGATATTCGAAATGAGAAGTATTGTCTTTCCTCCTCTGGTTAAGTTGCTACTTGCTACCAGAACCATACCAATTGTTAAATACAGCTGGTTGTTTAATTTTATGCAGGTTAAGGTACTCAGATCAATTCGACAATTGAAACCTGATGATGTAATCCTTTGTCTGCAAAAGCCAGTTCAGAGAAGGTTGATACTTAAATGGACTCATTAACACCAACATTTGCTGCTGCTCTATACATTGACAATGCAAGATGGGATGGAGTTCCCTTTTTAGCAAAGCTGGAATGGGGCTTATCAGACACCAGTAGGATTACTAGCTCTGAATCACTGTTCTGTCTTTGTCAAGTGCTTGGTTTCTTAAATATTCCTGGCATCATGAGTGAGACTGGATATTAAATTACCGATCTGTTCTACTTCCATAACTTTTGGTTTGGGTCCTCTAACTCATCTATAATTTCTAAAACTTACAGAGGTAATATAGTATCAAATAGCTATTCAAGTAGAACTGTGAGGTGGTGTATCCTTATGGACTTCTTTTTATTAGGCTTTGAAATTTGCTTGTTCTTCTGGATGCAGTATGGAGTGATTGTAAATTGACATATGTTTATGTATTTAACCATTGATTTAATCTGCACTCCTTGACATTCTTTACCTGTATCCCATTTATGTTGGCCTTTATCTCCATTTTCTGACCATCTACTTACAGTTTGGCTGCCTGAACCATCCCCAAGCAAGCAGTATGACACTGTCAGGACTCTGCCATCTCTATTCTGAGCCACATTTCGCTGAATGCTATTTGTTTATTCTACTTCCAATTGGGATTTTTCTTTTTCAGTTTGACTCTTCTGTTTTTCTTGTATAGGGTGTAATACCCATATCTTACAATACATGAATTAATTGTGAAAAATAATACTTATTAAGTGTATGTGTAATTTGTTTTAAGTAAATTGTCATTTTTAAAGTTGAGATATTATTTTAAATAATTCTTGATTATTATTTTCATGATTTTTATTATCTCATTCTTCTTTCCTTTGTTTCAAGTCTAGCCCATCACATTTCTTTTTCTTCTTTTCCCTAAATTTTCAACTGAGCCCAAGCCCAATAGCAGGCCCAAATCCAATTCCTTCAAAAAATAAAAAAAAAAAAAAATAAAAAAAAAAAAAAACCGCATGTTCATTTTAATATAACATGTTTCAAACCCAGGTCCCCCTCTTCAAATAGAATGTCTCCAACCGATCAGTTTCAATAACTTAAGGGCATCGATTGGCATGTGTGGTAGGCGTAGTATGGGATGCGTCTATTATATGTGACAATTGGTGTTCGCTGACATAATTAATAATCAACTGTTGATGCTTTGTGACTGACTGTAATCACCTGATTGTATATCACTATGTTAGACTCAAGATTTTAACCATGACCTGATTATCATGACCAGGACCAGACTTATGACCTGAGTTGGATGCTAACCTAGTGACATGTGATAGATTACACGCCTTGACATTAATTGCATATTTACAGTTGTGCCATTTGTTTACTACCTGTATTCATGTTTTATCATATGTGTATTATTGTTCAGCTTTTTATCTTGTTATTTAACCTTTTCTATTTACTGTTCTCTTACTACTATATATGCACATTGTTTCTTCTGCACGAGTTCTTTCCCCTTTACACACACACTCATTATGGTCGCATTCTGGCGACCCTGGATTTGCACGTCCAGCTATTGGACGATGGTTCTAATGTGCAGGTGTTCGATGAGACGGTACCCCTACGAGGAGCTTGGGTCCTCTCCTCTTGATCCTGGTATACTTGCATTTCATTCTTGTTATTATTCTTGTTTCCTATATATCACCTTTGACTTCTGTTCAGCTGCCATTTTCTTCCTATTATTCATTACTATCATGTGTAGTCATATATGTATTATTGCAGTGGTCCTTGATTATTATAGTTCTGATTATAGCTTGTTCAGGTTACATTTT
Source organism: Agave tequilana (assembly GCA_038442645.1). Classification (NCBI taxonomy): domain Eukaryota; kingdom Viridiplantae; phylum Streptophyta; class Magnoliopsida; order Asparagales; family Asparagaceae; genus Agave; species Agave tequilana. The sequence continues at coordinate 457,401 of JAVJIF010001824.1, forward strand.
AGGCTTAGCGTATATACGTGGGGTATTTTCCTCGCGTATATACGTCGCCATAACGTCTCCGTATCTTTAGGATCGGGGCGTTACAGAGTGGTATCAGAGCCTAGGTTTTCGACTTGCGATCTTGAATTTTGACTCTTGTTTCGCAAGAGAGACCTAGTTCTTACCGGTAACTTGAATAAGTTATACTTACACTGCAATGTACATATACTATTCACATGATAATATTGACTCCATTTGGAATTGATCGTCCTCCCTTCGGAATTCCATTCTTGATCTGTTGATATCCATGATCCCAACACTTTATTTAGAGTGATTTGGATGTCCATCTTGACTTCATTCTTCTTTCCTATTCATTTCTCCTAATTCTGTCCCTTGAGATTGGTTACTCCTTGTTGAAGCCGGTACCAGAAATCAGAGCGCGCAGCGGAATCGTGGTGTCCAAACGAGGCGATGTGGAAGCTTGTTTGTATTCTCTCTTGATTTTTGATTCTTTACCATTCCTTGTCTTATTTGAATTTCGAGGACGAAATTTTTATAAGGTGGGTAGAATGTAATACCCATATCTTACAATACATGAATTAATTGTGAAAAATAATACTTATTAAGTGTATGTGTAATTTGTTTTAAGTAAATTGTCATTTTTAAAGTTGAGATATTATTTTAAATAATTCTTGATTATTATTTTCATGATTTTTATTATCTCATTCTTCTTTCCTTTGTTTCAAGTCTAGCCCATCACATTTCTTTTTCTTCTTTTCCCTAAATTTTCAACTGAGCCCAAGCCCAATAGCAGGCCCAAATCCAATTCCTTCAAAAATAAAAAAAAAAAAAAATAAAAAAAAAAAAAACCGCATGTTCATTTTAATATAACATGTTTCAAACCCAGGTCCCCCTCTTCAAATAGAATGTCTCCAACCGATCAGTTTCAATAACTTAAGGGCATCGATTGGCATGTGTGGTAGGCGTAGTATGGGATGCGTCTATTATATGTGACAATTGGTGTTCGCTGACATAATTAATAATCAACTGTTGATGCTTTGTGACTGACTGTAATCACCTGATTGTATATCACTATGTTAGACTCAAGATTTTAACCATGACCTGATTATCATGACCAGGACCAGACTTATGACCTGAGTTGGATGCTAACCTAGTGACATGTGATAGATTACACGCCTTGACATTAATTGCATATTTACAGTTGTGCCATTTGTTTACTACCTGTATTCATGTTTTATCATATGTGTATTATTGTTCAGCTTTTTATCTTGTTATTTAACCTTTTCTATTTACTGTTCTCTTACTACTATATATGCACATTGTTTCTTCTGCACGAGTTCTTTCCCCTTTACACACACACTCATTATGGTCGCATTCTGGCGACCCTGGATTTGCACGTCCAGCTATTGGACGATGGTTCTAATGTGCAGGTGTTCGATGAGACGGTACGCCCTACGAGGAGCTTGGGTCCTCTCCTCTTGATCCTGGTATACTTGCATTTCATTCTTGTTATTATTCTTGTTTCCTATATATCACCTTTGACTTCTGTTCAGCTGCCATTTTCTTCCTATTATTCATTACTATCATGTGTAGTCATATATGTATTATTGCAGTGGTCCTTGATTATTATAGTTCTGATTATAGCTTGTTCAGGTTACATTTTAGGCTTAGCGTATATACGTGGGGTATTTTCCTCGCGTATATACGTCGCCATAACGTCTCCGTATCTTTAGGATCGGGGCGTTACAGAGTGGTATCAGAGCCTAGGTTTTCGACTTGCGATCTTGAATTTTGACTCTTGTTTCGCAAGAGAGACCTAGTTCTTACCGGTAACTTGAATAAGTTATACTTACACTGCAATGTACATATACTATTCACATGATAATATTGACTCCATTTGGAATTGATCGTCCTCCCTTCGGAATTCCATTCTTGATCTGTTGATATCCATGATCCCAACACTTTATTTAGAGTGATTTGGATGTCCATCTTGACTTCATTCTTCTTTCCTATTCATTTCTCCTAATTCTGTCCCTTGAGATTGGTTACTCCTTGTTGAAGCCGTACCAGAAATCAGAGCGCGCAGCGGAATCGTGGTGTCCAAACGAGGCGATGTGGAAGCTTGTTTGTATTCTCTCTTGATTTTTGATTCTTTACCATTCCTTGTCTTATTTGAATTTCGAGGACGAAATTTTTATAAGGTGGGTAGAATGTAATACCCATATCTTACAATACATGAATTAATTGTGAAAAATAATACTTATTAAGTGTATGTGTAATTTGTTTTAAGTAAATTGTCATTTTTAAAGTTGAGATATTATTTTAAATAATTCTTGATTATTATTTTCATGATTTTTATTATCTCATTCTTCTTTCCTTTGTTTCAAGTCTAGCCCATCACATTTCTTTTTCTTCTTTTCCCTAATTTTCAACTGAGCCCAAGCCCAATAGCAGGCCCAAATCCAATTCCTTCAAAAAATAAAAAAAAAAAAATAAAAAAAAAAAAAACCGCATGTTCATTTTAATATAACATGTTTCAAACCCAGGTCCCCCTCTTCAAATAGAATGTCTCCAACCGATCAGTTTCAATAACTTAAGGGCATCGATTGGCATGTGTGGTAGGCGTAGTATGGGATGCGTCTATTATATGTGACAATTGGTGTTCGCTGACATAATTAATAATCAACTGTTGATGCTTTGTGACTGACTGTAATCACCTGATTGTATATCACTATGTTAGACTCAAGATTTTAACCATGACCTGATTATCATGACCAGGACCAGACTTATGACCTGAGTTGGATGCTAACCTAGTGACATGTGATAGATTACACGCCTTGACATTAATTGCATATTTACAGTTGTGCCATTTGTTTACTACCTGTATTCATGTTTTATCATATGTGTATTATTGTTCAGCTTTTTATCTTGTTATTTAACCTTTTCTATTTACTGTTCTCTTACTACTATATATGCACATTGTTTCTTCTGCACGAGTTCTTTCCCCTTTACACACACACTCATTATGGTCGCATTCTGGCGACCCTGGATTTGCACGTCCAGCTATTGGACGATGGTTCTAATGTGCAGGTGTTCGATGAGACGGTACGCCCTACGAGGAGCTTGGGTCCTCTCCTCTTGATCCTGGTA
>JAVJIF010001825.1:0-171536 GCA_038442645.1 Agave tequilana
CTCTCTTATATCTATCTTGCATTGCTTTACATTGCTCATATTCATATACATGTTTGATATTATTTGTGTGCCCACACACTAGTGTTGAAACAGAGAGCTTCTAATAGCATCTCAACTCTTAGTTTAGAGGAAGCTCGAAGAGTAGTTCAGAGCTCTTCACGGGGAATTTGGGCTCAACTCTTGGTTACACATAGTGTGTTAAGCAATTAACTTTTTATTCCACATCATTTGTCCTAAATTAGCTAGTACACCTACTCACCCCCTCTAGGTGCACTTTCAAATTGAAGGATTTGGGGTACCATCTTAAAAGACTAGCCTTCTAGGTAAAGTGCCCAAATCTTTATATATGCATGACCATCCTCATGTCTAGCCGATGTGGGACTATTTGTTCCACCAAAAATCCTAACAAGAATAAAATTATGCAGTCGAAGCATGTAAATTGACTCAATAAAATTATCATAGTACACATGATTAAATTCTTTAACATGGTTTTTTTAGAAACATGAGCGATTGAAGTAGCAAGAACAAATCACACATTATTTTATTAATTTGACTGAAATCCTGACTAAAAGCAAAAAATGCAATTTGATTCATGAATTATTGGGAAAATTATGATTTGAAGCTACTTAATTAAAATAATAATAAATAATCAAAATCTGTATCAGGGTAAATAAAGCATTAGGGAAAAAGAGTTTATGATTGCCCAAAAAAAGAGATAAATTAAAGAGTTAAAAAGATGTTATTTGAATGTCAAATAAATCTTTACCTTTCACAATTTATCCGCGGTAGCAAGGGCGGGTCGGATCCACAGGGAGGAATGCGATAGAAGCTTTTTGGTATCTCGTTAAACACTAAACTGGTTAAGTATTCTTCTAAGAAAAAGAACTCAATTGTTAAGTATTAAAAATATGAAGAAGAATATGAAATTTGGAGAGTAATCTAGGGTTTTAGAAAAATGTTAAAGAAATATGACCTACTAATCATCTACAACCACTAACTTACTAACCTATACAAGAAATTACTTCAATTTATATCATAAAAGTTAGACCTTAGAGTTGCCTTCAATTCAAGCAAGATACATAAGATAAAAAACTAAATCCTATTTCAAATAATCACTAATCAAGACCTAATATTAAATTATCAAAGCCTTATAAGTATAGAATAAGAAGAATAACTAAGATTCAACATTAAACTATCAAAGCTATCTAAGTATAGAATAAGAAAAACCATTGAAAATATTAACATATATGGATTTAACTAGTCATCATCATGTGCCTTCAAGAACTTTAACTAATCCAAGGGTTAAGCATGCATATGATCCAATCAGTTTTTTCTAATCTAGAATTAGAAGTAGTGGTGGAGAGATTAGTAAGTTATGAAAAAAGATTAGTTACTCATGATGAAAACTAAAGAAAGCATGGTAGATGAGAAAACAAGTAAATAAAGCATGTAAATAAAGATAAATTAGAAAGAAAAAAATCTTGTTATTGATGTTTGTCACCTTGAATTACAAAAAGCCTTCTTCTCTTTACAAAGCTTGAACTAGAAGTAGAAATAGAACTAAAATCTAAAAATTATAAAAGAAATTTGAAAGAGAAATTAAAAGAGAAATACTAAGTTATTGATATGGAGATGCTTGATAATGAGAGATTTCAGCTCTTTAAATAAACCTCAAATCTAATAACAATAGGATACAAATTAGAAGGTTTCCTGATTCAATAGGAATTGATTCCTACAACAAGTCGGCGTGTTGTTTGCTGAATATGACTCATGAGACGGCTAAATTGAACAGAGTGGTAACCATAAGAATTACAGCTCTTCAAGATTTTTAAGAGCAATTTTTCCCATCTTCTTAGTGTTTTTCAGCAAGTTTTAAAAGAAGTTTTTGTGTTACAAATCTCTTATTTTTTATTCGTTTTAAAGTTTTTTGGAAAATCAAAGAAAATCAATATTTGGGAATTCTAGTTTTGTTCTTCATTTTCTTATCTATCAAGAAGTTTTTCCCAAGAGTTTTTCTTTGTTGTTTCTTTCTCAAATATTTTTTTTTCTCACACTTGAGCTATCAATTCTAAATCTATCTTTAGGATATTTGTTTGTGAGAAAATTGTTTGTGATCTTTCAAGATCATCAAGAGAGATTGTTTGTGATCTTTGAATTACCATGTGTATTTTCCTTTGCTTTGTGTTTGGCTTAGTGCCCACCTCTTGTGTAGAGGTTTGTATTAAGAGAGGATTTGTGTACTCCTGGTGTAGATTTGTAATTCCTCGGTGGAGTTTTCTTTATGGATGTTCTGTGTGGACATAGTAAAAATCTTTCTGTGTGAAGGCGGGGATGTGGAGCAGTGGCTAGAACCTCAAAACATATCTTTATGTTTGTATTTGATCTACTATCTCTCAACTCTATCTCTCTTATATCTTGCATTGCTTTACGTTGCTCATATTCATATACATGCTTGATATTGTTTGTGTGCCCACACTAGTATCGAACTAAGAGAGCTTCCAATAGCACCACAACTCTTAGTTTAGAGGAATCTCGAGGAGTAGTTTTAGAGCCTTCACGGGAAATTCGGGCTCACTCTTAGTTACACATAGTGTGTTAGCAATTAAGTTTTAATTCCGCATCATTTGTCCTAGATTAGATAGTACACCTATTCACCCCCCTCTAGGTGCACTTTAAAATTGAAGAATTTGGGGCACCATCTTAAAACACTAGCCTTTTAGGTGGAGTTGCCCAAATCGTTATATATACAAGACCATCCCCATGTCTAGCCGATGTGGGACTATTTGTTCACCCAAAAATCCCAAGACTAAAATTATGCATATCGAAGCATGTAAATTGACTCAATAAAATTATCATAGTACACACGATTAAATTGTTTAACAACATGGTTTTTTTAGAAACATGAGCAATAGAAGTAGCAGGAACAAATCACACATTTTTATTAATTTGACTGACAAGCATGACTAAAAGCAAAAAACGCAATTTGATTCATGAATTATTGGAAAATTATTGATTTGAAGCTACTTAATTAAAATAATAATAAATAATCAAAATCTAAATCAGAGTAAATAAAGCATTAGGGAAAAAGAGTTTATGATTGCAAAAAAAAGAGATAAATTAAAGAGTAAAAGGATGTTATTTGAATATCAGTTAAATCTCTACCTTTCACAATTTATCCGCGGGTAGCAAGGGCTTTGCGGGTCGAATCCACAGAGAGGAATGCGATATAAGCTTTTCGGTATCTCCTTAAATACTAAATTGTTTAAGTATTCTTCTAAGAAAAAAAACTCAATTGTTAAGTGTTAAAAATATAAAGAAGAATATGAAATTTGGAGAGTAATCTAGGATTTTAGAAAAAAGTTAAAGAATATTGTTTTCCGTTATATTCGCAAAGGGGAAAACTTACAATAAAAGGGTTGAGGAGCTAAATTACAAGTATTCTTAAAAAGATTACAAGTAGATCTCCTCAGAGATTCTGGAGAAGTGTGCCGATAGGAGTCTGGTCAGCGCGCGACCACTTTGTCCCTTTGACGATGCGAGCGATGAGATTCCCTTCTCGCCTGGTTCCGGGAATCAGAGAATAGAAGGTTGGTAGAACCCTCTTGCTGCTTCTCAAAATCGCCTTCAATTAGGAATTCCTTCTCGCCTGGTTCCAAAGATTCCTTGAGAAAAAGGACGATGTTAAGGTATCAACACCCTGGATAGAGAAAGCAATTCTCTAAAAGGTCTCTGAATTCGAGAGCGCACGGTGCGTTATGAAGAAGCCTCTGCTTGTGGAGTCCTCTTGTGTATTTCTCTCTGGTCCTCTCTCCTTGTACCCCTGGCGGGCTATTTATAGGGAGAGCAAGGGTATAACCGTCCCTTGAAAATATGGAAACAGATTGAATCAAATCTGTTTAAAATCTGGAAAGTAGCCTTGCTGCGAGGCTAGGATCAGCTTCTGCGAAGCTAAAATTGGTAGGTCGGTTGACCTTCTTGATCCTTTCCATATCGTTGGAGGATTTCCCCTGATCTTCTTACTCGTTTTAGGAGAGTCAAGAGATTGTGGCAATCAACTGCCAAATTTGATCTCTGATTTGATCTTAATTAGATTTGATCTGATTGGATCCGATCTCATCCGAAGATTTGATTGGTCAAAGGTTGACCATAGCAGACCAATAGCGGAGCTGTCCGCATTGAGCTCGTAGCGGAGCTAGAGGCAGTTTCTGGCGAAGTCCGAAAGAAACCCTTTGGCGGAGCTGGAAGTCCTCTGTGGCGAAGTTTGCGAGTTAGCTTCTTGGCGAGGCTTTGGATGGCTTCGAGGCGAAGTTGGGTGATATTAGCCTCTCAAGCGAGGCTATCCTTTGGGCTCATGCGATGCTAAGTGTTAGCACCTTAGACCTGCTGAGGTCTGTTTAGAAACAATCCGGGTTCACTGTATGCTTGCTGGATCAGTGGAGTCCAAGTTGCTTCCTGTCCCTCGGAGATGGGTGAAAACTGGTCTTCAGCTCGTCCGTCACTTGTCTTTTGTAAATGTCAACAAGTTTAGACATTGTTCGGACCAATAAGAATCTTGTCTTTTTTAAGTGTCAACAAGACCCCCTTCAAAGTTTTCGAAAGTCTGCAATGGCTCAGACTTCGAAATACTTTGAACTGCTTTGATTGGTGGTGTGTGGAGTATGAACGTCGCCATGATGGTTGAGTTCAGCTTCGCTTTAAATCCTGCTTTGGGATGTAGATTCGCCGAGGAATCATGTAGACTCGCGTCTGGGTAGCTTCGCGGCTAGGTAGCTCCGCATCTGGCTTCTGGAGATACGTTCGCCCTGGAGCGTTTGTCGGTTTCCCCGAGGCTAACTGCCATGGGCCAGTTACGAGGAGGATTACTCCTTTCTTTGTGCTGATCGAGGGAGATATTCTCCGATTTGCATGTTTCCAAGGGAGGATATTCCCTTTCTTCAAGGCGCAATAAGTGCCTTATGAGGGAGACATTTCTCCCTTTGCACGGTTCCAAGGGAAGCCGTCCCTGTTCTCAAGGCACAGTAAATGCCTTAAATGCGCTCGTGCTTCCACGTTTGAGGCGGCAACGCTCAGGCCATGAGGCCTATAAATAGGACACTTGAGGTCCTCTGAAGAGAAGTGATCTGCTCTTCTCCTCTTCTCTTGGTTGAGAGAGATACTCAGATCTCTGAATTAGTGGGAATGCCCACTCTGGTCATTATCCGGCAAGGACCGATAAGTCTTGATCATTCAACGACTTCACCGATTTTAGGGAATTCATCTCCCTTAATTTAGCTTTAACAGCTGCTTCAGGGATTAGTTTCCCTTACTCTTCATCTTGCAATTGACTGGTCTGCAGAGAAGGATTTCAGCATAGCTTCCCAGCGAAGCTAACATCTTGACTTGTTCAGAGAAAGATCACTGCATGTTAAGTCCGCTGCACAGGCAGAACTTGGGACTTAGTTTCTTCAAGGTTGAGCCAGTCTTGCCATATAGGTGGGGCTAGGACTGTGTCCCCCAGGATCAGTCTGGCTTAGCTGTATAGGCGAGGCTAGGACTTGGCGTTTGCTAAGCTAGCCCATCATCACTGTGCAAGCGAGGCTTATCCTCTGCTCCCATCGAAATCGGATTGTTTCGCCCTAAAGAATTCGGTTTTAGCGCTTTTGCAGTATCTTTTGTGTTTAACTGCTAACTTGCTCTAATTTTGCATTGCAGTGAGCTATGTTCGCCGATCTTGTGTCTTGATGAAAGAGACCGAAAAGTTGCCTTATGCTTCCCCGGTTGAAGCTTTACTTTTAAGCAGGAGGAACAACTTGGAGCAGCTGATGCGTGTCCCAGAGGCTGTTGGCAGCCTCTTATCCGAGATGATTCGTTCTGAGGTGAGGCTGGTAGCCGCTTATCCGAGATGGTCCACTTCGGGAAGGCGGATGTCACACCTGTGAGATCACTGACATCACTGCCAATTCCCATTATAGGTGATCCATCGTGTTGGCGGCGATAAGTTCATTGCCAACTTTCAACTTTGGTGATCCAGCTTCCTGGTGGCAAAATGTACCATTTTTGTGGAGAATTATGGCCGTGTCCTTGTGGCACAACTGGTTACGGCCTTGTGCAGGAGGAAGGCCTTTTGTGTCCAGTTGGTCTGGTCTGGAAGCAGATAAAACCACTTGTATGCCTTTTGCGCAAATGATCTTGCTGAGCAACTGAATCTGTTGTATGAAACACAACCTTGATGTAATATCAATGTACCTTTGCTCTTAAATCAATGAAAGTTCATTTTCTGCTCATCTGATTTTTGCCTGCCTTCATTGAGAATTTGGCCATGGCGGGGCTAAACTTTGTGCAGAGTTAAGGACAGGGTCCATTTTTTTTTGAATGAGCTTCGCATGAAACTAGCATGTCGGCGAACTGTGCCTTTAGTGGGCTAAGGCAACCCTTTGGCGAAGTTCTTGATGAACTTGTGCGAAGTCCGCACTTCGGCTCATTGGCGAGGTTAAGCCTTAGTGGCTGAATCAGCGCTTCTCGGGAAGGCGCTTTAGGCGGCGTTTCAAATTAATTTGAAACGACAGCCTGTACTCTTTTCGAGGCGTCGTTTTCAGGCGCTCATTGGCCTATAAAAGTCCGATCGGACTGTAGAGAGGACAGATCTCTTCACTTGAAATTTTCAGAGACCTTTAGACTCTTCTTCTTCCTCTTTCCTTTCCATTAAAGAAAATTGAAAGCTTCCGCAGCTCTTCAATGGGCCCAAGAGACGAGCGGGAAAAGAAGTGGCAACTTCTACAGCGGAGGGTCCTTCTCCTCCTCCGGTCATCGAACGACCAATCGCCGGTAGGGAACTTTCCCTTTTGATTAGAGACTATCATCTTTCCTTTAAGGCCGACTTCTGGCTGTCCTTGGATAAATCCAACATGAGTCCAATTCCCTGATTTTACCTTAATTTCTTGATCGGGAATCCAAGAACTGAAGAGTTCTCCCTCAAGCTTCCAAGCGAAGTTAACTTTTAGGCGGTTCACATCCTGTTGGATGACAGGATGCGAAGCTGTCCTTTGATATTTGACAGAAAAGGACCGTAATGCCCTTCTGACGAAGTTAACCTTTGAGGTTTTGTCACATCCTGTTGTTCGAAGCTAAGCTTCCAAAGCGAAGCTAACACTTGGATGTTTTCCTGCATCCTGTTCTCGTGTGGGATGCGGAGTTACACTGCAGCTGCGAAGCTAAGCTTCGGGATGAAGCTATCGTTTAGGCCAATCCTTGCTCAGAGGGCGAGGCTATGCCTTGTCAAATTTTGCGTTCTGATTTTAGCTCTCTTTCGGCTGATGAACTAATCATAGTTTCTCTTTGTTCCTGCAGTACACTATACTCCTGGTCCTTCAAACAACCTGTTCGGGATGACCATGGGATCGGATGGCAATATCAGCTTGCAATTTCAAGGGCAGGCTTCTCTGTTCAGTGAGCGGAGTTCTCTCGTCAGAGATACGCTTATTCATGGTGGTGATCAATATACCACGAGGAGTATCCTGACCACAGCTCCCCTTGAAGATGTCGACCGTCGAATTTATAGGAAGCCCGATTTCATGTTCGGGATGCCGCACCAGACCCTGACCACCAACTACATGCAGGGGAAGGGCAGTGGATCTTCCAGTTGGATGGCGAGAGGTTCTATCTTCCGTCCAACAAGCGCCATTTTTCTTTGTCTTCCTTCCAGTGCGTGACGCAGGCTCGGAAGATGGCATGGGATGTGAGCCGAAATACCGACTCTGTTCACATAGGAAAATTGATGCTTCAATCTCCTGGTTATGCAAGAGCGGGGCTCCTCATTGCATAATGGGCCTGCATCCTGGGAATGTGTCACGAGAGATCCCAGTGGGAGAGAATCCTGCAGTGGCGCTGACCTTTGGCAACCAATTCTGTAAGGTCAATGGGAACTACCCAGCTACTGACTTCAGGACTCCAGGCTGGATTCACCCTCCGAAGGCATGGTGGGTGGATTTGACTACCTACATCCTTGCTCATTTCGAGGAGGATTTGGAGAGGCTGAACCTCTACGAGGCCGTCAGGGCGACCTGCTACGGTATTGAGATGAACGTGGCGTGCTTTTACGCCATTTTTGAATTGTATTGCCCAGCTTCAGGGACTTTCTTCACCCCTGTTGGCGAATTGGGTATGGCCTTGCATGAGATGTGGGAAGTCTCTGCTCTGCCTTTTGGGTCTCTTCCCTATGAAGAATACTTCCCGTGCGAGGCAGAATTGGCGCTTCTGGAGAACAGGAGCCTGCCTTGTTCGAGACCTACAGGGAATTAATGTGCCACTTGTATACTTGCTCCAGTATGCATGGGGGCAATAAGGGAACCTCCTGTAGCTTGAAAAGCTGGGGAGACTATTTGTTCCCAGATATGGAGAATGCTCCTGAGGCAGCACATTGCGGAGTTGCTGATGAAGACATCTTTGAACGGATGCAAAAGCACTCCCAAGGGGATCTAGTTGTGAAGGAAGATGATGGTCCCTATGAGCAGGGTGATGTTCTTCGAAGCTTCCATCATCAGGCTCGCAGGCCGATGTCCCGGAAGGCACTTCTGGCTGGTTTCCTAACAGTCTGGCTGAAGAGATGCGTGGTGCCGTCTTCTTCGGGTGACATCGTTCATCCGAATGTTTTGTTGCCCGCTGTTCGTTTGGTTCATGGTCGCCCTCTGGGACTTCTTTCGGCCATGGTGTGCTGTATCCAGAGAGGCCTTCGTGCATTGACGGAGGCTTTTTGCAGGCCACCAACGATGAAGCGTGAAAAGGGAACCATTTCGCCCCGCGACGACGACCTAACCCCAGAATAGGTCTGCCGTATACTTACTTGATGGCGTGGTTCCCCTTGCATTGTCCTTCTCTAATCGAAGCTGGAGAGGATCCCCCGCAAGATGTTCGAATGGCGCTCCTCCGCCGATTCGAAGGATGCTCATGGCAGAAGACTTACGTGGCTGAGGCCCGTAAATTAGTACGTCGCTATGACGTCTATAGTCTCTTCCGTTGTTTTCCCCGTATTCAGGGTGCAGGCTATGGGGAAGAGTTCAAAGATGCGGGGAGGGGCATTCGTCCCTGAGCCAGGGAGTTTTTGAGTGGCTGGTCAGTATCCGGCCTTCACATCTATTGTACCGGAGCGGGGATAGCTGCTACTTGGAGCCTTACGTCCCAAGTCGGTTTGCTCGACAGTTTGGATATGACCAACTATACGTGGGCAACTCGAATCTCAATCTGGCTTTCATGGGGAGCCTTATTGATGGGGCCCGTGCCTGGCGATTCTTTACTACAGGCGGTACTGGGGCACGGCTGCGTACGCCGTTGAGGGCTCCCAATCTCCTGATGACCCTGTGCTTCTGTCAGTGGTATGCCACTTCCAACTCCACACCTCTCGAATTCAAGGTGAACAGTTCTGGTGTGAAGTTAATTTCTCAGCGGCTAAGGCAGAAGGCTTCTGAGAAAAAGGAAGGCAAAAGGGTTCGCACCCCAGGTATAGAGGAGTTTGTTGCTGTGGAAGACAGCGAGGCCTCAGATGCCGAGAGTCCTCGCTTCGAGGTGGGAGCGGGGGCTGAGACTCCTGCAACTGGCTCTGGTGTGATGGGGACCGTTCCCCCTCATCGTGTAGAAGAAGTGGAGGAAGAGGATTCTGAAGTCCACTTCAAAAGAAAGCGGGCAGGTAGCTCTCGTAGGAAATCGTTGGCGAAGAAGCCCCGCCGCCAAGCTCCTACGATTGTCGTAGAGGGTCATCCCTCTACAACGATTCCTCCTGCTGCCCCATTAGCAGCTGAACCGTCGGTTGCTGAGCCGACTAGCGGTGAATTCGCTCCGGGTCTGGGTAAGATTAACCCCGTCCATATAATACGCCTTTTTGTGTGTTCCCATTGACTTATTATCAATCCTTCTTGATTGTAGGAGCTGAGGCAGCTGGAGAGCAAGGGGAACATTATGATCCCCTATTTACTTATGGAACTGAAGCTGGTTCTTTTGCCCGTCCGGAAGAGTCCGGAGGTGATGTGGCCGACATTGGTCCCTCGGGCGCTGGGACTTCTAAAGGAAGTCCTGTGGCATCGAGCTTTATTGGGTGGTCCACAGGATACTCGGCAAGCAAAGCGAGCCGGCTATTCGTGCTGATTCTGCCAAAAATTTTCCGATGGAGCCCCTGGAGACTGATGTGGCTGACGAGATGTTTTAGGCGACATCATCCTTTGGTATTGTCCTAACCTCTTGGCTTCTTTTGCATGTAGTGTCCCGACTAACCGCAGTCTTGTTACAGGTGTTCGGCCTCAAGATGCATCAGCTTTAAGAGGGCCAGGAGATTTCCCCGAAGGGTCAAGGGGTGACATAAGCGCTTCGACCGCGGCTGATGCTGCTGTGTTGGATGCGCTGTACGGCGACCTGCCTTCTTATCGGCCCAAGTCAGCCGAGAACCAGAGGTTGAAGGGGGAGCAGTTCCGGAGGTGTCCTCACTCCCAGCTATATCAACGAGTGAGGTGCCGACAATTTTGCCAAGTGTGGAGCTGAGGGTGATTACAAGCCCTACTTCCCCAACTCTGGTAGTTGAGCCTGCTGTTCAGGAGATGGTTGTCATCCCTACCTCAACGGTGGCTAGCGCACTGATTTCCATGAAGACTCCGAAGAGATCACTGACAATCTGCCCTGCTGTTGATGTTCCCATTGCTCCTTCCACGATAGTGTCGACCAGGCTGGTGGATTTCTCTGAGGTTACCTCTCTACCAGAAGTGGCTGAGGTTGAGAACGACTATATAGGTGACCTCGTTGATAGCTTTTATAAAGGCTTAGGGCGAACTATCGACCTGGTTTTGAAGGGCTCGACTATGCCGTTCTCAAAGTTAAAGGTGGTCCTCTCCCGTGGCATCGAAAGTATTCGGGATTTTGAGGGGTATCACCAGGCTACTGCTTTGGGACTCCTGGTGGATGAATTTGAGAAGGATGTAGAGGAATGGCGCCATCTCCGCTGTTCGGACCTGGAGTCTTTAGTTGATGAGCGGTTTGCGCGTCTTGTCGCTCAAAAGCACGAGGCCCGGCTTGCCGCTCAAGAGGCTGCTAAAGCTATCTCTTCTGACTTGAAATCCTTTGAAACAAGGCAGGCAGAGGTCGGAAGTGCGATTGACGCCTCCACCAGTGCTCTTCTTGACGCTGAAGACAAGATTGGGAAGGCTGAGGAAATGATCAGGAAAGCAAATCTTATTTTATCCAAGGCTAAACTGGTGCGTCTTGAAAAAACTGCGCGGCTTGAGTAGCTTAAGGCTCAAAATGAAGAGCTCTCACAGCAGGGATTGTCACAGAGGGCGACTTTGGCGGAGGTTGAAGCTCGTCTGACCCAGGCAATGGATTTCAATGAGGCCGAGCTGAGGTCGCAAGCGCTTGCCCAGGCTGCTGATGACAGGAGGACGAGGCTGGACTCCCTGGGAGAGCAGCTCAGATCTTACAGTGTGCGCCTGTAGCTCCATGTACTTTATCCTTGTGGAATGAATGAAAATTTTTCTTCTTTTGTCGAATCTCCAATCTTGTTCTTCTTTTTGAATTGCGATTCCAAATTATATTGCAATTTCTTGAGAACATAGTTCTTGTTGGGTTGGATGATGAGACTTGGCTATCTGTCAGTTCAGAGGTCGCGATGATATAACTGGTTCAGACGCCACCAAACCCGAAATCGGTCCTTGTCGGATCGAAAGATGAGACCTGTCTTTTGTAAATGTCAACAGGCTCGGAATGAGGCTTAGCTGTCTGCTGGTTCAGAGGTCGCGATGACATAACGAATGAGACGCCACCAAGCTCAAAAGGTGGTGATACCCGTCTTTTGTAAATGTCAACGAGTATCGAGGCCTGTCTTTTGTAAATGTCAACAGGGCTCGGAGTTGAGACTTAGCTGTCTGCTGGTTCAGAGGTCGCGATGACATAACCGAATGAGATGCCACAAGCTCAAAGGTGGTGATACCCGTCTTTTGTAAATGTCAACGAGTATCGAGACCTGTCTTTTGTAAATGTCAACAGGGCTCAAGGTTGAGACTTAGCTGTCTGCTGGTTCAGAGGTCGCAATGACATAACCGATTGAGACGCCACCAAGCTCAAGGTTGTGATACTTGTCTTTTGTAGATGTCAACAAGTATCGAGACCTGTCTTTTGTAAATGTCAACAGGGTCAAGGTTGAGACTTAGCTGTCTGCTGGTTCAGAGGTCGCAATGACATAACCGAATGAGACGCCACCAAGCTCAAAAGGTGGTGATACCCGTCTTTTGTAAATGTCAATGAGTATCGAGGCCTGTCTTTTGTAAATGTCAACAGGGCTAGGAGTTTAGACTTAGCTGTCTGCTGGTTCAGAGGTCGCAATGACATAACAGATTGAGACGCCACCAAGCTCAAGGTTTGTGATACTTGTCTTTTGTAGATGTCAACAAGTATCGAGACCTGTCTTTTGTAAATGTCAACAGGGCTCAAGGTTGAGACTTAGCTGTCTGCTGGTTCAGAGGTCGCAATGACATAACCGAATGAGACGCCACCAAGCTCAAAAGGTGGTGATACCCGTCTTTTGTAAATGTCAATGAGTATCGAGGCCTATCTTTTGTAAATGTCAGGGCTCGGAGTTGAGACTTAGCTGTCTGCTGGTTCAGAGGTCGCAATGACATAACCGATGAGACGCCACCAAGCTCAAGGTTTGTGATACTTGTCTTTTGTAGATGTCAACAAGTATCGAGACCTGTCTTTTGTAAATGTCAACAGGGCTCAAGGTTGAGACTTAGCTGCCTGCTGGTTCAGAGGTCGCAATGACATAACCGAATGAGACGCCACCAAGCTCAAAAGGTGGTGATACCCGTCTTTTGTAAATGTCAACGAATATCGAGACCTGTCTTTTGTAAATGTCAACAGGGCTCAGGGTTAAGACTTGGCTGTCTGCTGGTTCAGAGGTCACAATGACATAACCGATTGAGACGCCACCAAGCTTCAAAATTTGGTGATAGCCGTCTTTTGTAAATGTCAACGAGTATCGAGACCTGTCTTTTGTAAATGTCAACAGGGCTCAGGGTTGAGACTTGTCTTTGTAAATGTCAACAAGCTCAAAATTGAGACTTAGCTGTCTGCTGGTTCAGAGGTCGCAATGACATAACCGAATGAGACGCCACCAAGCTCAAGGTTGGAATGAAATTTGAAAAAGGTCTCGTTTTCATGGGGAGAAACGAGGGAATCACTGTCATAGGTTTAATGTTAACGTAACAGCGAAATTTATATGTGGTCTTACCATTCTATGGATGAGAATTGGTAAGTGATTTTGGAGGTCTCGTTTTCAAGGGAGAAACAAGGGAATCACTATCATAGGTTTAATGTTAACGTAACAGCGAAATGTATATGAGGACTTACCATTCTATGGACGAGAATTGGTAAGTGATTTTGGAGATCTCGTTTCACAGGGAGAAACGAGGGAATCACTGTCATAGGTTTAATGTTAACGTAATAGCGAAATGTATATGAGGACTTACATTCTATGGACGAGAATTGGTAAGTGATTTTGGAGATCTCATTTTCACAGGAGAAACGAGGGAATCACTGTCATAGGTTTAATGTTAACGTAACAGTGAAATGTATATGTGGTCTTACCATTCTATGGATGAGAATTAGTAAGTGATTTTGGAGAGGGAATCAAATGGGAACTGGTCCCTTAAGATTTTAGCAAATCCCCAGCTGTCAACGGGTTTGATATGCCTTTACCAACTACCGTTTGAATTGGGCTAGCCATGCTATTCCCCTCAGCATGATGAGTCGTCGAGGACTTATGTTGGGCTTAAAAGCCAACATTTTCCTCTGTCCTTAATCGTTAAGGATATTGGGTCGTCTGGTTAACGTATGTGTAACCTTGACTCTCCTTTAAGACAACCAGTAGACGGCCAGGTTCCTACTGGTTTATGGTTGTATGATTTCGCTTGGAGGAAGAGAAAGGCTCTCTTTGTGTGTACTTTGGACACGGAGATCTTGATCAGAGGTGTAGTGTTAACTTGATCATGAGAAGGATCCTTGATTAAGGATAATACTACTTTTAAAAATTTCCATTGATCGGCATCATGAGTAAGTCGCCATCTGAGGTCATAAGGCGGTTATGCTCCATTTGAATAGACTGTTTCTATTACAAACGGTCCTTCCATTTAGGCTGAAATTTGCCTTTGGTCTTGTGCGTCATAATCATCGGTCGTCTGACGACTAAAACCAGGTCTCCTTTCTGGAAGACTCTCTGTTTGACCTTCTTGTTGAAGGCTTTGAGATTCGAGCTTGATATAGCTCAATATGTTGTTGAGCTTGTAGCGCTTCTCATCTAGGGCTTCGAGCTCTTGAAGACGCAATCGATCATTGTCCTCTAATGTGATCTTAGTAGTCAGAGCGACTCGCAATGATGGCATCTGGATTTCCAACGGGATGACTGCTTCGCACCCATATACCAGAGAAAAGGCGTATTGCCTGTCGGTGTCCGAACCGTGGTTCGGTAGGCCCAAAGACATTCACCAAGCTTTTCGTCCCAATCTCGCTTGTTCGAGGAGACGAATTTCTTGAGTAGCTTGATGATCGTTTTGTTAAATGCTTCCGCCAAACCGTTAGCAATGGAATTATAGGCAGTTGAAGCCACATTCTGAATTCGGTATTTATCGCAGAACCGATAGAATACATGGCTTATGAATTGGGGACCGTTATCGTGGATGATCCGCCTAGGGACACCAAATCGATGGATGACATGGTGTTTGATAAAATAACCACATTAGAGGTTTTGACTTCAACCCAGTGGTATAGCCTCCGCCCATTTTGAAAAGTAGTCGGTTATTGCAAGGATGAACCGGTGACCTTTCGTAGAGGAGGGGCTGATTGGCCCTACGACATCGATTCCCCAAGCTTCAAATGGCCATGAAGCAACAGTCGGGTGGAGCATCTCCGAAGGCTGGTGTATGAAATCCGCATGAATCTGACATGCTTTACACCTTCGTGCATATTGGATGGCATCGGATTTGATTGAGGCTAAACCTGCACAATAAATACGGAATTTCAGATCTTAAAAATAAACTTGTGCAAGTGCTCAATTCTTACCGCTATAGCAAGTGGCTATGCGGGTCGTGATCCACAAGGAGGGTTGCGATGGAAGCGTTACAGTTATTTATTGAAATCTTTTAAGAAAATAAAACGAAGGTTCTCTCTGTTTTTAAGTTAAGAAAATGAAAACGAGTTAATAGTTAAAGTTAGAAGAAAATGGAAGATGAAGAAGGTGGAAATTTCAGAAAAACAATAAAAGCGACTATGTACAAATGGAGTGAGTGGAGAAGAAAGAGTTGGAAGATGTGGTGATCTAATTTACAGAAATGAAAAAGAAAAGAAAACAAATATTTACCTTCTTTTCACCAAAAGCTTACCTTGAGTTCTTAGCTTCAATGTTACCTTGAATTGGAGGCAATTAGCGCATAGCCCATAAGAGTCGAGTGTTGGTCTCTTCCACATTACATCATCAAGATACGCAAGCATGAAATGATACAGAGAGACTCACAATTCCATCGTCATGAGCTATCGGTGGCACTCGCAAAGGCAAGGCTCTTTCGATGCTTTTAGACTCACTTGGAAGACAGTCGTACCAAAAAGAAAGGTAAAATAGAAAAGAAGAAGAGAACTAAAAAGAACATACAAGGAAATAGCATCGATTTGATTTCATAACAATCGAAGAAAAGAAATAAAACCTTACACCAATTGTCACTTTTAGCTCAAGCTTCAGTCTTGTTCTTCGATGAAAGTTGATCTCCTCAGAATTACATAAATGAAAACTAAATTACATGAAAAAGAAAAACAAAAATCTAAACTAAGAAATGAAAAACTAGGCTAAATCCTAATCTGCATTGGCGTCCAATTTCAGCACAACAATTGCCCTTTTATAGGCAAAAAAACCAACAACCAGAATCCCGGGGAGGTCGGGGGAGCAAACGCTCCCCCTAACTCCCCAAGATTGCCGCGGAAATGCGGCTACTGCCGCGTTTCTGCGGCCAGGGTGTGGCCAGGTGGCCACACCCTGTTGGTGGGTCGCGATGGTTTGGCCTTCTGATTATATCTGGAGTTGGTTTGTCAGTTTGAGTTCCGGATTCTGACGAAATGGCCTTGGATTCTTGGCTTTAACCGATCGATTCTGAGAGGATTCTTCTCAACCGGTTTCAACCTCTTGATTTTGCCCTGATTTTGTGTGTGCGAATTAACTCTGATTTAATTCAGAATTCTGGTGGGCTTTTGGGCTCATTCTCTTCATCTCCTTAAGGATTGGGCCTGCAAATAAATCAAACAATTCATTAGGACAATGCAGGCTTTTATTCTATAATAAGTATGGACATATGATATTAAATATGCAACATTAGCGACCAATCACACCCCCATACCTATCTTTTGCTCGTCCTCGAGCAAAACAACTAAACTATACTAAGGATTATTAGACCACTTTCGCAGGTCACGCGATTGCACTGAGCATGTGCAACAAGCCGTTAAACCTCTAGGTTCCCCCTAGAGGACGAGTTTTGTCTCGTGAGGGTTTTCAGCGGATTGCACCCACAAAATCCATAAAGAAAGAGAAATAAAGAGTTAGTATTTTCGAAAAGCATTTTGAAAGAGAAAATATTTGAAACATGATTGTAAGATCTAAGCATCTATAAGTTATAGGAAAACTGAATTTTTCATTCCTAAACTTAGTCTCTATTCAAAAATTTGTTATCAATCAAGTAAGGAGTCAAATTGTACTTCTCATCTAGTCTATTACTTTACCCTAAGTCATATGCACCTTGTGATTGTGAAAATTTTGACTAAGGGTTCATTAACTCTAACTCTTATGCCTTATTTATTTATATATATATATATATTTTTTGGTGGCATTATTCCTTAGTTTAGGCTTTCTAATCTGCCCATGTAACGAGCCTTTAATCGATGACTCCCAAACCAGACGGTCTTAGGGCACCAGGTGAGAAAACCCCCCAAGGACTTAAGGACTCGAGCAAACAAGGCCACAAAACTAAGGATTTTATTAAATGAACCTCTTTTAGGCGTGAATGCTTATGCTTTATTAGGCACAAATACCCAGCTTAATCAGAGGATCTAATAATCTTTCGCATAAATAATAAGGCTTGCTTAGGCCAAAGCACCTAGCTAATCAATAATTAGATTTATTCATTTTTTTTATTTTTTTCTCAAACTTATCTAATTATCTTTCGCATAAATACTAAGGCTTGCTTAGGCCAAAGCACCTAGCTAATCAATAATTAGACTTATTCATTTTTTATATATATATATATTTTTTTTATAAGGCATAAGAATCTTTATTTTTGAACCCTAAGTGTGTTAGTGTATGAAGTGTGCATATTTCATCAAGGTAAAGATCAAGACCAAATTACTTTGACAAATTATCTTCCTAACTCTAAAAATCAAACAAATAATCTTATTTTGACCAAGTATAAGAAATCATAATTTGGATTTTCCTATTCCTTAAAATTAACTTAATTTCTTACAAAAATAAGTCAAAATATTGTTTCTGTTTTTAAAAAGTTTTTAAAAGTAAAGAAAAATGTTAATTTTTTTATTTTAAAGAAAAAGAAAAGTTATGTTAGACCCTCCCCCACACCTATCTCATGCATTGTCCTCAATGTATGAATTAATGCATAGATGCATGAAAAAGAAGAAAGGGAAGGAAAATGGTTACCTTAAGGTGGTGGTTCCGGTGGTGGTCTGATTGGTCCACGAAACGTGGCCCAATCAACTTTTCTTGGGTCTCGAAGGAACCCACCAGAAGTTTCTCTAATATAACCACTAAAAAGATGTGTCCATTAAGGATTTTTATTAAGTATTTAACCCCATCTAATTTTCATATTCCATAATTGATTTCGGAGTCAAATTTGTCAACCACCTCGTTCCAGAATGGAGTATGAAATGATAGAACGGTTGACTTAGGCTCAGGAAGGACAGGAACTAATACCGACTCAGGAAGGTGACTTAAGTCAAGTAAAGGTTCAGGAGTCGAAATTGGTTCAAGAAGCGGGTCCAAGTCAAGAAGTTGAAACTCAAGTCCACATGTATTTTCTAACAATGAGATGTGACCTAATTTGGGTGATTCCAGTTCAGGAATGATAGGTGGAGGAATCAAAACTGACTCTAAAATATTACTCAAGTTTGGTAACACAACAGGAGTCAATATTGATTCAGAAAGTTGAACTGGATCACAGATTTGGGAATCTAGGTCACATATCTCATTGAGTTCAATATCAAAAAATTGAGAACTTACCAATTTGTCAATAGGATCTTCAAAAGTGTATAATTGGTCAAGTTCAATGTGATCCTCAAAGATGGGTGATTCAATTTCATTATGAATTGGTACAGGATCCAATGTTGACTCCGGGAAAAGATCGAAATCAGGTGAAGATATCGGAGTCATAATCGAATCAGGAAGTAGAATTGAATCACTAAGTTGGGATTCAGGATCATATTCATTTTCAAGTTCTATTTCAGGAATAGGAAAAACTTGCTAAACTGTCAATATCTTTTTCAAAATTTGGAGTTTGGGCAAGTTCAAATGGTTGTTCTGAAATGGAATCTTGATTTCCAAAA
Organism: Agave tequilana; assembly: GCA_038442645.1. Taxonomy (NCBI): domain Eukaryota; kingdom Viridiplantae; phylum Streptophyta; class Magnoliopsida; order Asparagales; family Asparagaceae; genus Agave; species Agave tequilana. The sequence continues at coordinate 18,598 of JAVJIF010001825.1, forward strand.
CTACATGACTCTTCGGCTCTAACAGAATGGTTAGTGACATCAGAACTGGTCCAACGGTGAGAACGTAGAGATTCGACCATCATATGTATGTCACGATTACGAGTGTTTTGAGCCTGAGTCATGGATTCAAGCATCTTTTCATAGTTGATAGGTTCATTGTTTTGATGAAAAGATGAAGAATTGTCTTGGAAGTGGTAGTGAAATTGTGAGTCAATCAGATTTTTAGATTTGTGTTTGGACTCACGCATACTCATTTTCAAATTGATGGTTTCCTATTTTGGACGGGTGGAACTGAGTATGACTCTTGAAAATATTGTGGACTAGGTGGAGAAGGAGGACAAGTTGGTTGATAATTATGCTCGGGGGAGCTGAATCCCCACTGACTCGGTGAAGAGTTGAAATTATTATGGACATTATAGTTATTAGATGGGGGACATGGGTTATATTGATTCGGATAAGACCAATTCGGCACACTAGGTTGGTTAAAGTCATGATATGTCGGGTTGGTAATATCCGAAAATGAACTCGGTGTGTAATATGGATTATTATTAAAGTTGAAAAAATTATTATTATAAGCCATATCACACAATACACACAAAAAAGAAAGAAAAGCAAATAAATAAACAAACAAGAAAAAAAAATCTAACCTAAGTTAGGGTAGACCTAGACCTAGACGACTCCTAACTGGTTAGACTGTCCACGGGAGGTTTAATGTAGACTTTGACCACAAGCTAATCAGCCAGGTCAGGGCAAGATTGGTGGGAGGTTCTCCGTCAAAGACGTTCCTTAATTAAATAACCACCAATCTTCGAGCTTTCGGCCCATAATCCCTTTCCTAGACACTGATTTGGCAAGAGTCAAGTTCCAACACCTTTCCCCTTAGGATAATCTCCTAATTGAGTCCGAGATGTCCCTAGGGCCAACGTCTACTCATTTTAAGTTAGGCTTGGGTTAGTGAGTGCTTGGATTCTGATTTTTGGGCTAAGGAAGGGTGATTAAATCCCCACCTTATCTTGTTATTGGGTTGGTGCCCTTAAAATCAATTAGTGCAAGTGTACAAGATATGTAAGATTCACTCAAAGCGATATAAATCAACCAAGAAGTGAGTCCTATGCTAAATGCAATGCATACGTACCTTGCTCCAGCACTCTTCAACAGTAAAAATAAATGAATTGAAAAAAACGCGTGCCTAAAATGCAAACGTCTAATCAATTTTTAACTTTTGCAACAAACGTTTTACTGTTGATTATTAGCAGGCTTATGTGATGACATATAGAAATAAAGAATTGCAGCAAACTAGAATTTTTGTAAACTAAGCAGCCCTGCAAAAATCTGTTAGTAGTCAACTCTTCATTGCCGCGGTTTCGCGGCTTTTGCCGTAGAAACGCGGCAATTCAGAGAACCCTTGGTCTCTGCTTTCTAGAGCAGAGGCCCAAGGCCACTTGTATGTCACTGCAATATTAATTTCCTGCTTTGATTGCCCTGTAACCTGCAACAGAGAAGAAAATTCGTTTAGTTCTAAAAAATTTTCAAAAAAAATTCAGATTTCAATAAAAAAACATGTTACCCTCCCCGGCAACGGCGCCAAAATTTGATTGAGGCTAAACATGCACACAAAATACGGAATTTCAGATCTTAAAAATAAACTTGTGCAAGTGCTCAATTCTTACCGCTATAGCAAGTGGCTATGCGGGTCGTGATCCACAAGGAGGGTTTGCGATGGAAGCGTTACAGTTCTTTATTGAAATCTTTTAAGAAAATAAAACGAAGGTTCTTCTCTGTTTTTAAGTTAAGAAAATGAAAACGAGTTAATAGTTAAAGTTAGAAGAAAATGGAAGATGAAGAAGGTGGAAATTTCAGAAAACAATAAAAGCGACTATGTACAAATGGAGTGAGTGGAGAAGAAAGAGTTGGAAGATGTGGTGATCTAATTTACAGAAATGAAAAAAGAAATGAAAACAAATATTTACCTTCTTTTCACAAAAGCTTACCTTGAGTTCTTAACTTCAATGTTACCTTGAATTGGAGGCAATTAGCGCATAGCCCATAAGAGTCGAGTGTTGGTCTCTTCCACATTACATCATCAAGATACGCAAGCATGAAATGATACAGAGAGACTCACAATTCCATCGTCATGAGCTATCGGTGGCACTCGCAAAGGTAAGGCTCTTTCGATGCTTTTAGACTCACTTGGAAGACAGTCGTACCAAAAAGAAAGGTAAAATAGAAAAGAAGAAGGGAACTAAAAAGAACATACAAGGAAATAGCATCGATTTGATTTCATAACAATCGAAGAAAAGAAATAAAACCTTACACCAATTGTCACTTTTAGCTCAAGCTTCAGTCTTGTTCTTCGATGAAAGTTGATCTCCTCAGAATTACATAAATGAAAACTAAATTACATGAAAAAGAAAAACAAAAACCTAAACTAAGAAATGAAAAACTAGGCTAAATCCTAATCTGCATTGGCGTCCAATTTCAGCACAACAATTGCCCTTTTATAGGCCAAAAACCCAACAACCAGAATCCCGGGGAGGTCGGGGGAGCAAACGCTCCCCCTAACTCCCCAAGATTGCCGCGAAAACGCGGCTACTGCCGCGTTTTCGCGGCCAGGGTGTGGCCAGGTGGCCACACCCTGTTGGTGGGTCGCGATGGTTTGGCCTTCTGATTATATCTGGAGTTGGTTTGTCAGTTTGAGTTCCAGATTCTGACGAAATGGCCTTGGATTCTTGGCTTAACCGATCGATTCTGAGAGGATTCTTCTCAACCGGTTTCAACCTCTTGATTTTGCCCTGATTTTGTGTGTGCGAATTAACTCTGATTTAATTCAGAATTCTGGTGGGCTTTTGGGCTCATTTCTCTTCATCTCCTTAAGGATTGGGCCTGCAAATAAATCAAACAATTAATTGGGACAATGCAGGCTTTTATTCTATAATAAGTATGGACATATGATATTAAATATGCAACATTAGCGACCAATCAGCTATCATAGTTGGCTAATAGTATCCAAGTCTATGTAACCTGTCCTTAAGTTTTGGACCTGGCTGATGAGCGCCGCAAATGCCATCGCGCGCTTCTTAGAGCGCTTCCTGTGCCTCTGAATGAGAAAGGCAACGGAGGAGGACACCGTCATATGAACGACGGTAAAGTGTCTTCAAAGTCGGATCATAGTAGAACCGGAGAGACCTTCGTCTGACGGACGCCGCTTCTTTAGGATCGTCTGGAAGCAGACCGTGCAAAGCATAGTCAATGAGAGGAAAGCGCCAATCTCTCAGCTCAAGATCCGTAGAGACATTATAGACTTCTCGAGTTCTTAGCATGTGCTTGGAGCATACAAGATGTCGAGTTACGACTGTGAGGTGATACTCGGTGTCACCTGGCAAGGCTAGTGTTGTTGCTAATACAGCAAGAGCGTCCGCCTTGGTATTTTGAGATCGAGACACATGCCCGATATAGAAGCCTTCAAATAGGTTGGCCAATTCAACGGCCGTGTGATAATAAGGCACCAAGTCTTCATGGCGGACTTCGTATTCGCCTTTAACCTGATTGATGATCAGTTTTGAATCGCCATAAGCTTCGAGGTAGCGTACCTCCATTCCATGGGCGAGTTGAAGACCGATGAGCAGAGCATTATATTCTGCTACATTGTTGGAGCATGATTCTGTCAGAGAAAATGCTCTGGGCAGGACATGATTCTGTGGGGAGATAAACACAACCCCTACTCCGGCAATAATCTTGCCTTTAGTGCCCATTCGCGATGCTCCATCAAAGAACATCTGCCACACTTCCTCTTCTGAGGTTGCATAAGACTCGAAGACTTCATCAGGGATATCTTCGTGAAGTTTTGAATGCTCCGGAACTGGATGAGCAGCCAAGAACTCTGTAAGGGCCTGGCCTTTAACCACCTTCTGAGGCGTGAAGATCATGTCGTATTGAGACAATAAAAGTGCCCACTTAGCCAATCTTGAATTCAATGATCCTGACTTCGTCATAAGAAGACGCAATGGGTTTACTCTGGAGATGACATGTATGGTCTGGCCGACCAAATAATGTCGTGTCTTCTGAACAGCGAAGACGAGAGCTAAACACTCTTTCTCGATAGGGTTGTAGCGAGATTCCGCTCCTATGAGAGTTCTGATCAGATAATAAATGGCCTGCTCGTGGCCATTGTCGTCCTTTGAGCGAGGAGGGCACCGAGAGAGTAATCCATAGCTTTTACATAAAGCAAGAATGGTTTCCCTGATGTAGGGGCCACTAAGACTGGAGGCTTTGTGAGGTACCTCTTGATGTCTTCATAAGCTTCCTGGCAAGCTTGATCCCATACGAAGGAAGCACCCTTTTTCATGAGTCGGGTGAACGGCTGACAGCGGCCTGAGAGATTTGCGATGAATCTTCTAATATAAGCCAGCCTGCCTTGCAAGCCTCTAAGCTCTTTGAGATTCCTCGGTGGATGCATGCTCTGAATGGCTTTGACTTTATATGGGTCAAGATGAATCCCTTTTGATGTGATAATAAACACAAGGAACTTGCCGCTTGAAACTCCCAAGAAGGATTTTGTTGGGTTCATTTTCAGTTGGTGAGCCCGTGATTGGTAGTCAAAAGTGCATTTTTATCATCATATTTACCATCACATTTTCATATTTATTCATTTAATTCTGCACATTTATTAATAATTTGTAATTTATTGTGTGCAGGCCTCGAATTCTTATTTTTATAATAAATAAAGCTTAAAGAGCCCAAAAGCCCAGATCTAAGCCCATATTTGAAGCCCAAGAGTCAAAGTGCAAATATCAGATTGTCAAAGTGCAATTATACAAGGGCTAAAGTTGCAATTATTAAAGATGAGGGAAGGATAGAATTCTACCCAACCCTAAACTCTTGCGGGATGAGCATAAAAGCCAAAGATAAGAAGGAAATTCGTGATAAAAGATTTGGGATAATTGAGATCAAGGTAACTTGATTACCAAGTTATCTCGAAATCCCAACATAAAGAGCCAGGATCAAAATTTCCAGAAGCAGGCGACTAGATGGACGGACCAGGAGAAGCCACGCGCCAAAGCGCGTGGCCATATGCCACAGTATTGCCGCGGAATCGCGGCAAAAGCCGCGTTTCCGCGGCAATTTGATCTTATCCCTGTACCAGATTTCGTAGGGGAGTTTGACTGGGACTCTGATTCCCTCTGCACCTATAAATAGCCCCTGCAGTGCAACGTACAGAGCGTCCAGCGTCCAGAGGCGAGCCAAGGGCCAAAAGCTAGGGTTTAGGTTTTAGGTTAGATTTTATTTTTATTTTGTAAAATTTGTAACTGAGAGTGGAGATGCTTTCATGGAGGAAGGAATCATACTTGTACCAGGTGACATCGGTGTAAGTTTTTATTTTTCCCCCATTGTTAATAAAAATCTGCTCGAGGTTGGTTTGTTTTTATTCTTGTTTCATTGTTTCTTTATTCTCGCTTTATCTTTGTTTTTCTAATCTTGTTCTATGTCATTGTTTCTCTCTGATGACTTGTAATCCGTGAGATCCGATTGCTTCGAGACTGCCTAGCCAACGAAGATCCCTTGATGGCTTATGGCGACGAACATCCTATACGCCATACTTGCAAATCTTCTGAGAAAAAGTAAGTCGTCGCAAAAGGATCAAAGGCAAGCAGACTAAAGAGATAAGTTTTCTTTCCTTTCTTTTCTTTTCTTTTTTATAGATTAAATCCACATCTTCCATAATTCTTTTCTACCACTCATTGTAAATACCACTTTTCATTGTAAATACCATCGTGACTAACAAAATAACTAAAAAAGATAAATTTTTAGAGAAACTTGCTTAACGCTTCCATCGCAGTCCCTCCCTGAGGATCACGACCCGCATAGCCCTGCTACAGCGGATTAGAATTGAGAACTTGCACATCCTATTCTTAAAACTAAAATACTATCTTTTGTGTGCAGGAAATCTCAGTCAACAAATTGGCGCCGTTGCCGGGGAGGGACGGTAAGTTTATCTCTAAAACAAAATTTTAATTTTTAAATAATTCTTTATTCTTTTCTGTTTGCAGGTTTGGAGAACAGGAAACAGAAACAGAGCAGCAGCAAGGACATACAGCAACCCAGTGCCTCCGCCCTCGAAGGCAGAGCACGAGGGCCTGCAAGTTTGCCGCGGAAACACGGCCAGAGCCGCGGATCCGCGGCAAGTGCAGTGAACTACTAATTCAGTTTTTTGCAGATTGCTGAAATTTGAGATTACTGCTTACTGCTCTATTCTGTTTTGTTCTGTGATATACCTGTAAATTGCTAATAATTCAACAGTAAATCATGGGTTGTTAAAAATAAAAAGTGATTAGACGTTTGCATATTAGGCACGTGTCTTTTCAATTATTTTTTACTGTTGAAGAGTGCTGGAGAAGCAAGGTACGTACGCATTGCATGTAGAATAGGATTCATCTCTTGGTTGATTTTCTGCTTTGAGTGATTCTTATCTATTTATCTTGTACACTTGCACTAATTCATCTTAAGGGCATAACCCATTAACAAGATAAGGTGGGGATTTCATCACCCTTCCTTAGCCCAAAAATCATATCCCAAGCACTCACTAACCCAAGCCTAACTTAAAAATTAGTAGACGTTGGCCCTAGGGACATCTCGGACTCAATAGGAGATTATCCTAAGGGGGAACAGTGCTGGAAGTTGACTCTTGCCAAATCAGTGTCTAGGAAAGGGATTGAGGGCCGAAAGCCCGAAGATTGGTGGTTATTTAATTAAGGAACGTCTTTGACGGAAAACCTCCCACCACTCTTGCCCTGACCTGGCTGATTAACTCGTGGTCAAAGTCTGCACCCTACCTCCCGTGGACAGTCTAACCAGTTAGGAGTCGTCTAGGTCATAGGTCTACCCTAACTTAGGATAGAATTTTTTTTTTCTTTTTGTTTGTTTTTTTTTCTTTTGTTTGTGATTGTGTGATATGGCCTATAACAACAATTTTTTCAATTTTAATGAGGATCCATGTTACACACCAACCTCTTTTTCGGATATTACCAAACCGGCATATCATAACTCTAACCAACCTAGTGTGCCAGATTGGTCTTATCCGAATCATTACATGCCCTAGTCCTAATACTATGAACAAGATTGGAATAATCATCACTACTCTTCACAGAGTCAATGGGAATTCAACACCCCTGAGCCATATGGTCAACCACCTGTTCAACCATTATCTTCATATACGTCTTTTCCCACATCACCAAGGTTTCAGTCCTCCATTGATCTATTCGATGGGTTAGAAGAAAAAGTGGATCGGTTGCAAGATACAATGAATGATCAAATTTCTAGACTTTCAAACATTCTTGAGCATCTTGATAGGAACCAAGAATCATTTTGTTTAGAAGACCTTGATCAAAATTTAATTTCATCACATCAATATGAACTTGCTCAATCCCAATCCTTGGACAAATTGGCTAGTTTTAATTTCAATGAGATTGAATTAGATTATGAATGTGAACCCGATCCCCAACTTTGCGATTCAGTTTCCATCTTCGAATCTATGTTGACTCCAGTATCCTTACCCAATTTGGACCAATTTTCTGAGCCAACATTTATTCCCATACCTATAGATCATGAAATTGAATCACCCATTTTTGATGATCATATTGAACTTGACCAATTGTGCAATTTTGAAAGTCCCATGGAAAAATTGGCAAGTTCCCATTTTTATGAGATTGAAACTAATAAGATATGTGACCTAGATTCCCAAATCTATGATCAAGTTCAAATTCCCGAATCATTATTGACTCCTGTTTTGTTACCCGACTTAGGTAATATTTTAAAGTCAGTTTTGATTCCCACACCTATCATTCCTGAACTTGAATCACCAACATTGAGTCACATTCCATTGTGGGAAAATGATTGTAGACTTGAGTTTCAATTTCTTGACTTGGACCCACCTCTTGATCCTAGCCCGACTCCTGAACCTTTACTTGATTTGAGTTTCTTTCCTGAGTCGGTATTAGATCCTGAACCTATCATTCTTGAGTCCAAGTCAACCATTTTACCAAGTCACATTCTTTTGTTGGACACAGGTATAGACCATGACTCTGTGATGATTTTCCAGGACTGGTCATGTAAAGGGAGTAAGCTTCACGAGAGGATCTTCCATGATCCTATTCATTCTGGGGACTGTAAATATGTAAATAAAAAAGAGGTCAATAAAGGTAGGTCCCGTGAACTACCAAGTTATCTTGTTTGGGCCGCATTTCGTGGACCAATTAGACCACCTCCGGAACCACCACCCTAAGGTAACTTCCGCCTTCTCTTGTTCTGTTTCATGCATATATGCATTCATTCATACATTGAGGACAATGCATGAGATAAGTGTGGGGGTGGGCTTTACTAACATACTAACATAAGTAGACACTAACAAAATTTGCTAATAAAAAAAATTAAAAAAAAATGTTATAAAAAGGAAATATTTTGACTTATTTTTTTGAAAGAAATCTAAGTTAGTTTTAAGGATTAGGAAAATCGTGATTAGGATTTCTAAAAACTTGGTCAAAATAAATAAATTGTTTAAATTTTTAGGTATAGGAGAAGAAATTGAATAAATAATTAGTCTTGATTTTTACCTTAATGAAATGTGCATACCAAATGCATATCTAGGATTCTAAGACAAAGACCTTGTGCCTCATAAAAAAAAAAGAAAGAAAAAAAAAAGAAAAAAAAATCACCAATTAAGCTGATACATGTGCCTCAAGAAGCATAAGTATTCATGCCTAAAGGTGAGTAAATAAAATAAAGTCCTTAGTTTTGGGGCCTAGTTCACTCGAATTTGAGTCCGCGGGGTGTTTTCTCACCTGGTGCCCTAAAGCCAACCGGTTTGGGAGTCATCGACTTTAAGTTCGTTACATGGGTGGATTAGAAAGCCTAAGAAGACTAAGAAATATAATATATGTATTAACACATCTAATAATCAATTAGTTAGGTATGAGGGCCTCAAGAAGCCTTGATGCTTACACGAAAGAAAATTAGAAGCGTTATACATATTAAAAAAAAAAAAAATAAAAAATAAAAAATATATATATATATAAAGAGGCATGAGAGTCCAAGTTAAGGAATTCCTAGTAAAAACATAAGGATGCATATGATTTTTGGTAACGAAAAAGACTATATTAGAAATTCAATTTTAATTCTTACCTAAAATGGAAAACAATTAACTTTATTAAGACTAAGTTTAAAGAATGAATAAAAATGAGGATCCTAAAACTTATAGACTACTTAGTCTCTTCAATAATAATTCAAATATTTTCCTTTTTATGGATTTTGTGGGTGTAATCCGCTGAAAACCCTCACGAGACAACACTCGTCCTCTAGGGTAACCTAGAGGTTTAACGGCTTGTTGCACGTGCTAAGTGCAACCGTGATTCCTACGAAAGTGAGTTAGGTTAGATTAACTTTTCATTTCTTTTTCTTTTTCTTTGTTTTTACTCGAGGACGAGCAAAAAGATAAGTGTGGGGGTGTGATTGGTAGTCAAAAGTGCATTTTTATCATCATATTTACCATCACATTTTCATATTTATTCATTTAATTCTGCACATTTATTAATAATTTGTAATTTATTGTGTGCAGGCCTCGAATTCTTATTTTTATAATAAATAAAGCTTAAAGAGCCCAAAAGCCCAGATCTAAGCCCATATTTGAAGCCCAAGAGTCAAAGTGCAAATATCAGATTGTCAAAGTGCAATTATGCAAGGGCTAAAGTTGCAATTATTAAAGATGAGGGAAGGATAAAATTCTACCCAACCCTAAACTCTTGCGGGATGAGCATAAAAGCCAAAGATAAGAAGGAAATTCGTGATAAAAGATTTGGGATAATTGAGATCAAGGTAACTTGATTACCAAGTTATCTCGAAATCCCAACATAAAGAGCCAGGATCAAAACTTCCAGAAGCAGGCGACTAGATGGACGGACCAGGAGAAGCCACGCGCCAAAGCGCGTGGCCATATGCCACAGTATTGCCGCGGAATCGCGGCAAAAGCCGCGTTTCCGCGGCAATTTGATCTTATCCCTGTACCAGATTTCGTAGGGGAGTTCGACTGGGACTCTGATTCCCTCTGCACCTATAAATAGCCCCTGCAGTGCAACGTACAGAGCGTCCAGCGTCCAGAGGCGAGCCAAGGGCCAAAAGCTAGGGTTTAGGTTTTAGGTTAGATTTTATTTTTATTTTGTAAAATTTGTAACTGAGAGTGGAGATGCTTTCATGGAGGAAGGAATCATACTTGTACCAGGTGACATCGGTGTAAGTTTTTATTTTTCCCCCATTGTTAATAAAAATCTGCTCGAGGTTGGTTTGTTTTTATTCTTGTTTCATTGTTTCTTTATTCTCGCTTTATCTTTATTTTTCTAATCTTGTTCTATGTCATTGTTTCTCTCTGATGACTTGTAATCCGTGAGATCCGATTGCTTCGAGACTGCCTAGCCAACGAAGATCCCTTGATGGCTTATGGCGACGAACATCCTATACGCCATACTTGCAAATCTTCTGAGAAAAAGTAAGTCGTCGCAAAAGGATCAAAGGCAAGCAGACTAAAGAGATAAGTTTTCTTTCCTTTTCTTTTCTTTTCTTTTTTATAGATTAAATCCACATCTTCCATAATTCTTTTCTACCACTCATTGTAAATACCACTTTTCATTGTAAATACCATCGTGACTAACAAAATAACTAAAAAAGATAAATTTTTAGAGAAACTTGCTTAACGCTTCCATCGCAGTCCCTCCCTGAGGATCACGACCCGCATAGCCCTGCTATAGCGGATTAGAATTGAGAACTTGCACATCCTATTCTTAAAACTAAAATACTATCTTTTGTGTGCAGGAAATCTCAGTCAACAGCCCGCATTATGTCGAACATCGTTCTCAGATCGCGAAGATGTTCATTCTTGTTGCGGCTTTTGACGGCAATGTCGTCGACATAGCACTCCACCGTTTTTTCGGAGATGATCGCGGAAGATTATACTCATTGCCCGCTGATAGGTCGCTCCGGCGTTCTTCAGTCCGAAGGGCATTACAGTGTAGCAGTATACCCCCAATGGTGTTCGGAACGAAGTATGCTTCTCGTCGTCGGGATACATCTTAATCTGGTTGTACCTTGAAAAGCCGTCCATGAAAGACATTCTTTCGAATCCACATGTGTTGTCGATCATGACGTCGGTGATGGGCAGTGGGAATTCGTCTTTGGGACAGGCCGTATTGAGATCACGATAGTCGATGCATATCCGTATTTTCTCGTTCTTCTTGAGGACGGGGACGATGTTAGCTATCCAATCTGGATGTTGTTCCTCCCGGATGAAGCCACATGCAATGAGCTTGTGAACTTCGGCTTCAATAGCTTCCATGATGTTTGGGCGAAACCGATGTTGTTGCTGCTTGACTGGCTTGACGTCAGGCTTGATGTTTAGACGGTGCATAGCGACCTGTGGATCAAGTCCGGGCATATCTTCGTAGCTCCACGCGAAGACGTCTATATACTCTTTTACGAGTATTATCAATTCTTCCCTTTCTGTAAGTGATAGGCTTTCACTTATAAAGATGGTCTTAGGGTGGTCTTGATTACCCAAGTTGACCTGCATCACCTTGTCTTCAGTAGGCGGTTCGCGCGATTCGAATCGCTTTTCCCATTGAAGGTCTAATTGTTGGGCCCATGGTTCCTCGTCAGTGGCTTCTGCGGGCTCCAATTGACTGCTTGAGGTCATATTAGCAGTGAGGTTTTCGAACATTCCTCCTATACTGACATCTGAATCCCACTCGGAGGATGAGGCTGAATGTGATGGAACTGATCCATCGTCTTTGGCTTGAACCGTTGCTGACGATGTGGGTGTAACATACCCTAACCCCCTGCGTGTACTATCATAGTAATTTGCAGGCTTCCCTTTAGGCACAAACTTCCGCATCAAACCGCGCCTTCCTTTTCCGAAATTCAGGCCTGCTCCATGCTTCAAGTCGTACCCCATTTTCTTCATAATATGGCGCGCTGGCTGCGCGTAATGAAAGAATTGTGGAGTGTCTGAGTCTGAACTTGAATCTACGACCGCGGGTCCCCGTGGTTGGGTTCTACCGAAGATTATCGGTAACTGACCTTCTTTGGATGGCGGGATTACCAAGACGGCTCCTTCTGCGGATTCCATGGGTGTACTGGATGCACTTGGCTTATGTAAAGGCATGTGATGGATTCAAATAGCCCAACGGTCGCGGGATAATCAAAAGAAATATTATCATTAATTACCCATTCACCTTCATCCTCTGAAGGAGTATTACATAGGGGATTATTGAGACATGCTATAATTGGTTCACCAATCAGAATGGCTGGCATGCCTGCTTCGGATTCTGAATCCGCCTCGTTGCCACTTTCATCATCGTCCGGCAACGGTTCTTTGAGTGCCCCACCGGCCTCTTGATACAGGAGAGCGTCAGTGAAGTAGTTTTCCACCCCTTTGAATGGTTTCTTTTCAGCAAAGACAGTTCGTACTGTCGTGTCATCTTCAACATATTTGAAGCATTGGTGCAGAGTAGAGGGAACGATCCAGTTGGCATGGATCCATGGTCGTCCTAGCAGCAGGTTATATGACGTGTCAGCGTCAATGACAAAGCATGTCACTTCTGACTTCAGGCTCCCGATTCTGCAACGGAGTCGAATTTTCCCCAGTGGATGACTGCTCCCGGCGTTGAAACCGTATATTGTAGTAGTGGTTGCGGACAACCTGTACAGCGGTATGCCGAGGAAGTAGAGAAGCCTTTTAGGGATGATGCTGAGTGCGGACCCCGGATCGACTTGTATTCTTTCAATGCACGTTGAACCGATATATCCGGTGTAGTATAGAGGTCGATCGTGCTTGTTGTCTTTGAGAAGCATATCTTCCGCCGTGAATGTAATAGCAGGCACCTTGGATTGTGTATGATGACATTCTGGGTAAGGAGACTGAACGTCGTTGTTAGGGATCTCAGGCGTGCATGTCAGAAAGGATTCTGAATTGGCTAGCGCCTCCCTGAGTGCTTCTCTTGTTTCTTTCGAGAGGCGAAGGAGCTCGTGTATAGTGATACGAGCTGGGATATTGGCCAGCTGAGCCAATATGTCAAACCGAAAGGGCGTATCAAACCCTTAGCCTGGTGGTTTCTTCAACACGTGATCGAATCGTACCTCCTTAGGTCTCTCTTTTCCCTTGGTTGGGATTGGAATGGATGCTGGTGCTTGTACTGACGTCGTTTACTGTTGTGTCTCGTCAGTAGACTTTTCATACTGCCTCAAGTATGATTTTCCAGATCGGGTGCCCGTCTGTTGAGGCGCATCGGCTTGTGCCGTGCAAGCAAGCTTTTCTCCTTCTGAATCACTGAGGGAAGCCGATGTAAGATTGCCGTCATCTGGCAGAATGGAGATGACATTGCAAGACTTGCCCTTTGAGTTGGGCTCCTTTGAATCCCGCTGTACGTCTTGGACGAGGTCTGGGTGTATCCACATGACTTCTCCTGTCTTCAATGTTAAGGGAACAAGACCCTTATTATCTTGAGCTGTAGCTGGAGGATGCTTGACTTCCAACCATGGCGCAGGGACTGGATAAGTTCCGTCAGGAACTGTGACCTTTGGAGTTTTGCCGAGCTCGAGGGTCACCATATTGGCAGTAACTTTCTTCTGCTCCGTCTTCAACGTCAGAACCCCGGCATCGACCAGGGCTTGTATTCTGTCCTTGAGGACATAACACCTGTCAGTAGGATGGTGGATCATCCTGTGGTAGAGGCAGTATTTAGGGTCATTTGTACGCCCTATCTCATTGGGACGCCGAGCATCTGGCAGTTTCATTTTGTTCCCTTTGTGGAGCAGATGGAATATCGTGACCACCTGATCGTCTTTGAAGGAGTACTGCTTTGGAGGGAACTTAGGCTCCTGATTGTTGAAGCCGCTCTTCTTGGCCTTCGACTGCACATCTCCGGATAACTCCACAGACATAGTCTCTTTGCCTTTAGCTTGAGAAGATTGCGGTAGGTCGCTACGCCCTTTGTTGTTCATCCCCCACTTGCCTCTAGGGGCGGATGGTTCGAACTTTTTAGCCGACTTCTCGGCTATCTCTGCTTGTTCGACCAATTCCTTCCAAGTGTGGGCTTTGACAGCCCCCATGCGAACTTCTACTTGGTCCAGGAAGTTGTGCCTGTTGGCCCAAAAGGTTACACTCTCCATTTATTGAGTTTTGATGATGACAAACCAAATTAGTGCTATTTGGTACTAATGAGTTTGTTTAAGATAAGTTTCAGGTTAGTACCATGTTTGGAGACCATTTGCTTAGCTATTGTAAGAACTTCTAAGTTCCACAAAGCAAGGAAGGCATATTGCACATCAAGAAAGGATCACAGAAGAGAAGGCTCTAGCAAAGCATAGCATGGCTCAAAGACTTGAAGATTGCTCAAGAAGTATTTAATTATTTTGTTTTTAGTTTTATAGTTTGTTAAAGAATAGTGGATAGGTTTGAAGCTCTATCACACACGTTTTTGCGCACATACTTAATCCAAAATAATTTCTTATAATTTATACAAAAATATTTTGCATACAAGATTTTGCCTACAGATATATATTTGTGTTTTATGCTAATCCCTGTTCAAAAGTATTTTTGTCAAAATCAAAATCCCTTTTAATTTTCTGTCCAAAACCTGGTTTTTGACCTGAGCCAGTCGACCGGACAGTCGACCGGACCTGTGTCAGGTTTGGCCGGTCGACCGGCCCAGTCGACTGTAGTTCTGGGTGTACATGTATCAGTGTGCACGTTTTTGCGGTCGACCGCACGGTCGACCGACTGTAACTCAGTCTGCTCTCGGTTAGATTAGGTCGACCGGGCGGTCGACCGCTGGCCTACAACGGTCAAATTTTTGAGTAGGCGGTCGACCGACCGGTCGACCGGAATAGCCGTTTGAACAGTAACGGCTAGTTTTCTGAGCTGTTTATTTTTGTCTTTTTCTCACTTAAGTGAGTTTAAATGACTTGTTTTGGGTTTAATACATTCTGATTAGCCTTAAAAATGTTTTATCTTCTAACCCTAGCCCTCTCCTATAAATAGGGGTGTTTGGGAGAGATTGGTTCACCTAATTATTATAAGAAAAATTTAAAAGTTTAAGGCATTCAAAAGAGCTTGGTTTCTTGGTTTTTGGGCTGAATTTCTCTCTCATTTTCTGAAGTGTTTTCAAGAATTCTCTGATTTCATTTTCTTTTCTCTTTGCACACAAGAGCTTCATTCCTACTCATTGTTCTCTAAGGACCTTTTGTAAGGGAAGAGACTTTTGAAAGAGAGAGTTTGTGGTCTTTTAACTACTCAGAAATTGCTTGTAATTGAGATTGTGGAGTTGGGTACTCCGGTGTAATTGTGATTTCTTTGTGATAGTGGAAGTAGCTAGAATCCTTCTGGGGAAGGCGGGAGTAGAGCTGGGTGCTCGAACCTCGATAACATATCCTTGTGTTTGCGTTTGGTTTACATTCTTGCACTTATTACTTGCTTATCATCATCATTGCCATATTTACTTGCTTTCATTCATCTTGTGAATCTTGTTGGGTGATTGTTACATCTTAGTTTTTTTTTAATTTGTCCATTGATTAGCATTATCACCTATTCACCCCCCTCTAGGTGATTTTCAATTGGTATCAGAGCTTGGACTCTAGGTTTGGCTTAACATCCATAGAGAGATCCTTAAAATTTGCTAATCAACATTTTCATTCATTCTTTCATCACTAGTAAACATGGCCGATAACATTAAAACCCCTCCTAAATTTGATGGACTTAATTTCCCTATTTGGAAGGTTAGGATGACTATATTTTTGCAATCTTTGGGTAGCTTAGTGGCCAAGTCCTTGACCAAACCCTATGTAGCACCCGATAGTGATGAAAACACTTAGACCTACTTCAACTTTAGAGAATATGAGGCTAACTCCAAGGTCCAAAACTCCCTATTAACCGCCTTGAATGAGGATGACCTTACACGGGTAATTCATTGCCAATCCGCCTATGAGATTTGGCAACATTTATTGGTCACACACGAAGGGACTTCACAAGTCAAGAGAGCTAAGATAGATCTCTTGAGGTCCCAATATGAGTCATTTAAAATGATTGATGATGAGTCTATTGATAGTATGATTACAAGGTTTACTAAAATCACTAATGGTCTTTCTTCCTTAGGTGATGACATCTCCAACGATCAAAAGGTGCGGAAAGTGATTCGGGTTCTTCCGTCTTCATGGGAGATAAATGCTACCACCTTAAAAGAATTGAACGACAAGGACGAGATGGATCTCATTAGTCTCATTGGGAACCTAAAGACCCATGAGATAGAGAAGAAGGCAAGAGAAGAGGCCACTACTTCAAAGAAGAAATCCATAGCCTTCAAGACATCATCCACCAATGATGACGATGAAGAAGACGAAGAAGAAGATGAGGAGCTAACTCTACTTGTGCGGAATGTCAAGAGGTTGTACCGGAAGAACAAGCTCAACTTCCGGAGGAAATTTGAAGGCAAAGAGGAGAGAAGGATCATTTGCTACAATTGCCGCAAACCCGGACATATCATGGCGAATTGCCCGGAGTTCAAGAAGAAGATGACTTCCTCCTTCAAGCTAAAGAAGCCGGAGGAAAAGAAAGCATACAAGGCAACGTGGGATTCGGAAAGCGAGTCCGAAGAAGAGGTGGATACGGCGAACATGTGTTTCATGGCAAACACTCCTAAGGTAACCCCTCAATCTCATGATGATGAAGATGATGAATTAAGTAAGGAAGTTCTTGTACATGCTTTTGTTGAACTTTCCAAAACTTATGATAACAAGAAACTTGAATGCTTAAAATTGCAAAAGAAAGTTGCTTTTCTTAAAAATCAACTTGCTATGATTTCTAAAGAAAAAGATGATCTTTCTTCTAATCTCATTTCTATTCAAGAAGAATTTAGTGCCTACAAGATTTCTTGTAAGGCAAAATCTCCTATGATTGATAAAAATGAAATTTCTTCTTTTAAATCTAAAATAAATGATTTTGAAAAAGTTTTAAATGATTGTGCTTTTAACACAAAGAAACTTGAGAACATGTTTTCTAAAAAGCACACCTCTCATGTTAAGTCTACTCATGCTCACACTACACATGCTAAATCTTTTCATGCTCACAACTCTCATGCTCACAAATCACACACTCATTATGCTTTCAAATATGGTAAAGTATATAGATGCACATATTGTGGTAAGAATGGACATTTAGCTAAATTTTGCTATGACCAAGTTAATAGATCAAATAATCTTGTTTGGGTTAATGAAACTAATCCTCTAGGACCCAAGAAAATGTGGGTACCAAAATCAAGTCCTAAATTATTTGATGTAGGTACACACCAAGGCTCCAAGACGTAGGGAGCGGTGGTATCTTGATAGTGGTTGTTCAAGACACATGACGTGGGATATCAACAACTTCACAACCCTATCAAGGTACATGGAAGGTGGCTCCGTCACCTTCGGGGATGACTCCAAAGGAACTATCATCGGTATAGGTAACATTCAATTGGTTCATCTCCTATTATAGAGAATGTTGTTTTAGTAGATGGTTTAAAACATAATTTGCTTAGCATTAGTCAACTTTGTGACCGTGGACTTAAAGTTGTTTTTGATGATTCTTCTTGCAAGATTTTTGATGTTAAATTCGATGTTTGTATTCTTACCGTTTTTTGTGACAATAATGTTTATATCATTGACATGCTTAATTTAGATTGTTCTACTAAATGCTTGAATGCTTTTGATGAAAATTCTTGGCTTTGGCATAGAAGATTAGGACATGCATCTTTTGACCATCTTGCTAGAATTAATTCTAAGGATTTAGTAAGGGGTATACCTTGCTTGAAGTTTGAGAAAGACCGCATTTGTGGTGCGTGCCAACTTGGGAAACAAACCAAGTCTTCCTTCAAACCAATTAAGGATATCATGACTACTAGGCCCTTAGAACTAATTCATATGGATCTTTTTGGACCTACACAAACTAAAAGTTTAAATGGTAGTAGATTTGCATTTGTTTTAGTTGATGATTTTTCCCGTTTCACTTGGGTTTTCTTCTTGCAAAGTAAAGATCAAACATTTTCTCATTTCAAAATTTTTCGAAAAAGGGTTGAAAAAGAAAAGGTTTTTCGATTTTGAGAATAAGGAGTAATAGAGGTGGTGAGTTTGTTAACCAACTCTTCATGACTTATTGTGATGAAAAGGGAATCAAGCATGAAATGTCTTGTCCTAGGACTCCACAACAAAATGGAGTAGTAGAAAGGAAAAATAGAACACTTCAAGAGATGGCTAGGAAATGATAAGTGAATATGACCTCCCTCAATATTTATGGGCCGAGGCCGTAAACACCACATGCTATATTTCAAATCGTATTTATGTGTGTAAGAATTCTTCCAAAACATCTTTTGAAATGTATCATTCTAGAAAACCTAATGTTGCATATTTTAAAGTTTTTGGATGCAAGTGTTTTGTTTTAAATACTAAGGAGAATTTGGGTAAATTTGATGCTAAAGCTTATGAAGCTATCTTTGTTGGATATTCTTCTACTAGCAAAGCATATAGAGTATTTAATAGATCTTCACTTACTATTGAAGAAACCATGCATGTTAAGTTTGAAGAATCTAATGTGGTTGTTGAGAATGTTGTAGAGATTGAACCATTAGGTGAAGACATGGAGAGACTATCCTTGAAGGACTCACCCGCTCAAGAAGAAAAGCAAGAATCAATTGGTGATGTTCAAGAGGATAAAGAGGAAAGCTCTCAACCGCTTCCTAAAGCTTGGAGATACGCTACAAATCATCCTAAGGAGCTCATCTTGGGTGATGCATCTAAAGGAGTCACAACGCGCTCCAAACTCCATGACCTATGTGGTAACTTTGCTTTCATTTCTCATTTTGAACCCAAAGGCATTCTCGAAGCCGAGACGGACCCATATTGGTTGCTTGCCATGCAAGAGGAACTCAATCAATTTGAGCGCAATCAAGTTTGGCACCTTGTTCCTAAGCCCCACGATAGACCAATAATTGGTACTAAGTGGATCTTTAGAAACAAGATGGATGAGTCCGAAAATGTCATTAGGAATAAAGCTAGGTTAGTGGCCCAAGGTTACACTCAAGTTGAGGGAATTGACTTTGAGGAGACCTTTGCACCCGTAGCACGGCTTGAAGCCATACGGATGACACTAGCTTTTGCATCTTTCAAAAATTTTAAACTTTTTCAAATGGATGTGAAAAGTGCATTTTTGAATGGTTTTATTAATGAAGAAGTTTATGTTTCTCAACCTCCCGGTTTTGTTGATCATGTTCATCCCGATTTTATTTTCAAACTTGATAAAGCTTTATATGGATTGAAACAAGCTCCTAGAGCTTGGTATGAAAGGCTTTCTAGTTTTCTAATTTCAAATGATTTTGTTAAAGGCAAAGTAGACACAACTCTATTTACTAAGCATGTTGATAATGATATATTAATTGTGCAAATTTATGTAGATGATATAATTTTTGGTTCTACTAATGAGCTTTTATGCAAGGATTTTGAAAAGGTCATGCAACTTGAATTTGAAATATCTTCAATGGGTGAGCTCAATTTCTTCCTTGGACTCCAAATCAAGCAATTGCAAAACGGGACGTTCATAAGTCAAGCCAAGTACGCAAAGGAACTCGTAACGAAGTTTGGACTTGAAGGCTCAAAGACTTGCAACACTCCCATGGCAACTACAACCAAGCTTGATAAAGATGACCAAGGTAAAAATGTTGATATTAAATTATATAGAAGCATGATAGGAAGTCTTTTATATTTAACGGCAAGTAGGCCGGATATCATGTTTAGTGTGTGTCTTTGTACTAGATTTCAATCGTGTCCTAAAGAGTCCCATCTTATTGCGGTAAAACGCATTATTCGTTATATTAAGGGCACTATTGGGATGGGTCTATGGTATCCGAAAACCGGAGATTTCTCAATGACGAGTTATTCGGATGCCGACTATGCGGGTTGTAGAGTAGATAGAAAGAGTACTAGTGGGACATGTCAATTTCTTGGTAATTGTCTTGTTTCATGGTCCTCTAGGAAACAAAATTCCGTAGCACTCTCAACCGCCGAGGCGGAGTATGTTGCCGCAGGGGCTTGTTGTGCACAAGTCCTTTGGATGAAACATACTCTCCTTGATTTTGATTTGCATTTTGATCATATAAAAATATTTTGTGATAATACTAGTACTATACATATGACAAAGAATGCAAATCAACATAGTAAGACCAAGCACATTGAGATTAGATATCACTTTCTTAGAGATCATTTTGAGAAAGGAGATATAGTTATTGATTATGTTTCTACGGATTTGCAATTAGCCGATATTTTCACTAAACCACTTGATTTTGCTAGATTTTCCTTCATTTGTGGTGAACTTAATGTTTGTGTTATTGAATAAAATGTTTTCATAACCCTTTTTGATGTATGATAAAAAGGGGGAGAATGAGTTTTTATGGTAAAATTATGAGTTCATATGGTTTTGGTTCCATGTGAGTTCATATAGGTTTTTAGTTTTTGATGTGTTTTCATGAATACTTGTAATTTGAGTTTAAGTGTTTTACAAGCGTTTTATATTTTCTTTCATGGTTTTTGGTTTCATGATGTTTACTTGCAAATTACAAATTACATTGTTTTTCCTTGTTTAATATAGCATAATTTGAGGGGGAGCTTTCTCCTCCCCTATATTTTTGTTTATAGCCTATTTGTTTTGTCATCATCAAAAAGGGGGAGATTGTTGGCCCAAAAGGTTACACTCTCCATTTATTGAGTTTTGATGATGACAAACCAAATTAGTGCTATTTGGTACTAATGAGTTTGTTTAAGATAAGTTTCAGGTTAGTACCATGTTTGGAGACCATTTGCTTAGCTATTGCAAGAACTTCTAAGTTCCACAAAGCAAGGAAGGCATATTGCACATCAAGGAAGGATCACAGAAGAGAAGGCTCTAGCAAAGCATAGCATGGCTCAAAGACTTGAAGATTGCTCAAGAAGTCTTTAATTATTTTATTTTTAGTTTTATAGTTTGTTAAAGAATAGTGGATAGGTTTGAAGCTCTATCACACACGTTTTTGCGCACATACTTGATCCAAAATAATTTCTTATAATTTATACAAAAATATTTTGCATACAAGATTTTGCCTACAGATATATATTTGTGTTTTATGCTAATTCCTGTTCAAAAGTATTTTTGTCAAAATCAAAATCCCTTTTAATTTTCTGTCCAAAACCTGGTTTTTGACCTGAGCCAGTCGACCGGACAGTCGACCGGACCTGTGTCAGGTTTGGCCGGTCGACCGGCCCAGTCGACTGTAGTTCTGGGTGTACATGTATCAGTGTGCACGTTTTTGCGGTCGACCGCACGGTCGACCGACTGTAACTCAGTCTGCTCTCGGTTAGATTGGGTCGACCGGGCGGTCGACCGCTGGCCTACAACGGTCAAATTTTTGAGTAGGCGGTCGACCGACCGGTCGACCGGAATAGCCGTTTGAACAGTAACGGCTAGTTTTCTGAGCTGTTTATTTTTGTCTTTTTCTCACTTAAGTGAGTTTAAATGACTTGTTTTGGGTTTAATACATTCTGATTAGCCTTAAAAATGTTTTATCTTCTAACCCTAGCCCTCTCCTATAAATAGGGGTGTTTGGGGAGAGATTGGTTCACCTAATTATTACAAGAAAAATTCAAAAGTTTAAGGCATTCAAAAGAGCTTGGTTTCTTGGTTTTTGGGCTGAATTTCTCTCTCATTTTCTGAAGTGTTTTCAAGAATTCTCTGATTTCATTTTCTTTTCTCTTTGCACACAAGAGCTTCATTCCTACTCATTGTTCTCTAAGGACCTTTTGTAAGGGAAGAGACTTTTGAAAGAGAGAGTTTGTGGTCTTTTGACTACTCAGAAATTGCTTGTAATTGAGATTGTGGAGTTGGGTACTCCGGTGTAATTGTGATTTCTTTGTGATAGTGGAAGTAGCTAGAATCCTTCTGGGGAAGGCGGGGAGTAGAGCTGGGTGCTCGAACCTCGATAACATATCCTTGTGTTTGCGTTTGGTTTACATTCTTGCACTTATTACTTGCTTATCATCATCATTGCCATATTTTGTAACGCCCCGATCCCAAGGCTACGGGGACGTCACTGCGACGTACATACGCAGGTCATAAATACCCTACGTATATACGCTAAGCATCAGTACAAACAAGAATCAGAGTACGACAAAGCGTAGCGTCCTTTCATATGCCAACATAAGAAGTACAAGGTACAAGGTTATCACAGAATGTGACATATATTTACATATCGCATGCATCATATATCACAGCCAAACTCAAAAGTACGATTTACAAGATAATTACAAGGATGCTCACGAGCTGAAAAAAGGTCCCGCGAGCCAAAAGGAAAGTCTGGGATGACAGCAACCGAGACTAATCGGCCTGCTCGGAAAGGAAAGCCTGGTCCTCCACAGAAGGCTCCACCTCGATCCAAGGTTCGGAACCTGAACATACAAATTCAAGGGAGTCAGGACCTCCCAACAAGTAGAGCAGGTAACAGCCGAGTGGCAACAGAAACATGAACATGAGGGTTGGTACAATATCAAGAATAATCATCCAGCAAGTAAAAGGAGCGTAGCATGTTATAAACGTGAGGGCATTGTATAAGCTTAGGCTACAGCTCCATGAGACCAGTACTTCGAGGGGATAATCCAAACAAGGAAACCCTCATCTATATACCTTCATCTCATGTCACCGTAATCCAAGCGCATACAACAACCACAGTTAACGTCTCTTATTATTATTATTATTACTCGTCTTACCCTGATATCTAGCTATGTGAACTAGCGTCCCAGCACACATAGATCCATATCCGAGTAAAGCAAGGTTGTTATTGGAAACCAGCGGGGGTATCAACGAACTATGTTTACAGTGGGTCCCGTACATACCCGGGACCACGGCCCAGGGTGTTCCGTTGCTTGGTGACGGAACCTGCCGCAAGGCGATTCAGGAGGGTCTTATGTATGCCCTTATCATGATGGTACCAGGAATGAGGGAGCCAGCTCTCCCCTCGGTCCCCTGGAGGCCCACAGGTCAGACCGGAAATTTAGTTGCACAACATACCTAATACCACTGTAAACACGAACACATATTGATAGCCGCATATTTCCCCCGACCCGATGCAAGTTGTCTCATTATGATTTATTAGATGATTTATCAGATTCCGGGAATGAGCAAGAACAAGTCAGGAATGTCATGAATACAGGTATATCAGGAGTACTGGTTCGTACTATAATGTATCACATGTGTATCAGGAGTATAGTTGTATTGTCAAGCTGTCAGGTCATCATTCCCGTTATCGTGATAATTATGAAAGTCATGTGTATCATGCCTTATGTTGATAGATAGCATGATAAGAGGTGATATTCATCAAGTAACAAGCCTCGCAAATAGCAACATAATATACATGATCCAAAGATAATGTTCATAATCAAAGAAGTAATTAACCATAATAAATAGTCAAGATTAGTCGACTAGGAAAGACAAGTAGTCGACTCATGAAAGAGTTAGTCGACTATAGAAAGGGAACAAGTCGACTAAGAAAGCTGCGTTTGGGAAAGCTGCGTTTTTCAGAGGAAAGTTAGTCGACTAAGGCGTTTGGGTTAGTCGACTGGTCAAGTCTGCGTCTCGAAGAGCCGCGTTTCAAGAAGCTGCGTTAGTCGGCTAGGAACAGTAGGTAGTCGACTAGGGAAATCTGCGTTTCAAGGAACTGCGTTTGCAGAGAAAGGCTAGTCGACTGGACGCAAGGGAGTAGTCGACTAACTATGCTGCGTTTCAGAATCAAGGGTGCGTTTCCAAAGGATTAGTCGACTGATAAATTGGTCAAGTCGACTAATGAAGTTAAAAACTGAGCAGATCCTATTATTTGAGAGCTGCGTTTCAAAGGGTTAGTCGACTTGCGTTTGGGCCAAGTCGACTAATAGAGGTTCAAAACAGAGAACAGGTCCAAATATTCGAGGGCTGTGTTTGTTACAAACATGAAATAATATCAAGTCATGGCGAGTAGAATTACTCGCCTAAGGTGCGTCCGACGCAGAGAAACGCGGTCCCAATCCAACAGGAGGGTGCCGGTTCTCACAAGTTGATGGAAAGGGTTGTGGTTGCTTTGGAGAAGATGGAGGTGCAAGTCTAGTTCATCAAGCCAAAACGGGATCTTGCAAACGTTGTTACGAGGGACGAAACTATAGTCCGTTAGAAAGAGGTTGTCGAGGAGGTGAAGGTGGTACGCTTGGTGGAGGCTAAGGTGGTGCAGGTGGTGATGGAAATGGTGGTGAAGCTTTTTGGTGAAAGTGGGTTCTTTGAGGTTCTCTTGGTGAAAGAGGTTGAAGAAGATGGTGTTTGTGGTTGAAAATGGAGAAGGAGATGGAGTAGAATGAAGTAGAGGGATTTGTGGTGGAGAAAATGGCTTTGGTGGGTGGTGGTGATGGCCGGCCAAGGAGCTTGGGGGGTTTGTTGGCTATTGGAGCTTGCTGGAACAAGAAGAAGAAGGAATGAAGGAAAGAGATGAAAGAAGTTATATATATAGAAGGGGAAAATAATATAATAATTAGCCATCTTCACTTCCTTCCAATGAGTGCTGCGTCTCAAGGCTGCGTCTAGGCAAAAAGAAGCCAAACGCGGGATTCAATGGCTGCGTCCAATAGAAAACGCAAAAGCTGCGTTTCAGAGAAAAGGACAAGGGCATGGTTGATTGGACTTGAGTTGTATTGGCCCATACGCATTTAATGCAGTAAGGAGAGGATCACCACATTTAATGATGGGTCTAGTTGGCAAAACTCGCGTTTGAGGAAGGAGAGAGAAAATGGGAAAAAAAGAGAGAAGTGAAAAACTTGGATAAATTCTCGGTATCTGGGAAAATACCGAAAACTCTGGAAAGGTCCAAAAATTAAAGTGTCTCAGAAAGTTATCCAAAAATTCACAAAAATCATAAATATTATGAAATGACTTTTGGTGAAATCGGTTTCCAGAAATTCTGTCTCATTTTCAAAATAAAAATAAAAATCCTGGAATATACTAGGATCGGTGTCTACACCGGGTAGGCTGGATTTTTGATAAAATCTGAAAATTCCCAGAAAATGCCCAAAGGAAGAAGACATAATTCTAAGAAGGAATGTGAAAGCAGAATTCGGAAATTTGGTTCCAATAGCAAATTAAAATTCCTGGAATCAACCAGTGATACTGGCCGACACCGGTTTTGAAGATTTTCAATCTAATTCTGAAAAATTCTAGAAAATCTTGAAAAATCTAGAATATTAGAAAATAATATTTAAAACTAAAATTAGTCACATCTGAATACCAAACAGATCAAATCATGCAGTACTGCTATATGAGTAAGTATTTAAATAGCAGAAAATAAAATGCACCAAAAATCAGGATACGTAACTGTGCACGTATACTGGGAATGGGGTATTACACTCTATCCACCTTACAAAAAATTTCGTCCTCGAAATTTCAGGAAGGGGAAGATGACGGTAGAGAGAGAGAATAGGAAGAAGGGTTTTACCAACTAAGTTGTGAATAGTTGTGGGTAACGCTCACGAATAATATCCTCTCGTTCCCATGTGGCTTCTCCTGGCACATGCCTATTCCAAGAAACCAATACTAATGGTATTGCCTTATTCTTCAATGTCTTGATACTTTTGTCCAGGATGGCCATCGGTTGCTCTACGTAAGACAGATCTGGCTGCAATTCCAATTCTGAGTGATCTAGAATGTGACTCTCATCCTTGACATACCTTCTCAACTGTGATACATGGAATACATTGTGTACTCCTTCTAAAGATGGCGGTAATGCCAAACGGTAAGACACATCTCCCACGCGATCCAAAATTTCGAATGGGCCGATGTATCTCGGACTAAGTTTACCACGAGTACCGAACCGGATTACCCCTTTTGTGGGTGATATCTTCAAAAATGCATGATCACCTGTTCTGAATTCCAACTGTCTTCTATTTGTGTCTGCCCAACTCTTTTGTCGGCTCTGTGCTGCCCGGAGATGATCTCTGATAATTCGGACTTTGTCTGTTGTCTGAACTAGAATGTCTGGTCCCATAAGTCTTCTTTCGCCGACTTCGTCCCAACATATCGGTGATCTGCATTTCCTGCCATACAATGCCTCATATGGTGCCATTTTGATACTAGCCTGATAGCTGTTATTATAAGAGAATTCCACCAAATGAATGTAGTCTTCCCATGACCCTTTAAATTCTATCATGCAGGCTCGTAACATGTCTTCAAGGATCTGGATAGTCCGTTCAGATTGTCCGTCTGTCTGGGGGTGATATGAAGTACTGAATTTCAGACGAGTTCCTAAATTCTCTTGGAGACTTTCCCAGAAATGAGGTCGGAATCTTGTATCTCTATCTGACACGATGCTAACTGGGACTCCATGTAGACGAACTATTTCTCTCATATATTTGTCTGCCAGAACTTCTGTTGACTGACCTACTCTGAATGGTAAGAAGTGAGCTGATTTTGTGAGACGGTCAACGATCACCCATACTGCATTGTTACCCTTAGGACTGCGGGGTAGTGCTGTAACAAAATCCATGGTGATATGTTCCCACTTCCATTCGGGTATTGGTAAGGGCTGAAGGAGTCCAGCTGTCCTTTGGTGTTCTATCTTTATCTGCTGGCAAACTAAGCACTTGGCCACATACTGAGCTATCTCTCTCTTCATAGCATTCCACCAAAATTGCTTCTTCAAGTCTTGATACATTTTGGTTCCTCCTGGGTGTATGGAATAAGCCGAACTATGTGCTTCTGCCAAAATCTTCTGCCGAACTACTCCTTGGGGAACACAAATTCTGTTACCAAAATATAAGGCATTATCCGAATGAATATGGACATCAGTTCTCAATCCAGCTTCTATCTGAGCTCTGAATTTCTGCAATCTGGGGTCTTCTTTCTGAGCTTCCCTAATCTCATCCATCAGGGTCGGCTGGATCTGAAAGGTCATCAACCGTCCTGTCTTATCAATTCCTTGCACTATCATTAAGTCCAATTTTATGATATCCTGAATCAACTCCTTCTGTTGTGTGAGTCGTACTAGCATTCTATTTTCTGGCTTCCTGCTCAATGCATCTGGTACTGTGTTGACTCTGCCCAGATGATACTGTAAATCTATGTCATAATCTGCCATTAATTCAAGCCACCGTCTCTGTCTCATGTTTAATTCTTTCTGCGTGAAAATATATTTTAGACTCTTGTGATCTGTGTAGATTAACACTTTGTCTCCCAGAAGATAATGTCTCCAGATCTTCAATGCAAATATTACCGCTGCCAGCTCTAAGTCATGAGTTGGGTAATTCCTCTCATGTGGTTTCAATTTCCTAGATGCATAAGCTATGACATGACCATGCTGCATTAATACACATCCTAGGCCTTTTCTGGATGCATCACTGTATATAACCATTCCTCCTGTTCCTGAGGGAGTCTTCAAGACTGGAGCTGTAATGAGTCTTTCCTTTAATTGCTCAAATGCTGTAGCACATTCCTCGGTCCATATATATTTTTCTCCTTTCCGGGTGAGCTTCGTTAACGGGGCTGCAATCTTAGAAAAATCTTGGACGAAGCGCCTGTAATATCCGGCTAATCCAATAAAACTCTTAATTTCTGTTACTGTCCTTGGAATTGGCCAGTCCTTTACCGCCTGAATTTTACTGGGGTCTACCGAAATTGCTTCTTCTGAAATTATGTGTCCAAGGAAGGCCACACTATTTAACCAGAATTCACACTTGCTTTGCTTAGCATGAAGTTGTTCCTGTTGGAGAGTCTGTAACACTATTCTCAAGTGGTCTGCATGTTCTCTGTCGTTCTTCGAGTAAATCAAGATATCATCTATAAAAACAACCACAAATTGATCCAAATATGATGAGAATACTCTGTTCATCAAATCCATGAAAATTGCAGGGGCATTGGTGACTCCGAAAGGCATAACTAGGAACTCATAATGGCCATAACGAGTCCTGAATGCTGTCTTTGGAACGTCTTCTTTCTTTACCTTTAGCTGATGATAACCTGATTGCAAATCCAATTTTGAGAATACCCGAGCTCCATGAAGTTGGTCAAACAGATCATCAATTCTTGGTAAGGGGTACTTATTCTTGATGGTAACTTTGTTTAACTCTCTGTAGTCTATACACAATCTCTTACCACCGTCTTTCTTGTGGGCTAATAGCACTGGAGCTCCCCATGGTGAAGCACTTGGTCTAATCAATCTCTTGTCAGAATATTCTTGCAGTTGCTTCTTTAGAATCTCCAACTCAGTGGGTGCCATTCTGTATGGGGCTTTGGATATCGGAGCTGTACCTGGAAGGATATCAATAGAAAACTCGATTACTCTATCGGGTGGAAGTCCTGAGATCTCCTTAAACACCTCTGGAAACTCATTCCAAACTGGTACTCTCCTCTTCTGGGTCTCAGCAATAGTCATCTGTGTTTTTCCCTTGTCAAGTTTGTGTTCTCCTTCAAATTGGAACTCAGGCTGAAGTGGCATTCTGAAAATGACTTTCTTGTTCCGACAATCAATGACTGCATGGTATTTACTGAGCCAAGTCATGCCTAAGATTACGTCATACCCTTTAGTATCCAGCACGAGCATATCCGCTGTTAATGTTCTGCCACACAGTTCCACCGACAATCTACACAAACCCTATTAGAGATGACTACTCCGTTACCGGTACTAATCTCCCACTGGTGGTCTAGATATTCAACAGGTATAGAGTTCAAAGCAATGAAACTATCTGATATGTAACAATGAGAAGCGCCAGAATCAAAGAGTGCTAAGACAGGTTTAGAGTGCACCATAATCTTACCTGTTACCACATCTCCAGAAGTTTCGGTCTCTTCCACTGTCAAATTGTAGGCTCGTCCTCTTCCATGACCTGCTGCATTTCTAACTCCCCTCTGGACTGGGCGGTTAACTTGTAGTGGGGGAGGGGGAAGAGCTCTCCTAACCATTGGTCCTTGGTCCCTCTGTCCATCTGGCCCTGGAAGTGCTGGTAATGCTGGGTTGACCATTCCCATCCTTTTGTGGGGACAGACTTCAATTGAATGATCACGGGAACCACATATCAGACATAATCCATTTGCCCTACGGCAATTTTGTCGGGAGTGACCTGGTTTCTGGCAATAGTTACAATAAGAAAATGATTGGTTTACTGGAAAGGGGGCTGGTCGAAACGGTCGTCTCATGGCTGGAGCTCTTGCTGTTCTGAATGGACCTCCTCTCCCTGCATGTGGAAATGGCCTCTTCATGGCCTGGTTCCTTATCATGTTAGATTTCCCTTTCTCCAGTCCTCGCTCCACCTCTCGAGCTATGGTAAGAACTTGGGAATAGGTTTTCAGCTGTTGGGGCATCAAGAGGATCTGAATGTCCATTTGTAAACCCTGTTGGAATCTACTTGCCCGCTTTTCTTCATCAGCCACCATATATGGAGCGAAGCGGCTCAGCCTCAAGAACTCAGCGGCATACTCATCTACAGACCGGTTCCATTGTTGAAGTCGGATGAACTGTTCCTCCATCTCTTTCTGTGCTGTGGCGGGGAAGAATCTACTATAGAAGCTTTGGGAAAACTGGTCCCAAGTGACAGGTTTTTCTAGTCTTGCTTCTTCAGCTAGCCACCAGGTCCTGGCTACATCCTTAAGTTGAATTTTGGCGACTTCCACTTGATTTTCTTTTGGGACCCGGGCTGCGTTCAACAGGTCTGTGGTGTCAATCAGCCATTGCTCAGCATCTAGTGGTTTCTCTTCTCCCGTGAATATCGCCGGTTGTAACCGCCTGAAGTCTGATACATTCCCCGGCCTCTGTTCCTTAGGAGTTGCTAACTCTTGCCGAAGGAGTTCCGTCTGTTGTTGCTGATTCTCCATCATAGTCTGGATAACCCTTAGAATCTCAACATTCTCCCCCCGCGGGTCCATTCGATGCTTGTCCGGCATTGTTACGACTCGTCCTTCTATCCATACTTATGTTGGTAAAAAGGAGACTGGAAACTGGAAAGATGGAAGGATTTTAGGACACAAGGAAAGGAATCAAGAAGGACTAGATAACTTGTACATTGTAGTTGGCAATGGCAAATTCCTTTAATTTGCTACTTGATTGTACTATAGGTGTGAGAGCCTAGGCTCTGATACCAACCTGTAACGCCCCGATCCCAAGGCTACCGGGACGTCACTGCGACGTACATACGCAGGTCATAAATACCCTACGTATATACGCTAAGCATCAGTACAAACAAGAATCAGAGTACGACAAAGCGTAGCGTCCTTTCATATGCCAACATAAGAAGTACAAGGTACAAGGTTATCACAGAATGTGACATATATTTACATATCGCATGCATCATATATCACAGTCAAACTCAAAAGTACGATTTACAAGATAATTACAAGGATGCTCACGAGCTGAAAAAAGGTCCCGCGAGCCAAAAGGAAAGTCTGGGATGACAGCAACCGAGACTAATCGGCCTGCTCGGAAAGGAAAGCCTGGTCCTCCACAGAAGGCTCCACCTCGATCCAAGGTTCGGAACCTGAACATACAAATTCAAGGGAGTCAGGACCTCCCAACAAGTAGAGCAGGTAACAGCCGAGTGGCAACAGAAACATGAACATGAGGGTTGGTACAATATCAAGAATAATCATCCAGCAAGTAAAAGGAGCGTAGCATGTTATAAACGTGAGGGCATTGTATAAGCTTAGGCTACAGCTCCATGAGACCAGTACTTCGAGGGGATAATCCAAACAAGGAAACCCTCATCTATATACCTTCATCTCATGTCACCGTAATCCAAGCGCATACAACAACCACAGTTAACGTCTCTTATTATTATTATTATTATTATTACTCGTCTTACCCTGATATCTAGCTATGTGAACTAGCGTCCCAGCACACATAGATCCATATCCGAGTAAAGCAAGGTTGTTATTGGAAACCAGCGGGGGTATCAACGAACTATGTTTACAGTGGGTCCCGTACATACCCGGGACCACGGCCCAGGGTGTTCCGTTGCTTGGTGACGGAACCTGCCGCAAGGCGATTCAGGAGGGTCTTATGTATGCCCTTATCATGATGGTACCAGGAATGAGGGAGCCAGCTCTCCCCTCGGTCCCCTGGAGGCCCACAGGTCAGACCGGAAATTTAGTTGCACAACATACCTAATACCACTGTAAACACGAACACATATTGATAGCCGCATATTTCCCCCGACCCGATGCAAGTTGTCTCATTATGATTTATTAGATGATTTATCAGATTCCGGGAATGAGCAAGAACAAGTCAGGAATGTCATGAATACAGGTATATCAGGAGTACTGGTTCGTACTATAATGTATCACATGTGTATCAGGAGTATAGTTGTACTGTCAAGCTGTCAGGTCATCATTCCCGTTATCGTGATAATTATGAAAGTCATGTGTATCATGCCTTATGTTGATAGATAGCATGATAAGAGGTGATATTCATCAAGTAACAAGCCTCGCAAATAGCAACATAATATACATGATCCAAAGATAATGTTCATAATCAAAGAAGTAATTAACCATAATAAATAGTCAAGATTAGTCGACTAGGAAAGACAAGTAGTCGACTCATGAAAGAGTTAGTCGACTATAGAAAGGGAACAAGTCGACTAAGAAAGCTGCGTTTGGGAAAGCTGCGTTTTTCAGAGGAAAGTTAGTCGACTAAGGCGTTTGGGTTAGTCGACTGGTCAAGTCTGCGTCTCGAAGAGCCGCGTTTCAAGAAGCTGCGTTAGTCGGCTAGGAACAGTAGGTAGTCGACTAGGGAAATCTGCGTTTCAAGGAACTGCGTTTGCAGAGAAAGGCTAGTCGACTGGACGCAAGGGAGTAGTCGACTAACTATGCTGCGTTTCAGAATCAAGGGTGCGTTTCCAAAGGATTAGTCGACTGATAAATTGGTCAAGTCGACTAATGAAGTTAAAAACTGAGCAGATCCTATTATTTGAGAGCTGCGTTTCAAAGGGTTAGTCGACTTGCGTTTGGGCCAAGTCGACTAATAGAGGTTCAAAACAGAGAACAGGTCCAAATATTCGAGGGCTGTGTTTGTTACAAACATGAAATAATATCAAGTCATGGCGAGTAGAATTACTCGCCTAAGGTGCGTCCGACGCAGAGAAACGCGGTCCCAATCCAACAGGAGGGTGCCGGTTCTCACAAGTTGATGGAAAGGGTTGTGGTTGCTTTGGAGAAGATGGAGGTGCAAGTCTAGTTCATCAAGCCAAAACGGGATCTTGCAAACGTTGTTACGAGGGACGAAACTATAGTCCGTTAGAAAGAGGTTGTCGAGGAGGTGAAGGTGGTACGCTTGGTGGAGGCTAAGGTGGTGCAGGTGGTGATGGAAATGGTGGTGAAGCTTTTTGGTGAAAGTGGGTTCTTTGAGGTTCTCTTGGTGAAAGAGGTTGAAGAAGATGGTGTTTGTGGTTGAAAATGGAGAAGGAGATGGAGTAGAATGAAGTAGAGGGATTTGTGGTGGAGAAAATGGCTTTGGTGGGTGGTGGTGATGGCCGGCCAAGGAGCTTGGGGGGTTTGTTGGCTATTGGAGCTTGCTGGAACAAGAAGAAGAAGGAAATGAAGGAAAGAGATGAAAGAAGTTATATATATATAGAAGGGGAAAATAATATAATAATTAGCCATCTTCACTTCCTTCCAATGAGTGCTGCGTCTCAAGGCTGCGTCTAGGCAAAAAGAAGCCAAACGCGGGATTCAATGGCTGCGTCCAATAGAAAACGCAAAAGCTGCGTTTCAGAGAAAAGGACAAGGGCATGGTTGATTGGACTTGAGTTGTATTGGCCCATACGCATTTAATGCAGTAAGGAGAGGATCACCACATTTAATGATGGGTCTAGTTGGCAAAACTCGCGTTTGAGGAAGGAGAGAGAAAATGGGAAAAAAGAGAGAAGTGAAAAACTTGGATAAATTCTCGGTATCTGGGAAAATACCGAAAACTCTGGAAAGGTCCAAAAATTAAAGTGTCTCAGAAAGTTATCCAAAAATTCACAAAAATCATAAATATTATGAAATGACTTTTGGTGAAATCGGTTTCCAGAAATTCTGTCTCATTTTCAAAATAAAAATAAAAATCCTGGAATATACTAGGATCGGTGTCTACACCGGGTAGGCTGGATTTTTGATAAAATCTGAAAATTCCCAGAAAATGCCCAAAGGAAGAAGACATAATTCTAAGAAGGAATATGAAAGCAGAATTCGGAAATTTGGTTCCAATAGCAAATTAAAATTCCTGGAATCAACCAGTGATACTGGCCGACACCGGTTTTGAAGATTTTCAATCTAATTCTGAAAAATTCTAGAAAATCTTGAAAAATCTAGAATATTAGAAAATAATATTTAAAACTAAAATTAGTCACATCTGAATACCAAACAGATCAAATCATGCAGTACTGCTATATGAGTAAGTATTTAAATAGCAGAAAATAAAATGCACCAAAAATCAGGATACGTAACTGTGCACGTATACTGGGAATGGGGTATTACATATTTACTTGCTTTCATTCATCTTGTGAATCTTGTTGGGTGATTGTTACATCT
This sequence comes from Agave tequilana, assembly GCA_038442645.1. Lineage (NCBI taxonomy): Eukaryota > Viridiplantae > Streptophyta > Magnoliopsida > Asparagales > Asparagaceae > Agave > Agave tequilana. Next base: position 52,247 of record JAVJIF010001825.1, read on the forward strand.
TAATTTTTTTTAATTTGTCCATTGATTAGCATTATCATCTATTCACCCCCCCTCTAGGTGATTTTCAGTGCCTACATGTCTGTAAGAGCATGGGTAGTGGCATCCCTGCTGGGCACATCAAGGATAAGTTTCTGAACCGTTCAATGTAGTCACGGACAGATTCGTCCTTCCTCTGCACAGTGGAGAGGAGCTTGTCCATGGTTACTTCGGTATCGTCCTCATAGAAACGAGAGAGGAACCAAGTTTCTAGGTCGATCCAGGAGTTGATAGAGCCCGGAGGGAGACTTCGGAACCAGTCAAATGCCACCCCCTTTAAGGTGCCAATGAATAGCCTAACCATGATGGCGTCATTGCTTATAACATTACCAGTCTGAGACCGGAAATAATAGATGTGCTGCTTTGGCGAGCTCTTTCCGTCATAGGTATGCAACGTTGGCGGTTTGAACTTCGGTGGATATGGCACCGAATCCCACTCCGGCGGATAAGGACGGACTGCCCCTACCTTCTTTAATTCATCCCTCTGAGCTAGGGATGCGATTTGAGCCTGGAGGCCCTTAAGGACTTCGGCGTCTAAGGAAGAACCCTCCTTGGATTTCTCCGGCTTTGGTTGCTCATTGCTGAAGTGTTCCTCCTCATCGTGATTGCTCCCGGCATCATTGTTATTCCGGTTACTGAGGAGTTGAGCGAGCATCTGTTGAATGTTATCCAGAGCCTCTTGCTGGGTTCTGGAAGTTTGCTCTTGAGCTTCCAAACGTCGACGAAGGTCGTCGTTAGCATTTTCAGCCATATTGACTGATGCTTTGTCTGTTCGCACCGAGCTAACTGTCGCCGAAGAGGCGTACCCACTATCTTCATCTCCTTCGTCTGATGACTGGAGTAATCTTTTGGGTTCTGGCGAGGCTAGGGCCGTCGAGGAAGAAGGCTGTTCATAAGTGTAGGGTATCGCCACCCTGGATCTGGTGTTTCAGAAAACACCTTCTTCATGCACCAAGACTTCGCCTAAGCCTGGGCTATAATCTGGATCTGGGGACTCTCGTCCTCTTCCGGTCATGTTGACGGATGCGGAGGCTGGATCTCGTGAGGTGCTCCTTTTGCGGTGTTTCCTCGGGGTCTGTACCGATAGCCGATCAAAAACTGACCATCGTCTTGGAGGCGTGACGGGGATTGGTCCCAGCCGGCAATGGACCGAGTGGAGTGTCACCAGCTGACATCCCACTTGTTGACAACAGGGGGAAGAGGTTTGTCTATCCGTCAATAATTTCCTCAAATCAGACCCGGTTGGGTCTCTGCAATCGAGCGCAAAGGCTCTTTTGGATCGCACATAGGACGATGTCCTGCTTCTTTTATCCCTGCAGATGGGATTAGCACTGAATAGTGCTTTGGTTCTAGCTTCTCCATCAGGTGTGAGCTTGGTGCTTGACGCACTGGAAAGCGGAGCACGCTGTGGTGCTTTACCCGCTATGCTGTTGCGAAGGCAATTAGCCTTAGATAGTACTTTGGCTTCAGCTTCGTGGTCATGGACCCTGCGTGTACGCTGTGGTACAGTAGCTTCGCTCGTGAGAACGAGGTCAGCGCGAGGCATTGCTGCTCTTAAATTGGACGACGGTATGATTGCCGTCGTAACTTTATGATTGGAGCAGACAGGCATCCCGCCTTTTCCTTCGCAAGAGAGGCGCGGTTTAGGCGTAGCTACACCTGAAGCTTCGGTTGGAGACTTCTGTTTAGGCTTCCATACCCGCCTTGACAGAGGAGACTTAGGTTCGCAAGGAACCTGACTAGCCACACGCGAGGCTAAAGGGTGTTGGCAGAATTCAGCTTCCGGTTTCTGCTTTGAAACCTTGGTCGTGAAAACCTTCCTATGCTTCCGTGCTCGAAGCATTGGGCCACCCCCAGAGAGGACTTCTTCAAATATTCCTTGATCGGACTGAATCACCAAGTTCTCACAAGTAAAGGAATCAGACTGCGGACGTGCTTCCTTGTTGCGCCAAATAACCGCAGTAGGTTCATAGAGAATCTTTTCTGTCTCCGCAGAGACTTTCCTTGAAGATTTAGCCAGAGGGGCTCTGGCTGCACCGGCTTTTCTGAATTCAGAGTTAGACCCGAAGGTCTGTTCGTCGCATTGCGACACTTGATTCTCGGCAGTGGAGAATTTCTTCCCCAGCGGAGTCGCCATCTTGTTTTCCGTTATATTCGCAAAAGGGAAAACTTAAAATAAAAGGGTTGAGGAGCTAAATTACAACTATTCTTAAAAGATTACAAGTAGATCTCCTCAGAGATTCTGGAGAAGTGTGCCGATAGGAGTCTGGTCAGCGCGCGACCACTTTGTCCCTTTGACGATGCGAGCGATGAGATTCCCTTCTCGCCTGGTTCCGGGAATCAGAGAATAGAAGGTTGGTAGAACCCTCTTGCTGCTTCTCAAAATCGCCTTCAATTAGGAATTCCTTCTCGCCTGGTTTCGGAGATTCCTTGAGAAAAAGGATGATGTTAGGGTATCAACACCCTAGATAGAGAAAGCAATTCTCTAAAAGGTCTCTGAATTCGAGAGCGCACGGTGCGTTATGAAGAAGCCTCTGCTTGTGGAGTCCTCTTGTGTATTTCTCTCTGGTCCTCTCTCCTTGTACCCCTGGCGGGCTATTTATAGGGAGAGCAAGGGTATAACCGTCCCTTGAAAATATGGAAACAGATTGAATCAAATCTGTTTAAAATCTGGAAAGTAGCCTTGCTGCGAGGCTAGGATCAGCTTCTGCGAAGCTAGAATTGGTAGGTCGGTTGACCTTCTTGATCCTTTCCATATCGTTGGAGAATTTTCCCTGATTTTCTTACTCGTTTTAGGAGAGTCAAGAGATTGTGGCAATCAACTGCCAAATTTGATCTCTGATTTGATCTTAATTGGATTTGATCTGATTGGATCCGATCTCATCCGGAGATTTGATTGGTCAAAGGTTGACCATAGCAGACCAATAGCGGAGCTGTCCGCATTGAGCTCGTAGCGGAGCTAGAGGCAGTTTCTGGCGAAGTCCGAAAGAAACCCTTTGGCGGAGCTGGAAGTCCTCTGTGGCGAAGTTTGCGAGTTAGCTTCTTGGCGAGGCTTTGGATGGCTTCGAGGCGAAGTTGGGTGATATTAGCCTCTCAAGCGAGGCTATCCCTTTGGGCTCATGCGATGCTAAGTGTTAGCACCTTAGACCTGCTGAGGTCTGTTTAGAAACAATCCGGGTTCACTGTCTGCTTGCTGGATCAGTGGAGTCCAAGTTGCTTCCCTGTCCCTCGGAGATGGGTGAAAACTGGTCTTCAGCTCGTCCGTCACTTGTCTTTTGTAAATGTCAACAAGTTTAGACATTGTTCGGACCAATAAGAATCTTGTCTTTTTTAAGTGTCAACAAATATGACCTACTAATCATCTACTACCACTAACTTACTAACCTATGCAAGAATTTACTTTACTTTAGATCATAAAAGTTAGATCTTAGAGTTGGCTTCAATTCAAGCAAGATACATAAGATAAAAACTAAATCCTATTTGAAATAATCACTAACCAAGACCTAATATTAAATTATCAAAGCCTTCTAAGAATAGAATAAGAAGAATAACTAAGTTTCAACATTAAACTATCAAAGCTATCTAAGTATAGAATAAGAAAAATCATTGGAAAGTATTAACTATATGGATTTAACTAGTCATCATCATGAGCCTTCAAGAACCTTAACTAATCTAAGGGTTAAGCATGCATATGATCCAATCAGTTTTTTCTAACCTAGAATTAGAAGTAGTAGAGGAGAGATTAGTAAGTCATGAAAAAAGATTAGCTACTCATGATGAAAACTATAGAAAGCATGGTAGATGAGAAAGCAAGTAAATAAACCAAGTAAATAAAGATAAATTAGAAAGAAAAAATACCTTGTTATTGATGCTGTCACATTCAATTACAAAGAGCCTCCTTCTCTTTACAAAGCTTGAACTAGAAGTAGAATTAGAACTAAAATCTAAAAATTATAAAAGAAATTTAAAGAGAAACTAAAAGAAAAATCCTAAGTTATGACTTTGACATGGAGATGCTTGATAATAAGAGATTTTAGCTATTTATATAGGCCACAAATCTAATCACAATAGGATACAAATTAGAAGGTTTCCTAATTCAATAGGGAATTCAGTCATGCAACAAGTCGGCGTGTTGTTTGCTGAATATGACTCATCTGACGGCTGTATTGGACAGAGTAGTAAACATAATAATTACGGCTCTTCAAGTCCTCTTTCTGTAGCAACTTGAATCATTAGATTTGAATATCTGCAGCGAAAGTTATGATCTAAATACTAAAAGTTGTATAGTCTAAATCCGAGTCTGAATTGATTTTGAACTCCATTTAATTTGAATTATCCTCCTTATCCTTATTAGTATAAGCTTTATCCCCTTCATTTTCTAGGACTTTATCTTCTGAATTTGAACTTGAATTTAGGAGATGAAGATTAATCCTTTCCTCCTTTGGATTCAATTTAATTTAAAATCCAACTTTAGATAGGATTAGGGATAAAATGAAGCTTCTTGTATCTTTATCCTCTTATTTAAGTAACTACATACCATAATAAAAAAAGGGTTAATAGCATTAATGAATAAAGGAATGATTAAGGATATATGCGTAAAATTGATGATAAAAATGCAGTTTTGGAGTACAATCACATTCCCACACCTATCTTTTGATCGTCCTCGAGCAAAACCAAATGTTAGAAACTAATTTAATCTAATCTAACTCACTTTCGTAGGAATCACAGTTGCACTTAGTACGTGCAACAAGCCGTTAAACCTCTAAGTTATCCTAGAGGACGAGTGTTATCTCTTGAAGGTTTTCAGTGAATTACACCCGCAAAATTCAAAAAGAAAGAAAAATAAAATATTAGTATTTTCGAAATTCATTTTTGAAAGAGAAGAATATTTGAAATAATTTTTTTAGCAAATCAAGTAATTTATAAGTCTTAGGATTATCAAATTATTCATTCTTATACCTAGTCTCGATGCAAAAAATTTATTATCAATTTAGGTTAGGATTAAAACTGAATTTCTCATTTAGTCTATTATTTTATCTAAGTCATATGCACCTTTGTGACCGTTAATTTTTTACTCGAGATTCTTCAACTTCAACTTTTATGCCTTGTGTGTGTGTATAACTTTTTTTTGCCGAAGTTTGAAGTATTACCACTTTGTTGCCCTTTAAGCACTACTTTTTTTTCCTTTTTTTAATATGTATAACTCATTTAATTTTATTTTACGTAAGTATCAAGGCTTCCTGAGGCCCTAATACCTAACTAATTGATTATTAGATGTGTTAATACATATATGATATATTTTTTTAATTTTTTTAAAACTTATCTAATTACCTTTCGCGTAAGTATCAAGGCTTTCTTAGGTCAAAACACCTAGCTAATTAATAATTAGATTTGTTTTTTTATATATATTTTTTCTAAGACACAAGAGTCTTTATTTTGAATCACAAGTGTGTAAGTGTATAAAGCATGCATATTTCATTAAGGTAAAAATATCAAGACTAAAATACTTTTTCAATTTTTCCTCCTAAACCTAAAAATCAAACAATAAATTCATTTTTATCAAGTGTTAAGAAATCCTAATTATGATTTTCTATTCCTTAAAAGTAACTTTATTTTTTTAAAAAATAAATTAAAATATTGTTTTCTTTTTCAAAAAGTTTTTAAATGAAAAAAATTGTTAGTAAACCTATCAATGTTAGTATGTTAGTAAACCCACCCCCACACTTATCTCATGCATTGTCTTCATTGCATGAAATAAAATGAAAAAGAGGTACACCTATAAATCTATTTAGGTCTATGTGGCGCCCCGATCCGACGGGTACGAGGACGCCACTGCGACGTACATACGCAGGGCGATGGTACCATCACGTATGTACGCTAAGCATCAATACACACAATACAGGAATCAGAGTGCGGGAATACGTGGTGTTATACATTCCAACACAAAATAGTACAAGTACTTAGTCATCACAAATAGTGACATAATATTTACATCAATATTACATCACTAGATAGTACAAAAGTAAACTGTACAAGGTACAAAAGATAATAACTCACGAGCTGGAAAAGAATCTCGCGAGCGGGGAAAGACGGGACGAAGCTACGGCTGATCTGCCTGGTCCTCAGCTGAAGGGTCCACCTCGGTCCAACCTGCTAAATTTGAACATATAAATCCAGGGTTGTTAGTGGGCAACCCAGCGAGTGCAAAAAGAAGCCAAAAGTGGCAAGTAAACAATAATAAGTGTAGCAGGTCAAATATCATGTAATCAAATCAGCAAGCATGGAATAACAACAATGAATAGTAAATAAGGAATGACAATAAAATAAATGAAATTAAATTATCAAGTTATTATTAAGACTCGTTATATTTGTATGTTTCAGTATGTGGCCGGTGCATATACTTCCGCATACAAATCAAGCGAGGTTGGTTATTGAAAATTGATGGAAACGACGAACCATGTTTAGAATAGGTCTCGTGCATGCCCGGGACAACGGTCCAGGAGTATCCGGTACTGAGCCGGAACGTACCGCTAGGCACCGGGACTTACTATATGCCCGAAGGTCTTAGTATACGCCCGAACAGGAATAGAGTGTCATCGTTCCCTACAGGATATATCCAGGGATTATAGCACACTCGGCAGGCAGGCAAGGGGGTAGGGGTGCCAGTACACCCCTCGGAAACGCCTGGTAGCCTCCAGGTCAAATCCACAGAATAGTTGTACAACATATGTGTAGCCACCGTAAACACAGAAGCTATATCGATACCCATCAATTTCCCCCATCCCGGTGTAAGTTGTTTAAATATAACAGAGTCTCAAATAATAATGTTCACGGGGTATTCATAAAAGTCCAATATCCATGGTTATCCTATTACGTGGATCAACAGGAGTATAATATCAGGAGTAATGTCAGGAGCCTCCCTATTTCAGGGATTCAAGTATACACGAGTACAGGAGTTTAGGAGTACCAAATATCTGGTAATAATATAATAGTCATGCCAAGTCCCCGTAAAAGTGATAGTCATGAATATGTCATATAATACAGGTATCAGGGGTGGTAGTGTCCGGTCAAGGGTCACGATGTCAAGTCAATGTACTTGTACCACATGAAAGCATGTCATATACCGGGTGTCAGGAGCAGGTGTCAAGTATGACGTATGTCAAATACTGGTGTCTAAATATCAAGTGTCGTGGAACATGTATCAAGTATAACATATCAAGTGTCGGGTAAATACCGAGTACAACATCATTTATTAACTCGCATAGCATGGTATCATGTACTAAAACTACAGTAGTAAATGTTAGGCATGTTAAAATATCCACATATCAATATCATGCTATAATCATTAGAGTGGTAGTTATTAAGCATAAAACAAACACTCGCCTGAAACCGGGATGAAATACCGGTTAAAAATCCGTGAAACCCGCGAACCGTACGAGCAATCCACTAGCCCATAGTTATATATTAAAATATATAAATATAAATATATATATATATAAATATTAGAGAGGGAGTGAGAGAGGAGAGAGAGGAGAGAGAAAGTTGTAGGAAGGAGAGAGAGAAAGAGAGAAAATAGGGTATTTTTAGAAAAGGATTATGAATTAAAAGGGGAGGGGTAGGGTTGTAAATATAGGGAAGTAACTTGAGGGAGAGGTGGAGGGCATTTTAGGGAATGAGGAAATATGGTTTTATTTAGGGAAAAGAAAGAGAAAAGAAATGAAAAGAAAGAAAGAAAGAAGGAATTAAAGAAGGAAAGAAGGAAGAAAGAAAGAAAGGAAAAATGGAGGGGAGTGGGGGGTGGCCGGCCGGCCACCGGCGCCGGCGGCCCTGGGCGGCGGCGGCTGCGGCCCCGCCGGTGGTGGTGGGCGCGCGCGGCCTAGGGGAGGGGAGGTGGAGTGGTGGAGTTGTTTGGTTGGTTTGTTGTTGGTGGAGGTGGTGATGGTAGTTAGTTGTGGTGGTGGTTGCAGTGATGGTTAGAGGTGGTGGGGAGTTAGAGGAGGTGATGATGGGGTGGTTGGAGTGGTGGAATTGGTGGAGGTCGTAGTGAATTTTGGAGGAGGAAGGGGGGTGGTGGTGATGGGTTCTGGTGAAATTGGAGGTGGTGGGGGTTTGTTGGAGGTTGAAGGAGGTGGTGGAGTGGAGAGGAGGTGGTGGGGGTTTGTTGGAGGTTGAAGGAGGTGGTGGAGTGGAGAGGAGGTGTTGGTGAATGGATGGCCGGCCTAGGGGCGGCCGGCGGTGGTGGTGGTGATGGTGGAGGCGGCGGCCATGGAGAGTGTTGGAACATATTCGATGAAGACTTTGTGAAGCATTTCATTTGGAGCTCTAACACATGACGAATCAAGAGTTCTACATGATCAAGATGTCCCAAGGAGAGTTGATATGATGTATTTTGTAAAGATGAAATAGCATGTAAAAAGCCATGACACACACACCATATCAATGTCCATTAGTCGACTAATACCTATGACAAGTCGACTAATAACATGTGTAGTCGACTTGACCCATACCCTAGTCGACTAGTCAAGTGTCCAAATCAGACCCAACTCTCTGTTTCTGCATTAGTCGACTTGACAGTAAAATATAGTCGACTAATAGCAAAGTGTAATCGACTAACCCTTGTCCCCTAGTCGACTAATCCCTGGTCCAGTCGACTTATAAGTAGTTGCAGTCGACTTGAATCAGTTATACAGAAAACTGTCACTCCAACGTCTCTTGACCTAGTCGACTAATACCCAAACCTAGTCGACTAATAGAAGTAAAATTGCCTAGTCTAGTCGACTAACTCTATAAGCAAGTCGACTATAGGTAGTTTCTGACTGGTGGACAGTTTCTGACTGTTGGTCTTTTGTGCAACGTTTTCCAACGTTTCAAACATTCGAATTGCACCTGTAACTACCCTAACTTATCCTAGTCTTCAGCTATATAAAGGGTAGTTAATCCAAAGGCCAAACAACAATCCAAATCTTTAGTTTTCCAAGTCAAAATTCTGCAAAACCTGAAAACTGATTTCCAACTTCTGTTCTTCACCAAAAGTCATTTCCATTGTGAAGTTCTCTGAAGTTTCTCCTATACTAGACCTTGTCCACGTTCATACACAAAACCAAGGCTTATAGAAAAGTTGTAATACTCAAAGCAAGCATTGTACACGGGTGGCTTCTTGGTGTAGAGGCAGTTGTACAAGGTGAAGTGTATTCTCTTGGTGGAAGAGAAGGTGTTCTCTTGGATGTAAAGAAGGTGTACACATTTGGCAAAGGGGATTTGTCAAGTGGTGTGCATGGTTGTGATTTTGGGTGTACAAAATCAAGGATAAAGGAAAATCTCAAGCGGGTGACTTGGGGACTGGATGTAGGTCACAAGGACCGAATCAGGATAAATCTCTCGTGTTTGCATTGTCTAAACTTTTCTGAGATTTGATTTCCTTTATTGCAAGTTATTTATTTGTTTAACATTAATTCTTCTTTGTTTAGTATTTGTGTTGACTTTGTAGTTTAGATCCATAATTGCCAACAGAGAAAGTTCCGCATTTGGCATCATCTCGGGACCAACAGAGAGGAGGAAGATGGGTTGATTTTTTTTTTGAAGGAGATGGAATTTTCTTTTGAATTTTGAAATGAAAAGGAAAAAGGAAGATGTAAGGTTAAATAGAGAATGGAAGGAAAATGAATGATGAATGGGGATGGAGGGAAGGAGAGGGGCTGCAGCAGCAGCCCATCATGGCTCTGTTGCTGCTGCTGCGGCTGTGGAGGAGGCGCAGGGTATGGGGGGAAAGTCAAGGGGGGAGAAAGAAAAGAAAGTAAAAGAAAAAAATTAAAGAAGAAGGAAAAAATAAGGAAAAAGAAAGAAAATTAGTTTATAATTTTTATTATTAAATAATTAATTTATTATAATATCTGGGTGTACAAAGTAGGAGAGTAGAGAAGGAAAAAAGCAAGAAAAGAAATTGTCGGTAAATAATATTATTATTTTAATAGGGCGAAAATTCGACTGTTTTAGAAACGTTCCGAAAAATTCTTAAAAATAGAAAATATCATTTTAAGATGCTCAGTGAAATCGGATTTGAGAAATTTGATCTAGTTTTCAAATTAAAAATCTTGAAATCTTCCGACGATACCGGCCGACTTCAGAATCGGTCAAATTTTAATAAATTTAGAAAAATCCCAATAAAATATTTTTAGATAGAAAATGAAATTCTAAGAAGTAACGTGAAAGTTGTTTCTAAAAATTCAATCCCATTGAAAACTAAAAATCCGAGAATCAGTCAGCGATGCCAACAGATACCGATTTTGTAGATTTTGCAGAAAAATTCTGAAAAATTCCAAAAAATCTTGAAAAATATAAAATATTAGAAAACAGTGTCTGAAACTGAAATCGATTAAATCGGACTACCAGAAAGTCAAATCGGGCAGCAAGCTGGTACCAGGTTCCCGGTCCGGGTCAGGGCTGACTCTAGGTCTGAGAATTCAGATCCGATACACAATAACCTAAGTAATCACAACCCAAAAGCAAATACTGGGAAAAAATTGAACAATATGGTTGAAAATTTTTGGGACACGTATCAGGGTACATATCCCGGGAACGGGGTGCTACAATCTACCCACCTAACAAAAATTTCGTCCTCGAAATTTCAATAAGGAAAGAGATGAACATGGAAATAAAGAATTGATAAGACAAGAGATGGAGTACATGAGAAAATTACCACTCAAGGCTCGAACAGATGCGGGTAACGGTCACGAATGACGTCTTCTCGCTCCCAAGTTGCTTCTCCCGGACTATGTCTGTTCCATGAAACTAGCACCAACGGGATGGTCCGATTCTTCAGGGTCTTGACACTTCTATCCATAATAGCCATTGGTTGCTCAGTATATGACAAGTCCGGCTGCAACTCCAACTCTGAATAATCCAATATATGGCTCTCGTCCCTGATGTACCTTCTCAGCTGCAACACATGGAACACATTGTGCACTCCTTCCAGTGATGGCGGCAGTGCCAATCTGTAGGCCACTTCTCCTACTCGCACCAATATCTCAAACAGGCCTATATACCTCGGACTCAGCTTCCCACGTGCACCAAATCTGATCACTCCCTTAGTCAGAGATATCTTCAAAAACACATGCTCTCCCACCTAAAACTCCAACGGTCTTCTATTAGAATCTGCCCAACTCTTCTGTCTGTCCTGTGCTGCACGAAGGTGCTCTTGAATGGTCCTGATCTTGTCCACTGCCTGTACTATCACATCTGGTCCCAAATGTCTTCTCTTACCAACTTCATCCCAACACAACGGTGATCTGCATCTTCTGCCGTATAGGGCTTCGAATGGAGCCATCTTGATGCTCGCCTGATAGCTGTTATTGTAGGAAAACTCTGCCAAATGTAGATGGTGTAACGCCCCGATTCCACGGATACGGGGACGTCACTGCGACGTATATACGTAGGTCAGAAAATGCCCCCACGTATATACGCTAAGCATATAAGTACAACAAGAATCAGAGTACAACACAAAGCGTGGTATATTCATATGCCAACTATAAAAGTACTATTACAAAGTTATACAAGTTATGATAACTGTTACACTTTACAAGTGTTTTGTTTTCACAACCAAGTCCAAAAGAACATACACAAAGATATACACAAGATGCTCACGTAAGGGATGGAGACTCGTGAGCCAAAAGGAAGAGTCTGGCACGAGGGAACTAGATATGATCAGCCTGCTCACTCAGATACGCTTGGTCCTCTATGGATGGCTCCACTTCGTCCCAAGTCTCAGAATCTGAATATGCAAATCCAAGGAATCAAGACATATAAACAATAAACAATTATAGCCAAGTGGCTAAGATACATGAATAAGTAAGATGGAACAATATAAGGAATATCAACTAACAAGTATGAAAAGCATGAAGAGACAAAGTTCTAATACAATAAATCTACAGTTAACGTCTTATTATTATTACTTATCTTACTGTGATATCTAGCTATGTGACCCAGCGTCCCAGGGCACATAGATCCATATCCTAGTAAAACAAGGTTGTTATTGGAAATCAGCGGTTGTATCGACGAACTATGTTTACAGTGGACCCCGTACATGCCCGGGATAACGGTCCAGGATTGTTCCGTTGCTTGGTGACGGAAGCCAGCCGCTAGGCCATTCAGGAGGGACTTATGTATGCCCTTATCATGATGGTACCAGTAATAGAGGGAGCAAGCACTCCCCTCGGTCCCCTGGAGGCCCACAGGTCAGACCGGAACATGAGTTGCACAACATTCCTAAAAACCACTGTAAACACGAACACATATCGATATCCGCATGTTTTCCCCCGACCCATGTGTAAGTTGGTCCATTTTATACAAAGTCAAGTGTATCATGCTTGGTTCAAGTGATGGCATGATAAGTGGTGATATTCACTATTTAACAAGTTATGGGGTGATAATGTACAATAACAAGTCATGAAGTAATATGAGGTAAGATTCATCAAGTAACATGTCATGTAATACCAGTTATGAAGCATGAACAGGAATAATATACCACACATGTATCAACAATAAGAACCAATTCAGAACGGAATCAACTAAGTCAAACAGTCATAATTAGTCGACTAGGAGGAAAGATTAGTCGACTAATAGGGGTCTTAAGTCGACTAACAGTCTGAATTAGTCGACTAAAACTGGGAAACAGAGAGTTGGGTTTCTGTTTCAGGAAAGTTAGTCGACTAGAGTGAAATGTATAGTCGACTAACAGATACCTAAGTCGACTAATAGTGGGGCTAAGTCGACTAAAACTGTGATACAGAAAGTTAGGATTTATATCCGGGATACAGGAGTCGACTATGGGAAATGGGTAGTCGACTAGGGGTCCTAAGTCGACTATTATTTTGGATGAGTCGACTGGAACCGAGAGTTGGTGTTTTCTGGTCCAGGGAAAGATTAGTCGACTAGGCTAAAAATGTAGTCGACTAGGGGGGTCTAGTCGACTGGTAATATGGCTTAGTCGACTAAAACTGTGAAATCAGAAAAAGTTACGTTTCAGAACAAATGGGTTAGTCGACTAGTCTCTAGGTCAAGTCGACTAATTCTGGGAAAACAGGATACAGAACAGATTTTATGGTGATTGTTTGATGGGCTAAAAATACGATTTTTATGGCACAAGTGTACATGAAAGATCAACACAAGTAAACAAGGAAGTTGTCTAGTCTTGGTGAGTAAAGATACTCACTTTGAACGGTTAAATCGAGGCTTGACGAGTTCCGAAAAGATCGTGTCGATAAATATCACCAAATGATTCCACGGCGATACTACGGACGATCACAATCCAAAAGCAGTCGTTGCTTGAAAAGGAGATGAAGACCTTGTGGTGTTTTGGAGTTAGGGTTTGAGATGGAGAAGAAAATGGTGAAGGCTAATCTCTTGGTGAAGTGAAGAAAAGAGAAAAGATTTGTAAAGGAAAGGATTTATATAGGTTTTGATTTTTGTAAAGGGAATGCAAATAAAGAAATTGAGAGGGGTTTTGTGCAAAATAGGGTAAATGAGGTGTCTCCCTTGGCCAATGGTGGCCGGCCATGAGAAAGAGAGAGAGAGAGAGTATTAAATGAGGGGGGTTGGTGAGAATGTGTGGAGATGGAATTTTGGAAGAAAATGGAAATTTGGAAAATGGAATTTTTGTGGTTGTGAAGGAAGGAAAAGAAAATAGGGAAAAGGAAAAAAAAGAAAAGAATTGATAAATGAAGAGATTTTCTTGGTCTTGGAAAATGAAAATACCGGAAACACGGATTCCTAGGTTCAAGTCAAGAATGCGGGAAAACATTTCGGAAAATACCGAAATCGTCCGAAATTTAAGTATTTCGGAACGACTCGTAATTTTCACCAAAAATCAATAATAATATATGAAGACCTATAGTGAAATCCGTTAGAAGAAATACTTTATAGTTTTAAAGCTAAAAATCCCGGAATCAGTTACCTACCGACTCCGAAAGAATTTTCATAAATTCATAAAATTCACAGAAAAAGTATATGGATAAGAAATACGATTCTAAGAAATAAAGTCTAAAGGACTTTCTAGAAATTCCTAACTGTTTGTGAAATAAAAATACTGGAAGAAGTCTTCTACCGACTCCGGCAGAATTTGCATAAATTCGTAAAATCTTCAGAAAAAGTATTTAAGTAAGGGATATTATTCTAGGCAGAAATGTCTAAAGAATCTTCTAGAATTTCTAAACAGTTTGTAAGATAAAAATTCGGGAATCGATCAGCGGCACTGGTCGACACCGGTTTAGAGAAATTCATTTAAATTCTAGAAAATTCCAGAAATTCTCATAAAATCTAATATTTTAGAAAATGATATTTGAAATTGAAATTGGTCAAATACGGGAAGTAAATCGAAAAATACGATCGAAAAGCTGAATACGCAACTAAGTACGTATTCCGGAAACGGGGTATTACAATCCACCCACCTTACAAAAATTTCGTCCTCGAAATTTCGTAAAGTGAAAGGTAACAGGAAAGGTAACAGATATAGAGAAGGATAAGATAGGAAATAACAGTTGAGAAGAATAGAAGGAAAGGGTCTTACCAATCAAGATGTGAAGAGTTGAGGATAACGCTCTCGGATAACGTCCTCTCGTTCCCAAGTGGCCTCCCCTGGTGCATGCCTGTTCCAAGACACCAATACTAATGGAATGGCTTTGTTCTTCAGTGTCTTCACACTTCTATCCAATATGGCCATCGGCTGCTCCTGATATGATAAATCTGGCTGTAGCTCTAGTTCGGAGTGATCCAGTATATGGCTATCATCCTTTACATACCTCCTCAACTGAGATACGTGGAAAACATTGTGCACTCCGTCCAAAGAAGGCGGCAATGCCAATCTGTAAGACACATCTCCCACTCGCTCCAAAATCTCGAATGGGCCGATATATCTTGGACTCAGCTTTCCACGAACACCAAACCGGATGATTCCCTTGGTAGGTGATATCCTCAAGAATACATGATCTCCTGCCTGGAACTCCAATGGCCTTCTCCGTGAATCTGCCCAACTCTTCTGCCGACTCTGTGCTGCCTTGAGATGATCTCTGATAACTCTGACCTTCTCTGTAGTCTGAATCAGGATCTCTGGCCCCAATAGTCTTCTCTCACCGACTTCATCCCAACAAATCGGAGACCTGCACTTCCTTCCATACAATGCTTCAAAGGGTGCCATTTTGATACTTGCCTGATAACTGTTGTTATAAGAAAATTCAGCCAAGTGAAGATGATCTTCCAAGAACCCTTGAACTCAATCATGCAGGCTCTAAGCATATCTTCGAGAATCTGGATGGTCCTCTCTGATTGTCCGTCTGTCTGAGGATGATAAGATGTACTGAACTTCAGACGAGTTCCCAGACTCTCTTGGAGACTCTCCCAGAAATGAGATCTGAATCTGGTATCTCTATCTGAAACAATACTCACTGGAACTCCATGCAGACGAACTATCTCCTTCATGTACTTGTCTGCCAGAACCTCTGTTGACTGTCCCACCCTGAATGGTATGAAGTGAGCTGACTTGGTGAGACGATCAATGATTACCCACACAGCATTATTACCCTTTGGACTACGAGGTAATGCCGTGACAAAGTCCATAGTGATGTGCTCCCACTTCCATTCGGGTATTGGCAAGGGATGTAGAAGTCCGGCTGATCTCTGATGCTCTATCTTAATCTGCTGGCACACCAGGCACTTAGCTACAAACTGAGCTATCTCCCTCTTCATGGCATTCCACCAAAATGCTTCTTCAAGTCCTGATACATCTTGGTTCCCCCCGGGTGTATGGAATAAGCTGAACTATGTGCTTCCTTCAAAATCTTCTGTCTGACTTCTCCTTGGGGAACACAAAGCCTGCTTCCAAAATACAAAGCACCATCTGGATGGATACAGATATCAGTCCTCAATCCAGCCTCCACCTGAGCTCGAAATATCTGTAATCTGGGGTCCTCCTTCTGAGCTTCCTTGATCTCATCAATCAATGATGACTGGATCTGTAAAGCCATGAGCTGCCCTGCCTTGTCACCTCCTCGAACTACCATCAAGTCCAATCTGATGAAGTCCTGAATCAACTCCTTCTGCTGAGTGAGCTGGACAAGCACTCTATTCTCTGGCATCCTGCTCAGTGCATCTGGAACTGTATTGACCTTGCCTGGATGATATTGCAAGTCAATATCATAGTCTGCCATAAGCTCCAGCCACCGCCTCTGCCTCATGTTCAACTCTTTCTGTGAAAAGATATACTTGAGGCTCTTGTGATCTGTGTATATCAGCACCTTATCTCCCAGAAGATAATGCCTCCAAATCTTCAAGGCAAAGATCACAGCTGCTAGTTCCAAGTCATGAGTTGGGTAATTCCGCTCATGAGTCTTCAGTTGCCTAGATGCATATGCTATAACATGATCATGTTGCATAAGTACACATCCCAGGCCTTTTCCTGATGCATCACTGTAGATGACCATCCCTCCTCTTCCTGAGGGAGTCCTCAAGATTGGAGCTGAAATGAGTCTCTGCTTTAACTGCTCAAATGCTGCATCACATTCCTCAGTCCATATGTACCTTTCTCCTTTTCTGGTGAGCCTGGTTAACGGGGCTGCAATCCTAGAGAAATCCTGGACAAAGCGTCTGTAATATCCGGCTAGTCCAAGAAAACTCTTAATCTCAGTCACCGTCCTCGGAACTGGCCAATCCTTCACTGCCTGGACTTTGCTAGGATCAACTGAAATTCCTTCTGCTGAAACAATGTGCCCAAGAAAGGCTATACTGTCCAACCAGAAATCACACTTGCTCCTCTTGGCATGAAGCTGCTCCTGCTGTAGAGTCTGCAACACAATCCTCAAGTGTTCTGCATGCTCCCTGTTGTTCTTTGAATAGATCAAGATGTCGTCTATGAAAACAACAACAAACTGATCCAAGTAGGGCGAGAACACTCGGTTCATCAAATCCATGAAAACTGCAGGGGCATTGGTAACTCCGAAAGGCATTACTAGAAACTCATAGTGGCCATAACGGGTTCTGAATGCCGTCTTCAGAATATCCTCCTTCTTCACCCTTAGCTGATGGTAACCCGACTGTAAATCCAATTTAGAGAACACACGGGCTCCATGAAGCTGATCAAATAGATCATCGATCCTGGGTAAGGGATACTTGTTCTTGATGGTGACCTTGTTCAATTCCCTATAATCAATACAAAGTCTCTTACCACCATCCTTCTTGTTGGCCAACAGTACTGGAGCTCCCCATGGTGAAGTACTCGGCCGAATCAATCCCTTGTCTGAGTATTCCTGCAGCTGCTTCTTCAGAATCTCTAACTCCGTCGGTGCCATCCTGTACGGAGCCTTGGATATAGGAGCTGCTCCTGGAACTGTATCAATGGAGAACTCAATTATCCTTTCCGGTGGCAATCCTGAAATCTCAGCAAACACTTCTGGGAATTCATCCCACACCGGCACTCCCTTCTGCTTCTGAACTTCCGAAGTAGTCATCTGAGTCTTTCCCTTGGTAGACTTCACTTCTCCAATAAATTGGAACTCCGGTTGATGAGGGATTCTGAAATTAATCTTCTTCTCCCTACAATCAATAACTGCATAGTACTGACTAAGCCAGGTCATGCCTAAGATTACGTCGTACCCTTTGGTGTCTAGTACGAGCATATCTATGGCCAAAGTCTTGTCACATAATTCTACTGGACAATCAGTACAAACTCTAGAAGATATGACTATCCCATTACCTGTACTTATCTCCCATTTGTGGTCTAATAACCTAACAGGTATAGAATGTAAAGCCACAAAATGCTCTGAGATATAACAGTGGGATGCTCCTGAATCGAAGAGAGCGAGAACAGGTATTGAATGAACTCTGATGTTACCTGTTATCACCTCCTCTGAAGCCTCAGCCTCCTCTGCTGTCAGAGTATAAGCCTGACCTCTGCCACGCCCTGCTGCAGTCCTGCCTCCTCTCTGGACTGGGCGAACAACATGCTGTGGAGGAAGGGGTAGAGCTCTCCTCATCACCGGTCCCTGGTTCCTCTGCCCAAGTGCCCTGGTAGTACCCTCTGTCCATTCGGTCCTTGAAGTGCTGGCACTGCTTGACCGGTTATCCCCACTCTCCTGTGTGGACAAGCCTCTATGGAATGGTCTCTGGATCCACACACCAAGCACAGCCCATTTGCCCTCCGGCAATTTGGTCGAGTGTGCCCTGGTTTCTGACAATAGTTGCAGAAGGCAATAGGTTGGGCCGTCTGGTAAGGAGCTGGCCTGAAAGGTTGCCTCATCTGGACCTTTGCTGCTCTGTATGGGCCTCCTCTTCCCATTGGTACAAACGGCCTCTTCATGGCCTGATTCCTCATCTGGTTCTCTTGCTTCTTCTCTAACCCACGCTCCACCTCTCGAGCTATGGTGAGAACCTCCGAGTAAGTCTTCAACTGCTGGGGCATTAGGAATACTTGTATATCCATCTGCAGGCCCTGCTGAAATCTGCTTGCCCGCTTCTCTTCATCTGTCACCATGTACGGGGCAAAACGACTCAGTCTAAGAAACTCCGCGGCATACTCGTCCACGGACTTGTTCCACTGCTGTAATCTGATGAACTGCTCCTCCATGTCCTTCTGAGCAGTAGCAGGGAAGAACCTGCTGTAAAAACTCTTGGAGAACGTGTCCCATGTGACAGGCTTCTCCAGTCTGGCCTCCTCAGCAAGCCACCAAGTTCTGGCTATGTCTTTCAACTGAATCTTAGCAACTTCAACTTGGTTCTCCTTTGGTACCCTGGCTGCATTCAGCAGATCTGTGGTATCTGTCAACCATTGTTCAGCATCCAAGGGCTTCTCTTCTCCCGTGAATATAGCAGGCTGCAGCCTCCTGAAATCTGAAATGTTTCCCGGCCTCTGCTCCTTTGGGGCTGCTAACTCCTGCCTGAGGAGTTCAGTCTGTTGCTGCTGGTTCTCCATCATAGCCTGAATGACTCTCAGGACATCGGTATTCTCTCCTCCCATGGGTCCATTCGGCACTTGCCCAATGTTGTTACGACCCGACCTTCGCTCCATACCGAATTAGGAAAAGATAGCTGGAATTGGAAACAAATGGAAGGAGTTTAGGACACAAGGGAATGAATTAAGGAAGGAATCAAGAAGGACTCAATAACTTTGTACATTGTAGTTGGCATTAGCAAATTACTAAAATTTGCTGCTTGATTGTACTTTAGGTGTGAGAGCCTGGCTCTGATACCAACCTGTAACGCCCCGATTCCACGGATACGGGGACGTCACTGCGACGTATATACGTAGGTCAGAAAATGCCCCCACGTATATACGCTAAGCATATAAGTACAACAAGAATCAGAGTACAACACAAAGCGTGGTATATTCATATGCCAACTATAAAAGTACTATTACAAAGTTATACAAGTTATGATAACTGTTACACTTTACAAGTGTTTTGTTTTCACAACCAAGTCCAAAAGAACATACACAAAGATATACACAAGATGCTCACGTAAGGGATGGAGACTCGTGAGCCAAAAGGAAGAGTCTGGCACGAGGGAACTAGATATGATCAGCCTGCTCACTCAGATACGCTTGGTCCTCTATGGATGGCTCCACTTCGTCCCAAGTCTCAGAATCTGAATATGCAAATCCAAGGAATCAAGACATATAAACAATAAACAATTATAGCCAAGTGGCTAAGATACATGAATAAGTAAGATGGAACAATATAAGGAATATCAACTAACAAGTATGAAAAGCATGAAGAGACAAAGTTCTAATACAATAAATCTACAGTTAACGTCTTATTATTATTACTTATCTTACTGTGATATCTAGCTATGTGACCCAGCGTCCCAGGGCACATAGATCCATATCCTAGTAAAACAAGGTTGTTATTGGAAATCAGCGGTTGTATCGACGAACTATGTTTACAGTGGACCCCGTACATGCCCGGGATAACGGTCCAGGATTGTTCCGTTGCTTGGTGACGGAAGCCAGCCGCTAGGCCATTCAGGAGGGACTTATGTATGCCCTTATCATGATGGTACCAGTAATAGAGGGAGCAAGCACTCCCCTCGGTCCCCTGGAGGCCCACAGGTCAGACCGGAACATGAGTTGCACAACATTCCTAAAAACCACTGTAAACACGAACACATATCGATATCCGCATGTTTTCCCCCGACCCATGTGTAAGTTGGTCCATTTTATACAAAAGTCAAGTGTATCATGCTTGGTTCAAGTGATGGCATGATAAGTGGTGATATTCACTATTTAACAAGTTATGGGGTGATAATGTACAATAACAAGTCATGAAGTAATATGAGGTAAGATTCATCAAGTAACATGTCATGTAATACCAGTTATGAAGCATGAACAGGAATAATATACCACACATGTATCAACAATAAGAACCAAATTCAGAACGGAATCAACTAAGTCAAACAGTCATAATTAGTCGACTAGGAGGAAAGATTAGTCGACTAATAGGGGTCTTAAGTCGACTAACAGTCTGAATTAGTCGACTAAAACTGGGAAACAGAGAGTTGGGTTTCTGTTTCAGGAAAGTTAGTCGACTAGAGTGAAATGTATAGTCGACTAACAGATACCTAAGTCGACTAATAGTGGGGCTAAGTCGACTAAAACTGTGATACAGAAAGTTAGGATTTATATCCGGGATACAGGAGTCGACTATGGGGAAATGGGTAGTCGACTAGGGGTCCTAAGTCGACTATTATTTTGGATGAGTCGACTGGAACCGAGAGTTGGTGTTTTCTGGTCCAGGGAAAGATTAGTCGACTAGGCTAAAAATGTAGTCGACTAGGGGGGTCTAGTCGACTGGTAATATGGCTTAGTCGACTAAAACTGTGAAATCAGAAAAAGTTACGTTTCAGAACAAATGGGTTAGTCGACTAGTCTCTAGGTCAAGTCGACTAATTCTGGGAAAACAGGATACAGAACAGATTTTATGGTGATTGTTTGATGGGCTAAAAATACGATTTTTATGGCACAAGTGTACATGAAAGATCAACACAAGTAAACAAGGAAGTTGTCTAGTCTTGGTGAGTAAAGATACTCACTTTGAACGGTTAAATCGAGGCTTGACGAGTTCCGAAAAGATCGTGTCGATAAATATCACCAAATGATTCCACGGCGATACTACGGACGATCACAATCCAAAAGCAGTCGTTGCTTGAAAAGGAGATGAAGACCTTGTGGTGTTTTGGAGTTAGGGTTTGAGATGGAGAAGAAAATGGTGAAGGCTAATCTCTTGGTGAAGTGAAGAAAAGAGAAAGATTTGTAAAGGAAAGGATTTATATAGGTTTTGATTTTTGTAAAGGGAATGCAAATAAAGAAATTGAGAGGGGTTTTGTGCAAAATAGGGTAAATGAGGTGTCTCCCTTGGCCAATGGTGGCCGGCCATGAGAAAGAGAGAGAGAGAAGTATTAAATGAGGGGGTTTGGTGAGAATGTGTGGAGATGGAATTTTGGAAGAAAATGGAAATTTGGAAAATGGAATTTTTGTGGTTGTGAAGGAAGGAAAAGAAAATAGGGAAAAGGAAAAAAAAGAAAAGAATTGATAAATGAAGAGATTTTCTTGGTCTTGGAAAATGAAAATACCGGAAACACGGATTCCTAGGTTCAAGTCAAGAATGCGGGAAAACATTTCGGAAAATACCGAAATCGTCCGAAATTTAAGTATTTCGGAACGACTCGTAATTTTCACCAAAATCAATAATAATATATGAAGACCTATAGTGAAATCCGTTAGAAGAAATACTTTATAGTTTTAAAGCTAAAAATCCCGGAATCAGTTACCTACCGACTCCGAAAGAATTTTCATAAATTCATAAAATTCACAGAAAAAGTATATGGATAAGAAATACGATTCTAAGAAATAAAGTCTAAAGGACTTTCTAGAAATTCCTAACTGTTTGTGAAATAAAAATACTGGAAGAAGTCTTCTACCGACTCCGGCAGAATTTGCATAAATTCGTAAAATCTTCAGAAAAAGTATTTAAGTAAGGGATATTATTCTAGGCAGAAATGTCTAAAGAATCTTCTAGAATTTCTAAACAGTTTGTAAGATAAAAATTCGGGAATCGATCAGCGGCACTGGTCGACACCGGTTTAGAGAAATTCATTTAAATTCTAGAAAATTCCAGAAATTCTCATAAAATCTAATATTTTAGAAAATGATATTTGAAATTGAAATTGGTCAAATACGGGAAGTAAATCGAAAAATACGATCGAAAAGCTGAATACGCAACTAAGTACGTATTCCGGAAACGGGGTATTACAGATGGTCTTCCTACGATCCCTTGAAGTCTATCCTACAAGCCCTCAAAATGTCTTCTAGGATCTGAATGGTCCGTTCGGACTGCCCGTCTGTCTCTGGATGATAAGATGTGCTAAACTTCAGACGGGTCCCCAGACTCTCTTGAAGGCTCTCCCAGAAGCGAGATCTGAACCTCATGTCTCTGTCCGACACGATACTAACCGGAACTCCATGCAGTCGAACAATCTCCCTCATGTACTTGTCTGCCAGAAGCTCTATAGATTGCCCCACTCTGAATGGTATGAAATGTGCTGACTTAGTGAGACGGTCAACAACTACCCATACAACATTGTTCCCCTTTGGACTGCGGGGTAGAGCGGTAACAAAATCCATAGTAACATGCTCCCACTTCCATTCTGGTATTGGCAAAGGCTGTAGTAATCCAGCTGGTCTCTGGTGTTCAGCCTTCACTTGCTGACACACTAGACACTTCGCCACATATTGTGCGATCTCTCTCTTCATCGCATTCCACCAGAAATGTTGCTTCAGATCCTGATACATCTTAGTTCCTCCAGTGTGTATAGAGTAAGCTGAGCTATGGGCCTCAGCTAAGATCCTCTGTCTAATCTCCCCCTGAGGCACACAAATTCTGCCCCTAAAATAGAGTGCACCATCAGTATGTATGCAAACATCTGACCTCAGCCCTGCTTCCACTTGCTCTCTGAACTTCAGCAATCTGGGATCTTCTCTTGGGCTTCTCTGATCTCCTCCATCAGCCATCAACTGCACGGATCCACTGGCCCTCCAAATCACCATCACATCTAGCCGCCTCATCTCCTTGAGTAACTCCTCTTGCTGAGTGAGCAACATAACCATGTTGGCTTCAGGTCTTCTACTCAAGACATCCGGCACAACATTAACCTTGCCAGGATGGTACTGCAGATCTATATCAAAATCTGCCATCAACTCAAGCCATCGTCTCTGCCTCATATTCAACTCCTTCTGAGTGAAAAGGTACTTCAAGCTCTTGTGATCGGTGTAAATCAACACTCGGTCACCAAGCAGGTAATGCCTCCATATCTTCAACGCAAAGATCACAGCTGCCAGCTTTAGATCATGCGTTGGGTAGTTCTTCTCATGAGGCTTTAATTGCCTGGATGCATAAGCCACCACATGTCCATGCTGCATCAATACGCATCCAAGACCCTTCCCTGAAGCATCACTGTACACAACCATTCCTCCTGTCCCTGAGGGTGTCTTCAAGATTAGAGCTGAAATCAACTTATTCTTTAACTCCTCAAAAGCAGACGCACACTCCTCAGTCCATATATACTTCTCTCCCTTCCTGATAAGCTTGGTCAAAGGAGGTACAATCTTCGAGAAATCTTGCACGAACCTTCGATATATCCAGCTAGTCCGATGTGTATATCACCTAGAGGGGGGTGAATAGGTGATGGCTAATCTAATGGTCACTAAATGCGGAATTAAAAACTATTAATGCAAACTAAAAACTTCTTACACTAAACACCACGTACAACACAAGAGTGTAGCCGAATTCCCCGTGAAGGGATCTGGACTAACTCCTCAAGATTCCTCTAAATAAGAGTTGAGGTGCCGCGTTGGCTCTCTTGTTGAATACAAGTGTTAGCAAACAATCCCCAAGCATATAACAATTAAGCTCACAATATATCAAGCATATAAAGAGAAAGACAATATTAGCATGCAAGATATAAAGACAAGAGTAAGAGATAGAGAGTGAGCAATCGCAAACACAGGAGATTTGTTTCGAGATTCGAGCACACTTGCTCTACATCCCCGCCTTCACACTTGAAGGATTTCCACTATAATCGATCCCACCGGATCACTCGGTGCCGCAACACCTACAAGGGATTCCCACTAGAACTCTTGGACTCTCTAGTCCCGTACACACCGCAAGCCCACAAGCTCGCCGAGGCCGCACCTCAAACACGGAGTTCTCACTAGAACCCGAAACATCGCGAACACACCGTCCGCCTCCTCAAAGTACAAGAATGGAACTTTGGTGATCACAACACTTTGATCACCTAAAATCCTCTCACAACAAATCCCTATAGGTAGATATAGCAATGGATGGCTCAAGTGTTGTGTGAGAAAACAAGGATTGAGATGGTGGAGGAAAACTCAAGAAAATCACTTTTAAACACTCTTGATAAACTCTCCTTTTGATTGGAAATATTTGCTCTCAATTTAGTGGAGAAAACTCTTTTAATGAAGTAGGAAAAACTGGCTCAAAACCCACTAAAAAATCTTAGAGAAAACAGCACCCAAACCCCCAAATTTATAGGGCTAGAAAAACTAGCCGTTGGGATCCAGGTGGCCTGCCGGTCGACCGCCCAACGGTCATTTTTCTGACCGTTGGGGCAGCGGTCGACCGGTCGGTCGACCGAGCCTCTGGAACGGAGAGCAGGGCTCTCTGCCGGTCGATCGGCCCGTCGACCGGGGCATTTTCAGAGAGCAAAGCTCTCTGGACGGTCGACCGGGTCGGTCGACCGGCCCTCCAGCCAGATACTGGCGTGCACGCTGTGCACGTCGGTCGACCGCCCGGTCGACCGACTTCAGACTTCGGTCGACCTGTCAGTCGACCGGCTGAAGCCAGATCAGAATATGTTAAGGGATTAAAAACTTGGTATTTTGGCTAAAATAAAATCCCATAAAATCATGAAAAATCTACAAAAATAGTTTTAACACTATACTTTGAAAATCAAACATGCTTGAACAAAATCAAGACATGTTACAAATAATTTGAACTATTTTTGTAACTTAGAAAATTTGGCTTAACACAAAAACTGTATTTTTCAAAATTGGTTTTTTCAAAACTTATTTTTCCAAACTTCTCCAAATACAAAAATAAGATATTTAAACTCTTTTAAAGCATAGTGTGTATGGATATGATCCACTACACAAACATGGTGAAATATCTATGTTTTTGACATTAAGCTCTAAATTCGGTTTTGGTTAAATACATGTAAACTTTGAATACCAAAAATCAAACCGGTATTTTTCAAAAAGAAAACTCTTTTGTATTTTTCCAAAATAAAATTCTTTTATGAAAAACTTATCTAAATCAAGAGTGTGTGTGCATATGGTATACTTGAGCAATCCACCAACTATTCTATCCTTTACATTTTAACTAAAAATAAAATCTTATAAAAACAAACCTAGACACAAGTCTTCATGAAGTCTTCACTTGAAGTCTTCTCATCTTCTTGACTTGGTCCAAACTTGATCCAACGAGCTCGACTCCTCTTGAGTACTTGATGTGGTCTTGATGCATAGGCTCGTGAATCAAACCGTGCTAGCTCCAAAACTTGACTTTAAATCCTTTGTTGAAACTACACACCTACTAAGATCTTGATCACAAATCTGAAACTAAATAAACACAAGATCATTAGTACTATAACTACATGAGTTGATCATCATCAAAACTAGAGTGATGGGCCTTTGGGCCAACAATCTCCCCATTTTTGATGATGACAAAACTCATGAAGTTATATATGCATGGATTAAAGTAAAGCTTCAAAGAAGCTCCCCCTTAACTCATGCATCTCAAAAAAAACAAATAAATATGGCAATGAAGCACATAAACTACCTAAACATGTATGCAAATATACGGAGATAAAACATGCCAATCAAGCAAAAAAACACATCAAATTCTTTTTCTCCTATTTGCAATACAAAACATATATGTATAAACTTAAATACTACTCCCCCTTTATGAATAAAGTAAGGAAAACATGCATATATATACCAAATACTTCTCCCCCTTTTGTCAATCATCAACAAAGGGGTTAAAGTAAAAACAAAATCAAAAAAATTTTCTCCCCCTTTTTGTTCGAAACAAAGACTCAATAAAGGGGTGACATCAAACAAATCAATAAAAGGTTATATGCGATATACATTCATGAAGAGGAAGACGCTAAGTTAGCTTCCCTACATATATGCATTACATGAAGAAGGGATGACAAGCCCTAATTCACACAACACATAATCTGTAATGCATAAGAGGAGATGTGAAGCTCCCCCTACACATGTGTATCACATAAAGAAGAGTTGTCAAGCTCCTCAATACAAGATGCACTCAACATGAATCTATATGTAGAAGAGATGTTAAGCTCCCCTTGCATATAGGCAATACAAATCAAAAAATTTTAATTTTTCTTATTCAAACAAATTTTGAGATATCTTAGTAAATCAAATTTTAAGATACCAATTGTAAGTAATCATTACAAATTTTGAATTTTTCAAATAGGTAAAACATATTGATACCAATTGTAAATTTATAACAATTTTGAAATTGAAGCATATTGATACCAATTGAAAACAATGCATAAGCTTATTAAAATGTCAATTGAGATACCAATTGAAAATAAAGTTTTAAATTAAGCTTAGCATAAACTTTGTGCTTAAAATATGTAAACCAATTGTAAACCAAGCACACGAAAATCATATATATGTATGAAAAGAGAATACCAATAGAAATTGATATTATAGAAATTATGAAGCATACATATATAGGAAACAAAATATGAGTATATACAAAATGAATATCAATTGAGATATCAATTGAAAATAACAATATAAATCAAGTATATAACTCATAACCTACCACCC
This sequence comes from Agave tequilana, assembly GCA_038442645.1. NCBI lineage: Eukaryota > Viridiplantae > Streptophyta > Magnoliopsida > Asparagales > Asparagaceae > Agave > Agave tequilana. Next base: position 79,197 of record JAVJIF010001825.1, read on the forward strand.
TTCATATGCTCAAGATAAAAGATTTTTCAATAGAGCTTACAAGGCATACACGCCCATCCATCCTCCCATAAAGGGGTAGGGTTTTCAAAAATAGATTTGAAAATATTTTAGCATTGAAAATCACTACCAAATGAAGAACAATAACTAGTTAAAATAATTTTTAAAAAACTAGTTAAAGATCCTTCAAAACATGAAATCAAAACATATGTTTTTCATGAGTCATACCAAATACACAAGAGATGACACTCAAAGACTATAAAGCTCAAAAATATGTTCATGAATCAAGATCATGACAAACAAATAAAGTGTGAGTGTTCAAGAATCATGTAATTAGCATTTTCATGAAATTAATCAATGAAGCTCAAAATGATCATAAGTCTTATTTTATCAAACAAAACATGAAAATTCATTTTTCATTAAACAATAAACTTCATGGTATATGTATGATTTATCCAATCCTAACAATATGCATACATATCCCAAACATTAAAAGAGTCCATTAAACGTGTTTGCATGAAGGCAAGAGACTCATAGGGTATACATGTATATTTATTAGATTTGAATACAAAATACATATATATGAAGTAAAAACATGAAAATAGGCAAAATAAGTGTAAATGAGAAAATCATCAAAACTAGGCTATACATGTGCATATAGTGAGTACAAGTGAACAATGAAGTGCAAACGTATATGAATCAAATGTTGCTCACTACTTGTACATGTATAAATCCAAGTTTTAATAGAATCTACATTTAAACAAGTTATATACCTCATGAAGCACAAAACATGAACATGCTAAAAATATCATATATGAATAAGCATGTAAACTAAAGTAGGAGTTTAGAGATAGTTACCAACACGTGAACTATACTCCAAATCTCCAAAACATGGTGGTTGTCCCACCAAACTTCCTTGATAGCGGTGCATCAAATGTGTGTCCATCAAGTCCATGTGCAACCACCACCAAGGCACCATCCCTCTCACGTTTTGTGAGAGCCCGCACCTACATCAAAAACACAAGGTGGGGATTTTGGTACCCATTTTCTTTTGGGTCCTTGGGGGTTAGCTTTGTAAGGAACCCAAACATTTTTATTAGCAAAATTTAAAACATTTATCTTATCATAACAAAATTTTGCTAAATGGCCTTTGTGGCCACAATGTGTACATTTGTACACTCTAGCATGCATATGTGTATGTGTGTGATCATGACGTGCAAAAAGTGAATATGCATGAGGGTGATGTGCATGAACATGTGGAGTTTGTTTTTTGAAAACAAGGTCTCCAATCTCTTATGATTAAATGCACATGTGCTCAAAGTTGAGCTCAAACAATTTATTTTATTTTTCAAAACATTAATCTCATTTTGATTTATGGTGGCATGTAAAGCATGATGAGATATAGAATCATTTTTCTTATTCTTTTTAGAAACATTTTCTTTTTCTTTTTCAATCATTTTTCTTTTCAAAGAAGTGTTTTCATTTAAAGCAACTTCTTTTTGTTTTTCCACCAAAATAATTTCATTTTTCAAAGTAGCGTTTCCTTCACTAAGATCATTCAATTTAGAAAGTAAGGAAACATTCTCATTTTTCAAATTTTCATTTTCTTTTGAAATATTTTCAAATTTTGTTTGAAGAGAATCTTTTTCTTTTGACATACAATCAATTTTATTTTTCATTTTCTTATTTTCTTTTCTAAGCATGTCATATTTTTCAAGAAGTTGTTGACAAAAAGAAGTAAGCTCATCATAAGTCATGTCAACATCTTCATCTACCTCGGATTCGGTAGTTACCTCAAGGGGGTTATCCCTTGGACCATGTAGCACACGTTGGAAGTGTTGCTTCCAACATCCGAGTCGCTCCCCGCATAATATTGATCTTTTTCGCCGAGGGAGAGAATGGTGTTCCATGCTACAAAAGCCGAATCAATGTTAGAAACCCTAGATAAATAATCATCATTTAAGGTACTCTTCAAAGCATGTAGGGCTTTTGCATTAGCCTCAATATTCTTGCTATCATTAACATATGAATCTTTAATTGTAGCAAGATAAACATGAATTCCTAAGGCCTTGAGGTACAAGGACATCTTAACCTTCCAAATTTGGATGTTAAGAATGTCAAAGGTGGGTGATGACATGAAATCCATGGTGTGTGTACAAATATTATGATTAGCCTAAAATGAGGATCTTTAACTCTAGGTTGTAAGACCCAAATCAAGAGCACTTGGCTCTGATGCCAATTGTAAATCACCTAGAGGGGGGGTGAATAGGTGATGGCTAATCTAATGGTCACTAAATGCGAAATTAAAAACTATTAATGCAAACTAAAAACTTCTTACACTAAACACCACGTACTACACAAGAGTGTAGTCGAATTCCCCGTGAAGGGCTCTGGACTAACTCCTCAAGATTCCTCTAAATAAGAGTTGAGGTGCCGCGTTGGCTCTCTTGGTTGAATACAAGTGTTAGCAAACAATCCCCAAGCATATAACAATTAAGCTCACAATATATCAAGCATGTAAAGAGAAAGACAATATTAGCATGCAAGATATAAAGACAAGAGTAAGAGATAGAGAGTGAGCAATCGCTAACACGGGAGATTTGTTTCGAGGTTCGAGCACACTTGCTCTACATCCCCGCCTTCACACTTGAAGGATTTCCACTATAATCGATCCCACCGGATCACTCGGTGCCGCAACACCTACAAGGAGTTCCCACTAGAACTCTTGGACTCTCTAGTCCCGTACACACCGCAAGCCCACAAGCTCGCCGAGGCCGCACCTCAAACACGGAGTTCTCACTAGAACCCGAAACACCGCGAACACAGCCGTCCGCCTCCTCAAAGTACAAGAATGGAACTTTGGTGATCACAACACTTTGATCACCTAAATCCTCTCACAACAAATCCCTATAGGTAGATATAGCAATGGATGGCTCAAGTGTTGTGTGAGAAAACAAGGATTGAGATGGTGGAGGAAAACTTAAGAAAATCACTTTTAAACACTCTTGATAAACTCTCCTTTTGATTGGAAATATTTGCTCTCAATTTAGTGGAGAAAACTCTTTTAATGAAGTAGGAAAAACTGGCTCAAAACCCACTAAAAAATCTTAGAGAAAACAGCACCCAAACCCCCAAATTTATAGGGCTAGAAAAACTAGCCGTTGGGATCCAGGTGGCCTGCCGGTCGACCGCCCGGTCGACCGCCAACGGTCATTTTTCTGACCGTTGGGGCAGCAGTCGACCGAGCCTCTAGAACAGATAGCAGGGCTCTCTGCCGGTCGATCGGCCCGGTCGACCGGGTCGGTCGACCGGCCCTCCAGCCAGATACTGGCGTGCACGCTGTGCACGTCGGTCGACCGACTTCAGACTTCGGTCGACCGGTCGGTCGACCGGCTGAAGCCAGATCAGAATATGTTAAGGGATTAAAAACTTGGTATTTTGGCTAAAATAAAATCCCATAAAATCATGAAAAATATACAAAAATAGTTTTAACACTATACTTTGAAAATCAAACATGCTTGAATAAAATCAAGACATGTTACAAATAATTTGAACTATTTTTGTAACTTAAAAAATTTGGCTTAACACAAAAACTGTATTTTCCAAAATTGGTTTTTCCAAAACTTATTTTTCCAAACTTCTCCAAATACAAAAACAAGATATTTAAACTCTTTTAAAGCATAGTGTGTATGGATATGATCCACTACACAAACATGGTGAAATATCTATGTTTTTGACATTAAGCACTAAATTCGGTTTTGGTTAAATACACATGAATACCAAAAACCAAACCGGTATTTTTCAAAAAGAAAACTCTTTTGTATTTTTCCAAAATAAAATTCTTTTATGAAAAACTTATCTAAATCAAGAGTGTGTGTGCATATGGTATACTTGAGCAATCCACCAACTATTCTATCCTTTACATTTTAACTAAAAACAAAATCTTATAAAAACAAACCTAGACACAAGTCTTCATGAAGTCTTCACTTGAAGTCTTCATGAAGTCTTCACTTGAAGTCTTCATGAAGTCTTCACTTGAAGTCTTCTCATCTTCTTGACTTGGTCCAAACTTGATCCAATGAGCTCGACTCCTCTTGAGTACTTGATGTGGTCTTGATGCATAGGCTCGTGAATCAAACCGTGCTAGCTCCAAAACTTGACTTTAAATCCTTTGTTGAAGTTACACACCTACTAAGATCTTGATCACAAATCTGAAACTAAATAAACACAAAATCATTAGTACTATAACTACATGAGTTGATCATCATCAAAACTAGAGTGATGGGCCTTTGGGCCAACACGATGAAGCTCTTGATCTCTGTCACGGACTTCAGACTTGGCCAATCCTTCACCGCCTGAATCTTGCTGGGATCCACGAGATTCCTTCCTTAGAGACAACATGGCCCAAGAATGCTATACTCTCCAGTCAGAACTCACACTTGCTAAGTTTGGCATGAAGCTGCTCAAGTCGGAGCGTCTGTAGCACAACCCTCAGATGCTCCGCATGCTCCTCTTCATTCTTGGAATAGACTAAAATATCATCAATGAACACCAACACAAACTTATCCAAATAGGGTAAGAAGATTCTATTCATCAAGTCCATAAAGACTGACCAGGAACTCGTAATGACCATAGCGAGTCCTAAATGCCGTCTTCTGGATGTCTTCCTTCTTCACCTTCAACTGATGGTACCCCAACTGCAGATCTAACTTAGAAAATACTTGGGCTCCATGAAGTTGATCAAAGAGATCATCAATCATCGGCAAAGGTTACTTGTTCTTAATGGTGACTTTGTTCAATTCTCTGTAATCAATACACAATCTCTTGCCACCATCCTTCTTGTTTGCCAACAACACTGGCGCTCCCCAAGGTGAAGTACTCGGTCTAATCAGACCCTTTCTCGAATACTCCAGCAGCTGCTCCTTCAATATAGCCAACTCAGTTGGTGCCATCCGGTGCCATCCGGTACGGTGCTTTAGAGATGGGAGTCGCTCCTGGAATAATGTGAATAGAGAACTCCACAACTCTGTCAGGTGGAAGTCCTGATATCTCCTCAAATACATCCAGGAATTCATTCCATACTGACACCATCTTCTTCTTATCTTCTATAGTGGCACAATCCAGTTGATCTTTCTTCCGGAGGGACTTGCGTTCTCCAAAAAACTGAAACTCCGGTTGGTGTGGAATCCTGAAGATCACATTTTTATTCCAACAGTCGATCACCGCATGATACTTGCTGAGCCAAGTCATGCCTAGGATCACATCGTACCCTCTAGTGTCCAGTACGAACATGTCGGCTTTCAACTTCCTACCACACAGCTCCACATTGCACGCCTTGCAAATCTTGTTAGTAATGACTACCCCATTCCCCGTAATAATTTCCCATTGGTCACCCATACATACTAGGGGTATAGAATGCAAAGCAATAAATCTACTGGATATGAAGCAATGCGATGCACCAGAGTCAAAGAGTGATGAGACTGGAACTGAGTGGACCAAGATTGTACCTGCTGTTGGCCCAAAAGGTTACACTCTCTATTTGTATAAGTTTTGATGATAACAAAACACATAGAAGCTATTTGGTACTAATAAGTTATTTTAGAATGAGTTTCAGGTTTGAACAAGTATTGATGGCTTCAAGCATATTGCAAGGTTAATTGCGCTAAAAGCATGTTGATAGATTGATGGCGCAAGAGAACTCTTTATAGGAGAGGAGGTTCTAGCTCGGCAACGTGGTTCAGAGACTTCTTCTTTTAGTTTTTATATTTTTAGTTTGTTAAAGGATAGTGTATAGTGTTGAAGCTCAATTTTCCCCACACACAAGATTTTACACATGTTTTTCAAAAGATATTTCTTCTTTATATAAAATATTTCTATAAACCTATTTTAATAAGTGCAAACTCTATTTTATGTAGTGTACCAAGTCTTGACCAAATTTATTTTTTTGAAAATTATTAGATCTTCAAAAATATTCTGAAATATAAACTGTTTTGACCTGTTGCGGTCGACCGGACGATCGACCGGCTCTGTTTCAGGTCAGAACGGTCGACCGAGCGGTCGACCGCAGTTCTGACCGTTGGGTGCGTGCATGTGTGCACGTTTCCCGGTCAACCGGGCGGTCGACCGGACCCCATATCGGTCGACCGTGCTTCGGCCGACTGAAAGCACCTTTGTCTCTGTTTGGGACGGTCGACTGGGCGGTCGACCGTGGGCTGGCAACGGTCATATATTTTTGAAAACCGGTCGATTGTGAGCTAATTTTCAGCCTTAACGGCTAGTTTTTTAAACACGTTTTAAAATGTGTTTTTCTTCTCCAAACGAATTTTAGGGCTGGATTTGGGTCTAATCTTTCCTGATTATTCATAATAACAGTTTACCTTTTAGTCCCTACATTTATCCTATAAATAGGGATGATTAGGGTTGAGAAGAACACAACAATTTTTGTAAAAGAAATCAAAGTTTGAGTCTATTCAAAAGAAGTTTTTGCTCTCAGTTTTGCGCTCCAAATTCTCTCTTTTCTCTGAAGTTTTTGATTCAAAACTCTCTTCAATTTCATTTTATTTTTCACTTACAAAACTTGGGCTTCAATCCTATACATTATTCTCTAGAGTTTTTGTAAGGGAAAAGTTTTTCAAAAGAGAGTTTGTGGTCTTTTGATCACCAAGATATTATTGTATTTTTGGCTCCACTACCTCTGGACTAGAGGAGTGTGATTGAGGAGTTGGGTACTCCCTTGTGGTTGTAATCCTTTGTGGAAGTTATAGTGGTTCGAAAATCCTTCTGGGTGAAGGCGGGGACGTAGAGCTAGGTGCTCGAATCTCAAAACAAATCTCTGTATTTGCGATTGGTTTATTTGTGTTATTTACTTGCTTTCCATTCATTATTATATTGTCAATCAATACTCTCACAACAGGATTGCATTGTGCACCTCAAACTCTTATTTAAAGGAATCACGAGGAAGAAGTTCAGAGCCCTTCACGGGGTATTCGGCTTCTAATCTTGTTTCGGGTGATCGTTGCATCATATCATTTTCAATTTGTGCATTGATTAGCATTATCACCTATTCACCCCCTCTCTAGGTGATTTCAATTGGTATCAGAGATAGGACTCTAGTTTTTGGCTTCACATCCTTAGAGAGATCCTAAAATTTGCTAATCACTATTTTCATATCTTCATTCATACACTAGTAAAGATGGCCGATAACATTAAAACCCCTCCCAAATTTGATGGACTCAACTTTCCCATATGAAAAGTTAGGATGACCATTTTTCTACAATCTCTAGGTAGTTTAGTTGCTAAGTCCTTGACCAAACCTTATAGTAGACCCGAAAGTGAGGAGGACACTTGGTCTGAACTTACCTTCAAGGAATTTGATGCTAATTCAAAGGCTCAAAATGCCCTACTTTTAGCTTTGAATGAGGATGACTTAACACGGGTTATCCATTGCAAATCCGCCTATGAGATTTGGCAACACTTATTGGTCACTCATGAGGGAACATCACAAGTCAAGAGAGCTAAAATAGATCTCTTGCGTTCCCAATATGAAAGTTTTAAAATGCTAGAAGATGAATCTATTGATGATATGATTACCAAGTTTACTAAGATTACAAATGCTCTTTCTTCTCTAGGTGATGAAATAAGCAACGACCAAAAGGTGCGTAAAGTGATTCGTGCTCTTCCTTCATCATGGGAAATCAAAGCTACCACCTTGAAGGAGTTGAATGACAAAGACGAGATGGAGCTCATAAGTCTTATTGGAAATCTTAAGACTCATGAGATGGAGAAGAAGGCTAGAGAAGATGCGGTACCTCAAAAGAAAAAGTCTATAGCTTTCAAGTCTTCCTCCACCAACTACGATGATGAAGAAGATGATGAAGAGCTATCTCTCCTTGTGAGAAATGTAAAGAAAATGTACCGCAAGAATAAGCTCAACTATAGAAGGCGATGGGAAGGGAAGAGGAGAAAGGATCAAATGCTACAACTGTCGGAAACCCGGACCATCATGGCCGATTGTCCAGATTTCAAGAAAAAGATATCCTCCTCCTTGAAGCAAAAGGAGCCGGTTGAAAAGAAGGTGTACAAAGCCACTTGGGATTCGGAAAGTGAATCCGAAGATGAAGTCGACACGGCAAATGTGTGTTTCATGGCAAACACACCTAAGGCAACAACCCAACCACTTGATGATGAAAATGAAATAAGTAAAGAATTATTATTACAAGCTTTTGTTGAACTTTCAGAAAGTTTTGATGATAAAAAGGAAGAATGTTCAAAATTGAAAAAGGAAAATGAAATGCTTAAAAATCAAATTACCATTTCTTCAAAAGAAAAAGATGAATTATCTTCTATTCTTATTTCAACACAAAATGACTTTGATGCCTATAGAGTTGCTTGTAAAGCTAAATATCCTAAACTCGATGAAAATGAGTTTTTTATGTTAAAAACTAGAATAAATGATTTAGGAAATGTTTTAAAAGAATGTGCTTTTAATAATACTAAATTAGAAGAAATGTTTTCAAAGAAGCATATGCATTCTACTCATGCTAAACATGATAAAACATCTCATGCCAAAACTCCACATGTTCATCATGTCAACACATCACATGTCAATCATGCTAAAACACCTCATGCTCACAAATCACATGTTCATAAACCATATGCTCATTATGCTTTTAAATATGCAAGAATTTATAAATGTACTTATTGTGGCCGGAATGGTCATTTAGCTAAATTTTGTTATGATCATATAAATAGTACATATAATCTTGTTTGGGTTCGAAACTCTAACGCTTTAGGACCCAAGAAAATTTGGGTACCAAAATCAAGCCTTAAATTATTTGATATAGGTACACACCAAGACTCCAAGACGTAAGGAGCGGTGGTACCTTGATAGTGGTTGTTCAAGGCATATGACATGGGACATCAACAATTTTACAACCCTATCAAGGAACATTGAAGGTGGCACCGTCACCTTCGGAGATGACTTCAAGGGCACCATCATCGGTATAGGTAACATTAAGATTGGTGCATCTCCTTTAATTGAAAATGTAGTTCTTGTTGATGGGCTTAAACATAATTTGCTTAGTATTAGTCAACTATGTGATCGTGGTCTCAAAGTTGTGTTTGATGAATCTTCTTGCAAAATTTTTGATTGTAAAACTAATGATTGTATTCTCACTGGATTTCGTGAAAATAATGTCTATATTATTGATATGCTTAATTTGGATTGCTCTACTAAATGTTTAAATGCTTTTGATGAGATTTCATGACTATGGCATAGAAGATTAGGACATGCATCTTTTGATCACCTTGCTTTCTAAGGAATTGGTGAAGGGTATTCCTTATTTGAAGTTTGAAAAAGACCGCATTTGTGGTGCGTGCCAACTTGGGAAACAAACCAAGTCTTCTTTCAAACCAATCAAAGATATCATGTCATCTAGGCCTTTAGAATTGATTCACATGGATCTTTTTGGACCAACTAAAACTAAAAGCTTAAATGAAAATAGATATATTTTTGTTTTAGTCGATGATTTTTCTCGTTTCACTTGGGTTTTCTTTTTGGAGCATAAAGATCAAACTTTTTCGCATTTTAAGATTTTTCGAAAGAGGGTTGAAAAAGAAAAAGGATTTTCGATTTTACGGATAAGAAGTGATAGAGGTGGTGAGTTTGTCAACCAACTCTTCATGACCTATTGTGATGAAAAGGGAATTAAGTATGAAATGTCATGTCCTAGAACTCCACAACAAAATGGAGTAGTCGAACGGAAGAATAGAACTCTTCAAGAAATGGTTAGGACTTGATAAGTGAATATGGGCTCCCTCAATACTTATGGGCCAAGACCGTAAATACCGCATGCTACATATCAAACCGTATTTATTTGTGTAAAAATACTTTCAAAACCTCTTTTAAAATTTATCATTTAAGAAAACCAAATGTTTCATACTTTAAAGTTTTTGGATGCAAGTGTTTTGTTTTGAACACCAAAGATAATTTGGGTAAATTTGATGCTAAGGCTTATGAAGCAATCTTTGTTGGTTATTCTAGTACTAGCAAAGCATATAGAGTGTTCAATAAATCATCTCATACTATTGAAAATCTATGCATGTTAAATTTGAAGAATTTAATGCTATTGTTGAGAATGTTGTAGAGATTGACTCATTAGGTGAGTACATGGAGAAAATATTCTTGAAGGACTCACCCATCCAAGAAGACAAGCAAGAACCCATTGGTGAAGTTCAAAAGGTTGAAGTGGAAAAATCACAACCACTTCCTAAAGATTGGAGATACGCCTCAAATCATCTCAAAGATCTCATCATAGGTGATGTGTCAAAAGGGATAACCACTCGCTCCAAACTCCATGATTTGTGTGGGAATTATGCTTTCATATCTCATTTTGAACCCAAAAACATCCTCGAAGCCGAGGGTGACTCATATTGGTTGCTAGCTATGCAAGAAGAGCTCAATCAATTTGAGCGCAACCAAGTTTGGCACCTTATTCCTAGACCCCATGATAGACCAATAATTGGTACTAAGTGAATTTTTAGGAACAAGTTGGATGAGTTAGGAAATGTTATTAGGAATAAGGCTAGGTTAGTGGCCCAAGGTTACACTCAAGTTGAAGGAATCGACTTTGAGGAAACCTTTGCACCCGTAGTACGGCTAGAAGCCATACGGATCACACTAGCTTATGCATCTTATAAAAATTTTAAACTTTTTCAAATGGATGTAAAAAGTGCATTTTTAAATGGTTTTATTGATGAGTAAGTTTATGTTGAACAACCTCCCAGTTTTGTGGATCATGTAAATCCAAATTTTGTTTTCAAGCTAGATAAAGCATTGTATGGTTTAAAACAAGCTCCAAGAGCTTGGTATAAAAGGCTTTCTAGTTTTCTTCTTTCAAATGATTTTGTTAAAGGCAAAGTAGACACCACATTATTTACTAAACATGTTGATAGTGACATTCTTATAGTTTAAATATATATTGATGATATAATCTTTGATTCTACTAATGAGTTACTTTGTAAGAAGTTTGAACAATGTATGCAACGTGAATTTGAGATGTCATTGAAGGGTGAATTAAACTATTTTCTTGGACTCCAAATCAAGCAAATGCGTGATGGAATTTTCATATGTCAAGCCAAGTACTCCAAGGAACTGATCAAGAAATTTGGGCTTGAAGACTCAAAAATTTGCAACACTCCCATGGCCACCACCACCAAGCTTGATAAGGATGACCAAGGTAAGTGTGTTGATATTAAATTATATAGAAGCATGATTGGTAGTTTGTTGTATTTAACGGCTAGTAGGCCGGATATTATGTTTAGTGTGTGTTTTTGTGCTAGATTCCAATCGTGTCCCAAAGAATCTCATTTAATTGCAGTAAAACGCATTATTCGTTATGTTAAGGGCACTATTGGAATGAGTCTTTGGTATCCGAAAATCGGAGAATTCTCAATGACGAGTTTTTCGGATGCCGACTATGCGGATTGTAGAGTGAATAGGAAAGTACTAGTGGAATATGTCAATTTCTTGGTAATTGTCTTGTTTCATGGTCTTTCAAGAAACAAAATTCGGTAGCCCTCTCAACCGCCGAGGCGGAGTATGTTGCGGCAGGGGCTTATTTTGCTCAAGTCCTTTGGATGAAACATACTCTCCTTGATTATGATTTGCATTATGACCACATAAAAATATTTTGTGATAATACTAGTACTATTCATATGACTAAGAATGCAAATCAACATAGTAAGACCAAGCACATTGAGATTCGATATCACTTTCTTAGAGATCATTTTGAGAAAGATGATATTGATATTGATTATGTTTCTTCCGATTTTCAACTTGCCGATATTTTTACTAAACCACTTGACTATAATAGATTTTCTTTTATATGTGGTGAACTAAATGTTTGTGTTGTTGAATAAGAAAGTTTTCTTGCTAATATATCCCTTTTTGATGTATGACAAAAAGGGGGAGAAATATGTGTTTTATGGGTTATGATTTGGTGTTTTAGATTTGGTGTTTTATGGTTGCTTTGTGATTTATGGTTGCTTTCAAAAAAAAAAAAAATTCAACAATTCAAAAATTTTCTCATAATGAATTATTTTATACTTGTTTAAATAGAGCATTATTTGAGGGGGAGCTTTTACCTCTCTTTTTTACTTGTGTTATAACCTATATGTTTTGTCATCATCAAAAAGGGGGAGATTGTTGGCCCAAAAGGTTACACTCTCTATTTTTTAAGTTTTGATGATAACAAAACACATAGAAGCTATTTGGTACTAATAAGTTATTTTAGAATGAGTTTCAGGTTTGAACAAGTATTGATGGCTTCAAGCATATTGCAAGGTTAATTGCGCTAAAAGCATGTTGATAGATTGATGGCGCAAGAGAACTCTTTATAGGAGAGGAGGTTCTAGCTCGGCAACGTGGTTCAGAGACTTCTTCTTTTAGTTTTTATATTTTTAGTTTGTTAAAGGATAGTGTATAGTGTTGAAGCTCAATTTTCCCCACACACAAGATTTTGCACATGTTTTTCAAAAGATATTTCTTCTTTATATAAAATATTTCTATAAACCTATTTTAATATGTGCAAACTCTATTTTATGTAGTGTACCAAGTCTTGACCAAATTTATTTTTTTGAAAATTATTAGATCTTCAAAAATATTCTGAAATATAAACTGTTTTGACCTGTTGCGGTCGACCGGACGGTCGACCGGCTCTGTTTCAGGTCAGAACGGTCGACCGAGCGGTCGACCACAGTTCTGACTATTGGGTGCGTGCATGTGTGCACGTTTCCCGGTCGACCGGCCGGACCCCATATCGGTCGACCGTGCTTCGGCCGACTGAAAGCACCTTTGTCTCTGTTTGGGACGGTCGACCGGGCGGTCGACCGTGGGCTGGCAACGGTCATATATTTTTGAAAACCGGTCGACCGTGAGTTAATTTTCAGCCTTAACGGCTAGTTTTTTAAACACGTTTTAAAACGTGTTTTTCTTCTCCAAACGAATTTTTAGGGCTGAATTTGGGTCTAATCTTTCCTGATTATTCATAATAACAGTTTACCTTTTAGTCCCTACATTTATCCTATAAAGAGGGATGATTAGGGTTGAGAAGAACACAATAATTTTTGCAAAAGAAATCAAAGTTTGAGTCTATTCAAAAGAAGTTTTTGCTCTCAGTTTTGTGCTCAAAATTCTCTCTTTTCTCTGAAGTTTTTGATTCAAAACTCTCTTCAATTTCATTTTATTTTTCACTTACAAAACTTGAGTTTCAATCCTATACATTATTCTCTAGGGTTTTTGTAAGGGAAAAGTTTTTGAAAAGAGAGTTTGTGGTCTTTTGATCACCAAGATATTATTGTATTTGTGGCTCCACTACCTCTGGACTAGAGGAGTGTGATTGAGGAGTTGGGTACTCCCTTATGGTTGTAATCCTTTGTGGAAGTTATAGTAGTTCGAAAATCCTTCTGGGTGAAGGCGGGGACGTAGAGCTGGGTGCTCAAACCTCGAAACAAATCTCTGTGTTTGCGATTGGTTTATTTGTGTTATTTACTTGCTTTCCATTCATTATTATATTATCGATCAATACTCTCACAACAGGATTGCATTGTGCACCTCAAACTCTTATTTAGAGGAATCACGAGGAAGGAGTTTAGAGCCCTTCACGGGGTATTCGGCTTCTAATCTTGTTTCGGGTGATCGTTGCATCATATCATTTTAAATTTGTGCATTGATTAGCATTATCACCTATTCACCCCCCTCTAGGTGATTTCACCTGCCACTACTTCCCCAGATACCTCAGCTTCCTCAGTTGTCAAGTTGTAGGCCTGGCCTCTCCCGCGGCCTACTTCGGTCCTGGGTCCCCTCTGAGCCTGACCCAGAGTCCGACGCTGGGGAGGAGTAGAGCTCCTCTGCCTACTGGTCCTGGATTCCTCATCGGTGGTGCTGAATATGCTGGGGGAGCTACTCGAGCTGGAAGTGCTGGTGGTGCTACTCGCGCTGGAAGTGCTGGTGGTGCTGGAGCTGCATTCCAGGTCTTCTTGAATGGGCACTCTCCCACTGAGTGGTTGCCAGATCCGCATGTCAAACACAGCCCATTGGCCATACGGCAGTTCCGCTGATTGTGTCCGGGCTTCTGACAGTATCCACACACAAGCTACTGAGAAGGAGGCTGAAAAGGCCGCTTGGCTACTGGGCACCAAAAGATCTGACTGGATTCCCTCTGTTCACTTGCTGGAATTGACGCTTCATAGGCTTGTACTGCAGCTCAATTCTCCTCTTCTTCTCCAATCCCTGCTCCACATCACGAGTTATAGAAAGAACTTGTGAGTATGTATTCAGCTGGTGGGGTATAAGCAACATCTAGATATCCACCCTCAATCCTTGCTGAAATCTGCTAGCCCTCTTCTCCTCGTCGGCTACCATATACGGTGCAAACTGACTAAGTCTCAGGAATTCAGCAGCATACTCATCCACCGATCGATTCCACTGCTGCAGCTTGATAAACTGCTCCTCCATCTCCTTCTGAGCTGTAGCAGGGAAAATCTCTCATAGAAGCCCTTCGAGAACTGGTCCCAAGAGATGGGCTTCTCCAGCCTCGCCTCTTCGGCTAGCCACCAAGTCCTCGCCACATCTTTCAGCTGGATCTTGGCCACTTCCACCTGATTCTCACCAGGAATTCTGGCCGCCTTCAGAAGATCAGTCATGTCGATCAACCACTGCTCTGCATCCAGGGGCTTCTCCGTGCCCGAAAATTCTGCCGGCTGCAACCTCCTGAAATCTGATATAGTACTCGGCCTCTGCTCCCAGGGTGCAGTCAGCAATCCTTGTCGCAAGATCTCTGTCTGCTGCTGCTGGCTATTCATCATCCCCTGGAGTATACTCATCATGTCGTTCTCCCCGTATGGACCTTCACGGAAAGTGCCGGGACCGTTACGTGTCCCCCGTCTCTACATATTCGAGCCGACTGAAAAGGTGACGGAATATGAGATTTTAGGAATCAAGGGATAGATTTCAAGGAAAGAATAGATAACTTCGTACTTGTGATTGGAATGTATAGCAATGACTCGTGTGACTCAGTCGCAAATTAACCCAACATTAATTTGCAGACTGGTTGTACTGAAGGTGTGAGAGCCTAGGCTCTGATACCAACCTGTGGCGCCCCGATCCGGCGGGTACGGGGATGCCACTACGACGTACATACGCAGGGCGATGGTACCATCACGTATGTACGCTAAGCATCAATACAACACAATACAGGGATCAGAGTGCGGGAATACGTGGTGTTATACATTCCAACACAAAATAGTACAAGTACTTAGTCATCACAAATAGTGACATAATATTACATCAATATTACATCACTAGATAGTACAAAAGTAGACTGTACAGGGTACAAAAGATAATAACTCACGAGCTGGAAAGAGAATCTCGCGAGCGGGAAAGACGGGACGAAGCTACGGCTGATCTGCCTGCTCCTCGAAGTAGGCCTGGTCCTCAGCTGAAGGGTCCACCTCGGTCCAACCTGCTAAATCTGAACATACAAATCAGGGTTGTTAGTGGGCAACCCAGCGAGTTCAAAAAGAAGCCAAGTGGCAAGTAAGCAATAATAAGTGTAGCAGGTCAAATATCATGTAATCAAATCACCAAGCATGGAATAACAACAATGAATAGTAAATAAGGAATGACAATAATATATATGAAATTAAATTATCAAGTTATTATTAAGACTCGTTCAATTTGTATGTTTCGGTATATGGCCGGTGCCATATACTTCCGCATACAAATCAAGCGAGGTTGGTTATTGGAAATTGATGGGGAACGACGAACCATGTTTAGAATGGGTCCCGTGCATGCCCGGACAACGGTCCAGGAGTATCCTGTACTGAGCCGAAACGTACCGCTAGGCACCGGGACTTACTATATGCCCGAAGGTCTTAGTATACGCCCAACAGGAATAGAGTGTCACCGTTCCCTACAGGATATACCCAGGGGATTATAGCACACCCGGCAGGCAGGCAAGGGGGTAGGGGTGCCTATACACCCCTCAAAACGCCTGGTGGCCTCCAGGTCGAATCCAACAGGAATAGTTGTACAGCATATGTGTGGCCACCATAAACACAGAAGCTATATCGATACCCATCAATTTCTCCTATCCCGGTGTAAGTTGTTTAAATATAACAGAGTCTCAAATAATAATGTTCACGGGGAATTCACAAAAGTCCAATATCCATGGTTATCCTATTAAGGGGGTCAACAGGTGTATAATATCAGGAGTAATGTCAGGAGCCTCCCTATTTCAGGGGTTCAAGTATACACGAGTACAGGAGTTCAGGAGTACCAAATATCTGGTAATAATATAATAGTCATGCCAAGTCCCGGTAAAAGTGATAGTCATGAATATGTCATATAATACAGGTATCAGGGGTGGTAGTGTCCGGTCAAGGGTCATGATGTCAAGTCAATGTACTTGTACCACATGAAAGCATGTCATATACCGGGTGTCAGGAGCAGGTGTCAAGTATGACGTATGTCAAATACTGGTGTCTAAATATCAAGTGTCGTGGAACAGGTATCAAGTATAACATATCAAGTGTCGGGTAAATACCGAGTACAACATCATTTATTAACTCGCATAGCTTGGTATCATGTACTAAAACTACAGTAGCAAGTGCCAGGCATGTTAAAATATCCACATATCAATATCATGCTATAATCATTAGAGTGGTAGTTATTAAGCATAAAAAAACACTCGCCTGAAACCGGGATGAAATACCGGTTAAAAATCCGCGAAACCCGCGAACCGTACGAGCAATCCACTAGCCTATAGTTATATATTAAAATATATAAATATAAATATAAATATATAAATATTGGAGAGGGAGTGAGAGAGGAGAGAGAGGAGAGAGAAAGTTGTAGGAAGGAGAGAGAGAAAGAGAAAGAAAATATGGTATTTTTAGAAAAGGATTATGAATTAAAAGGGGAGGGGGTAGGGTTGTAAATATAGGGAAGTAATTTAAGGGAGAGGTGGAGGGCATTTTAGGGAATGAGGAAATATGGTTTTATTTAGGGAAAAGAAAGAGAAAAGAAAGAAAGAAAGAAAGAAAAAAGGAATTAAAGAAGGAAAGAAGGAAGAAAGAAAGAAAGGAAAAATGGAGGGGAGTGGGGGTGGCCGGCCGGCCACCGGCGCCGGCGCCGGTGGTGGTGGGGCGCGCACGCGGCCTAGGGGAGGGGAGGTGGAGTGGTGGAGTTGTTTGGTTGGGTTGTTGTTGGTGGAGGTGGTGATGGTAGTTGGTGGGGGTGGTGGTTGTGGTGATGGTTGGAGGTGGTGGGGAGTTAGAGAGGAGGAGGAGGTGATGATGGGGTGGTTGGAGTGGTGGAATTGGTGGAGGTGACGGTGAATTTTAGAGGAGGAAGGGTGGTGGTGGTGATGGGTTATGATGAAATTGGAGGTGTTGGGGGTTTGTTGGAGGTTGAAGGAGGTGGTGGAGTGGAGAGGAGGTGTTGGTGAATGGATGGCCGGCCTAGGAGCGGCCGGCGGTGGTGGTGGTGATGATGGATGTGGCGGCCATGGAGAGGAGGAAGATGGGTTTGATTTTTTTTTGAAGGAGATGGAATTTTCTTTTGAATTTTGAAATGAAAAGGAAAAAGGAAGAATAAGGTTAAATAGAGAATGGAAGGAAAATGGAATGATGAATAGGGATGGGGGTAAGGAGAGGGGCAGCAGCAGCAGCCCATCATGGCTCTGTTGCTGCTTCTGCGGCTGTGGAGGAGGCACAAGGAATGGGGGGAAAGTCAAAGGGGGGAGAAAGAAAAGAAAGAAAATTAAAGAAAAAGGAAAAAAATAAGGAAAAAGAAAGAAAATTAGTTTAAAATTTTTATTATTAAATAATTAATTTATTATAATATCTGGGAGTACAAAGTAGGAGAATAGAGAAGGAAAAAGCAAGAAAAGAAATTGTCAGTAAATAATATTATTATTTTAATAGGGCGAAAATTCGACTATTTCAGAAACGTTCTGAAAAATTCTCAAAAAAAAATATTATTTTAAGATGTACGGTGAAATCAGATTCGAGAAATTCAATCTAGTTTTCAAATTAAAAATCCTGAAATCTTTCGGCGATACTAGCCGACACCAGAATCGGTCAAATTTTGATAAATTTAGAAAAATCTCAAAAAATGTTTTTTAGATAGAAAATGAAATTCTAATAAGTAATGTGAAAGCTGTTTCTGAAAATTCAATCCCGTTTGAAAACTAAAAATCCGAGAATCAGTCAGCGATGTCGAACGACACCGGTTTTGGAGATTTTGTAGAAAAATTCTGAAAAATTCAAAAAATCATGAAAAATCTAAAATATTAGAAAATAGTGTCTAAACTGAAATCGGTCAAATCGGACTACCAGAAGTCAAGTCGGGTAACAAGCTGGTACCAGGTTCCCTGTCCGGGTCAGGGCTAACTCTAGGTCTGAGAATTCAGATCCGATACACAATAACCTAAGTAATCACAACCCAAAAACAAATACTGGAAGAAAATTGAACAATACGGTCGAAAAATTTTGGGACACGTATCAGGGTACGTATCCCGGGAACGGGGTGCTACAGTCTATTCCCTCTAACTCGCTTTCCATCATTCCAATGTGTCCTTTTTAGTGGTGAAATTAGAGAGGTCAATATTTTTATCTTTTTAGCTATCATCTTCTCCAACTTGTTCATCATTTTCCTCTTCCTCTTCCTCTTTTTCTCTCCACCACTCTTTACAAATTCATTCTCGTTATCACACAATATTATTGGTGCAACATAAATATCTAGAAATATGAGCTCATCCTCGTACATCTTCTCAAAACTTGAATTAACTATATCTTTTGGAGGTATGTAACTAACCAAGGTATCTCTAATCGAATCATCCAAACAGTTAAGTTCATCTTCAAAAAGGTTTTCAAAACTTTGGTCGATTTGAGGTTCTTGATAATTGCACCCAATTATAGGATAGGATGTAAAAGATGATAGATTAGGGTGGGGATAGTCATGATAATTTGGAAAAGAGGTTGATGAATGGAAAGATGGTCTTGACCTATCAACTGAATTGTACCCAAATGAATTTGGATAGGCCATGGGGAATTTTTTATGATTATTTATGAAAAATAAAGAAGAAAAATTAACCAATTAGTAAATAAAAAAATACCGTTTCCTCCCCAGCAACGGCGCCAAAATTTGATTACCAAAAAAACAGAGATAAATTAAAGAGTTAAAAGGATGTTATTTGAATGTCAGTTAAATCTCTACCTTTCATAATTTATCCACGGTAAAAAGGGCTATGTGGGTCGAATCCACAGGGAAGAATGCGATAGAAGCTTTTCGGTATCTCCTTAAATACTAAGTTAGTGGTTAGTAGTTAGTTGCCATGAGAGAAAATTAGCTAAGCATGTAAAAGGAGTTAGAGAGAAAAAACAAGTAGAGATAAAGAGAGAACCTTTCATAGAGTGTCACCCTCAATTACAAGCACTCTTACTTTCATCCTATGTACTACTCTCTTTCCTATTACATGATCTACAAGAAATGAAAAATACAAAAGGGGAAGAAGAAGAACAACTAATCCTAAACAACCCTAAAAACTACATACATGGAAATGAAACAACCCTAAAACTCTCCTCAAAACTCCTAACCACAGAGCTCTAGAAATCTCAAAAGGGGCACCAGGGAAGTGCACGTAGTGGTGCGTCGAAACTCGACGCACGACTCCACAGTATGGCCGCGGAAACATGGATATGGCCGCGTTTCCACGGCCATAATGTGGTCGCGCGCACGACGCCGCCTGTCACGTCTTTCTGGTTTGTCCCCCTGTCGGTATGTACTACTAATTTCTGAACAACTTCACCCTGTTTTGGCAGATCAGCCTTCCAAAGTCAATGGCTATTTTTATAGGCTTTAAATCACAAAATAAATGGGATTTTTGGGCTTCTTATTCATTCCACACCATTGACCTAGGAACATATAAGAGAGGTGTTATTAACAGAATTTAATATTGAATAAATGTGAAGATGTGCTATGAAATATGAAATTTTAGAGACTAATCAATTAGCTAGTACACCTGTTCACCTTCCCTCTAGGTGCACTTCAAATTGAAGGATTTGGGACACCATCTTAAAAGACTAGTCTTCTAGGTAGAGTTGCTCAAATCCTTATATACGCATGACCATCCCTATGTCCAGCCGATGTAGGACTATTTGTTCCACCCAAAAATCCCAACAAGAATAAAATTATGCATATCGAAGCATGTAAATCGACTCAATAAAATTATCATAGTACACATGATTAAATTCTTTAACAACATGGTTTTTTTAGAAACATGAGCGATAGAAGTAGCAGGAACAAATCACACATTATTTTATTAATTTGACTGAAAAGCATGAGTAAAAGCAAAAAACACAATTTGATTCATGAATTATTGGGAAAATTTATTGATTTGAAGCTACTTAATTAAAATAATAATAAATAATCAAAATCTGAATCAGAGTAAATAAAGCATTAGGGAAAAAGAGTCTAGCTTGATGATCGAGGCGTGTAGGGTACTATCCTAAGAATCAAATTGCTCTTTCTTTTCAGGGCTTCGTGGCAGTGACTACGGAGATAGAATGACCCACGGTCAGGCGACCTTTTTCTCGTCGGCATGAACTCCAAGAAGGTTTTTGCAAATACTTCTAAAGCTTTTTGGGAATCAATAGAGATTGAAAGTCTAAAAGAGAAGAAATCTGAGAGTGAGAGAGAGGAAGAGAGTTGTATTGATTTTTCTCCAGTATATTTTCACTCTAACGGAGGTGGTATTTATAGGCTCATGAAAGAACTTGTTAGGTTTAAAATTAGACACACGGGGAAATGTGTATAATAATTTGCCATATTTAAAATATATTTAATTGGCTGGAAATTGATTGATTGCATGATAGACACAATTAAAATGTGTTTAATTGATTGGCAATTAATTAGTTACATGTTGATCACAATTGAAATGTATTTAATTGGTTGGCTTGCACGTTGATCATATTTGAAATTAGCTGGCAATTAATTGCAAGCTTTCACAATAAAAACAAGTCAAAAAAGAAAAAAGAAAAAAGAGGTGAAAGAATATATTAATTCAAATCAAGTTTTTAATTACAATACTCCAACAGTAACGTCTACAAAGTTGACATGCTATCTCGACATGCAAAGTATAGATTTGTGCTAGTTATACATGCATTCCTTTATTATATTACATGCACCTACTACCCTCCTTCCCTTCACTTCACTGCTTTCTCTCTCTATATATATAACTAGTCTTCTATAGCCTATGAATCATAATTTATTTAAAAAGCAACTTAACTAAGTGAAGTGGTTTATTTTTCATTATTTGAATATCTAGCATCACGTGAGCATTGCACAGAGTGTTTGCTAATATGTAGAACAATTTTTAGCCCTCGTTTAGCAATAAACAAGGGGGGAATTCCAAAATTCAAATAGAAAAATCTATAACTACATTCATTTACATAATAGAAAATAATAGCTAGAAAAATTATAAACAAAAATTAATCTCTAAATAATAGAAGAATCTAATAACAAATCACTATTCGCAAAGAAAATATAGGAAGAAAATTTCAAAAAGAATGAAAATATTGTATAGAGTATTAGTGATTCTCATATAGTATGATTGAAATAAAGCTTATTTTGGTGGAATTTAGTGCACTTGATGCATAGGTAAATCTCAAAAGTGCATGAGTTTCGATCCTCTCACTAATTAACATGTGTAGATTAAGATGTACGGAGCAGATCATTGAAAGAATGACCCATCAGTAATCAACATAGTACCCATTGTAGATGGTGATCTACACCAGATCCCATTTTCCTATGTATTGAGACAAAAAGATTTATAATGATCTTGCAGATTGCTATCTATAATAGATGTCATGTGAAGCACTTTAGCACCATCCTATACATCCTGATCCACACACGACAATTAATATTAAGATGAAAAATCAAGTGATTTGACAATCATTTACCCATGAACCAAGTGCATCAAATTCCTTGAAAATAAGCATTATTTCAGCCTTATAAAAATTTAGATTATATTCATTTTTCTTTGAAAAATAACTCAAGATTACGGAAACATGAATGCTTAAAAAGGTACGAGTATGCAATTCTAAAACTAAAAGGGTGTATATGCTAAAAAATCTCAGAAAAATTCAAAAAATTACCGTTTTGCTAGCTGTTCTGCTTTGAATGAAATCTGTCGAGATTGGTAGCTTAATTCTCAAGCTAATTAAACTGACCGTTATATTAATGCCACAATCAGCCTCATTAATAAATACCCTTTCTAAAACGCCTCTTTCTCCCCCGGCTCAGAACCCGAAATCCCTTCCCATTCCTCTCTCTCTTCCAACCCCAAACCCTAACCCTGACCCAAATTAAGAAGAAATATACCCCCTTTCTTCTCTCGCGATCTGGATGCAAGTTTCAAATCAAGACGCTGCTGATTGATCGTTCCCTCCTCAGCTTGTCAAGGTCTTCGGCAAGAACGATCCAAAGTGAAGCGCTACAAATGGGAGCCCATCAGGGACGATCCCTCGGTACAACGAAAAAGAGGTCCTTTTTCTCTTCTCTTCTCTTCTTACTTTACTTCCTCTGATTTCTTTTTGTTTTCTTCCTTGTTTGCGATGGATAGAGATACGTGGAGATGTTGATTGTTCCTTTTTTTTGGGTTCGACGTTAATTAACAAATGTATGTGGCCTCTCATGGCCATCCGATCGGATCATTATCCAAGTGCTTGATGATTCCACGGACTCAATTGTTAATCAAGGTAATAATCATGGTTTAGATCAGTAGAGATCGACAATTCCATTTCTTTAATTTCTCTTTTATGTTCTTTTCTGTTCATTTCGTTTCTTTTCACATTGGGTTGTCTGAATCTTCTTTCCCTTGCGATTCTTGCGTTCTTGACTCTCAGGAAGGGGAAACAAGTTAATAACTTTTTATTTCTTTAATTGGTTTAACTTTCATGCAAATCCGTTGTGTTCTTCAACAGTTCGTCCTCTCTATAGTTAATTGATAAACTTATTTTATTAGATTTTAGTAATAAATATTAGTAGAATATTTTCAGCCTATTTATTTGATAATAATTCTGTAAGTAAACTTTCATCATCTTATTATTTTTGTCCTTGTAGCTGATATGCTGAACATATGTATCAGAGAGACTGATATTCTCAGTGATTGTGTGCAAGCATAAATGTTTGGCATTAGATTTTAAGAAACAACAAAGTGTTTCATCATCATCAACAAGAAGTCCCTATTTTAGAGAAATAGGCGCCTCCTGTGTAAGGACCATTTTAGAAGAATTTAATGATTTAACTAATTCTAACAAATTTCATTAGATCAATCAGGATATTTTCTGAAAGTTGAAGGATTCTGCTTGAATTTTAGGGAAAAGAGGTTTCAGTGAAATTGCTAAAATGTGGAAGGGTTTTTTTTGGTTATCAAAGACTATAGTTTAACTCCTATTTCTATTTTTTAGATTGCAAGGTGGAGAAGCAAAAGTACAATAAAAAATAAATAATAATTGACTATTAGCCAGAGGTGAATGGAATGAGACTCTTGAAGAAACTCATTCTGGATCAATGCGGTCTTGCCACTTCGTAAGAAAATAAGAAACTAAACAATGTTAGCCTGAATTATATTGTTATGTTGTTAAGTCACTGTTTTTTTATTAAACAGTATCTTACTGAAATTCCTTTAACAGCTTTGTCATATTAGTTTTGTATTTAAAAACCCGTTACCTAACTATATTCTTGTTTCAGATTTTGGTTCTCTTTGGTTTCAAGTGACATGTTTTGCCTCCTTACATCCTAAGGGTCTTAGTTAAGCTAATTTCTCAAGACAGATGCTCACTAATCACTCCTTTTGGTATGCACAAGAGAAAGATCAAAGATTCTTAAAGGGGCAACTGATATGCTTTTAGACCATTGCTTGGGCTGGGTTTTCTAATCGGCTGAATCTGTACCTTCTGAACTCAGTTTTTTTTTCCTTTTTGCAAGTTATAACTGAAATTTAGTTTAAAAAAGTCTGCTTGAATATCGTCAGTTATAAGAAAGAGATTAAACCAATTACTGATAAATATTGAACACTGACAACTCATATATTGCATTTTTTTCCATGTCAGGTCAACTCACAATTGCATGGCCAAAGAAAAAAACTTGGTGCGTTATCTTGTCAGGAAAGTAGTCTGAAACACCATAACCCGGTCTATTTTCCATCAGTTATAATTTTGGATGAAACTAGTGATTTGGTTGATTTATACTGCTGCTCTTTTTTTTTCATCTGGTGACCAACCGCCATTTCAAGGGTCTGACTTTCTCTTACTCCTATTGCCTAAACATTATCACTACATGTCAGATAGAGAGAGCTTTGTATTTCAGTATATTGGTAGTAAGATGTTAAAAAAAATTAAAAAAAGATACCACTTCATTTTAGATTGTGAGAGAACTCTGCTCCCCAATGTACTTGGTAACATTCCCCTGGAGTAGAGATTACCTACTCATCTTGACAAGGCACACAATTATTCTTTTACAATATGCTTGCCCTGCACAAAAGACACAAAAATCAAATAAAAGAGAACTCGTCCTTTTAGTTGTTTTTTTTATCTTTTTCTATTTTTTTAAAGTCTCACTACTTCTATCATTATTATTTTTAAATGCTATGTGGAGTGTCCTTTCAAAAAATCAGCATAATTGGAGTTATGCGTTATGGGCTAAACAATCTTGTAGTCATACTTCAAGTCAAGTAATAATGCATATGACGAGGACATCAACTGTTGCATCGATCCTTTAGTCAAGTTTATTTTTGCTTTATTTTATTTTAATTGTTTTATTTTCTTTGTTTTTAGTACCACATCGGTTATATTCTGGAACTAGACCTTTGTAAACATATAAATAGGCCTCAAAACTTCTCTTATTGGTAGTCAATAGATGAATGAAAAATTTTCAGTTAAATTTCTTGAGCTTTGAATTCTTGAGATTGGAGTGTGAAACCCGTGGTGCAAGTGGTGTGAAGCTCGTGGTGTAAGGAGTGTGAAGCCCAAAATTTATCCAGTTCTTATTGCTTTTTCTCAATCCTAAATTTTCTCTTTCTATTTCGTTTCTCAAAACCCTAGTTTCTTTTTTTATTGATTGAAGGTGATTGCGATCCACCTGTATTACATCAATTTTGGTATCAAAGCTTTGGTTCAAATCCCCTTCAATTTTTCTTAGATTCATTTAAAAAAATTCAAAACGTTAGCTCTTTCTTTTTCCAAACCCTAATCCTAGTCTTTCCAAACCCTAGATTTGTTCTTCAAAAATATCATATAAAAAAACCCTAGACCTGTCAAAAAAACTGTAGCAAAATCCCCACAAAAATCCTTAAAAAAGTCCCAAATCTTTCGGTTCATCTTCCTCCTTCCTCTCTCCTAACCCAAAAACCTAACCCCAGCACCCATTTTCCCCACCGCAGCACCCGCCCACGTCCACCTTTGTCGCCTCTCCGCCATTTACTGGTCGCCAATAAGATATTCCAAAGTAGATAGAAAGGCAACACACAATATAACGCGGTTTCACCAATCAAACAGGTCATGAGTACATCCACGGGAGTAGAGAAATTTTATTAAAACTTTGGGGAGTACAATAAGAATTACTTACACTTCACGCTGAGAAAATTACAAGCCCTTGCTGATCGCCAAGAACAACGAACTCTTGTGGCTAAGCTTCTTTCACGGATTCTCTCACCTAGATGAATTACACTCTTAGAAATTAAAAATTTATAAGATTATCTTGAACGCTACCCCAATGGGTTATTTATAGACCATAGAACTCTCCCAGATTTAAACAAACTTCATCAATACGAACAATCACCGTCTCAAAATAAAGAAAACCTGAATCCAACTCGAATCTTTAACAGATCCAGACAAAGAAACTGCCAGACCCGACATTAGTTGACTAGGCCAGGGTATTAGTCGCCTAGGCCCAAATACTAGTCGACTACTTTGACAAGATTCGGAACCCCAACTCTCTGTTGGCCAACCTAGTCGACTATATAAAGTATTAGTCGACCAATCCATGTGATTAGTCGATTGGTACTGTGCACAGCTCCTTGTGCACGTCCGTTCTTTGATCTCCAAAGTTTCATCTACCTTCATGATGTATTCCAGTCACAAATCCTAACAATCTTCCCTTTACTCGAACACGTTCAAGTCCGAGAATAGCCACCATGCTCTATATGCTCGCATTCACGCATAATTGAACAAACTTAAATTCATCTTCATCTCACTCCCTCTTCTTCATAACCCCCTCATGGGGTTCATAACTTGATTAGGTCGAATAAGTTCAGGCCCAACCTGAATTTTATCACCCAATGATCTCCTTGATCCACACAGAATTTATGAGAATTTGCTCCATCATAAGAGTAACGATTTGGACTACCTTAATGTGCGCCTAGTCCCATTCTCTCTTTGGGGTACAACTGAACATACGAGCTTGAAACCATCGTAGTCTTTAATTGTTCTACAACTGTCGCATTCGAAGCCGAGGATAACTGCAATCCACCAACTGTAACTTCTGAGTTTCGCAATATATACACATTGCCTACACGTTTGGCCTGAAACCTCACATGAACCTCTTTGGAGACTTCCATGAGATCACCTTTAGAACTGAAACTGAACCCTTCTCTATGTAGGACTCCAAGAGAGATGAGATTGTACCTTGATTCGGGAATATGATGAACACTTTGAAAAGTAGTGATGCATCCATCATGAGACCGAAACTAAATTGTTCCTTCGCCAATCAATTTGCTTGTAGCAGAATTTCCCATGAAGACTTCTCCTTCTTGAACCGAAGTGTACGAGGAGAATATCTTCATATTGGGACTGATGTGCTGTGAACATCCAGAGTTAATAATCCATCTTTGTTCCCAACTGATCTATCTGTAACAGATAGAACGTCGCACTGCTCTTCATCTTCTCCAATCAGTCCAGTGACATTAGCATCTGGTGTTTCTTCTTTCAAAGCCAACAATCAGCTCTAATATCCCCTTCTTGTGACAATAGTTGCACGTCAAACTCCTATATTTTGAGTTACCCATGGAACTTTCATTATTACTCCTCCCTTGAATAATGAAGTTGACCGGAATCATCATGATGAGACTCACCTGTCAACTGGGTGTCAATTTTGTCCTTGTTAAACAGATACTCCTTGACCTTGATTGTTGACTTGCCTCCATAAATGATAGCTTCCCTAAAGCTCTTATATGAAGAAGGTAAAAACACAGTAATTAAAGTGTTTGATCCTCATCTTCTATCTTAACCTCTACCTCATCTAAATCATTGATAATAGAGGAAAATTGTGCAATGTAGACTTGATAGGTGTACCTTCATTCATGAGGAGAAAAAAGAGACTCTACTTTAGAATTAACCGATTCGCCAACGACTTCTTCAGTTAGTGATTTTGAAGTCGCTCCCTACAACGAGAATGTTGTTTTCTCCATAGAAAACTCATCCAAAACTTCGTTCGCCAAGAAAATTTGAATAACTATCAAGGCTTTCTCATTCGACTCTTGCAAAGTTTCTTCTTTCATGTCTTGAGGCTTTTTCTCCTTCCTGATAGTGCTTTCTTCAACCCGCTCTAGGTAAGGATTGTGTTCATCCTAATCTGTCACCTGCTGAAATTGATGACACTATTGAACTTCTGAATATCGAACTTGATCGCAGACATCTTCATGTTGACATTTCTCTGATTCCAATTGTTGTGATTTCAGGGAGTCGCCCCCACGATTGGATGACTGGGTCAGCGCAGCGGAAACGAATCACATGATCTACTAAGGCAACGTGAAGAAGAGAACAAGAAGATATTCTAAAGTAGATAGAGAGCCAACACATAATATAATGTGGTTCCACCGATCAAACAGATCGTGTGTACGTCCATAGGAGAAGGGGAAATACTTTGTCAAAACTTTGGCGAGTACAATAAGAATTACTTACACCTCACACTGAGAAAATTACAAGCCCTTGATGGTTGCCAAGAACAACGAACCCTTGTGGCTAAGTTTCTCTCACGAATCTCTCACCTAGATGAATTACACCCTTAGGAATTACAAATTCATTGGATTACCTTGAAGGCCACCCCAAGAGGTTATTTATAGACCATAGAACTCTCCTAGTCCTAAATAAACTTTATCAATACGAACAATCACCGCCTCAGAATAAAAGAAATCTGAATCCAACTCGAATCTGGAAACATATCTAGAAAGGAAACTACCACAACCGACATTAGTCGACTAGGCCAGGGTATTAATAGACTAATACCATGTATTAGTCGAGTAGGTCCAAATACTAGTCGACTACTCTAACAAGATTCAGAACCCCAACTCTCTGTTGGCCAATCTAGTCTACTATACAAGGTATTAGTCGACTAATCCATGTGATTAGTTGACTGGTACTATGCACAGCTCTTTGTGCACATCCGTTCTTTGATCTCTGAAGTTTCTTCTACCTTCACAACGTATTCCAGTCACAAATCCTAACAATCAGCATATCTATTTCATATCTGTTAGAACTTGACCACAAAACCTTGACCATGTCTGTGGTTTAATTGCTAATAAAGCAACAATTAAAAAATAATCTTTCTTTGAGCATTATTATTTCAGCATTGCAGCATTATGATATTCTTAACCTTCCATCATCTAGCAAGAACTATGATTATTAATGAGTTTGCAAATATGAATACTTCTCATCATTAATCACAAAGAGTGTTCTCTTTTTTTATTCCTTTCCATCACAATATGGAAAACTTGATTGCTTAGCTATTTGTTGTCTGTTGTCTATTATATGATTCAATTGCTTCAATTGATTACATTTATCTTCACGTATAGATCATGGATGCTAAATGCATGCAACAACTATTACATGGGGGACAATTATGCAACGAAAAATACGCAACAGACGCTGCTCAAATATTGAACTGCATCCCCTTCTTGGGTTCAAAAGAGTTGACCATCTTACCAACAGACTTTATTCCTGGTTGGGGACCACTGTGGGTTGTGATTTCAAGAGAGGTCACCCCCAACGACCGGATCGACTGGGGCAGCGCAGCGGATACGAACCACATGATCTGCCAAGGCAACTTGAAGAAGAGAAGAAGAAGATATTCCAAAGTGGATAGAAAGCTAACACACAATATAACGTGATTCTACCGATCAAACAGATCGTGTGTACATCCTTGTGTGAAGGGGGATAAACTTTATTAAAATTTTGGGAGAGTACAATAAGAATTACTTATACTTCACGCTGAGGAGTTACAAGCCCTTGATGGCTGCCAAGAACAGCGAACCCTTCTGGTTAAGCTTCTCTCATGAGTTTCTCACCTAGATGAATTACACCCTTAGGAATGACAATTTTATAGGATTCTCTTGGAATACATTGAAGACCATAGAACTCACCTAGTCCTAAACAAACTCCTTCAATCAGAATAAAAGAAACTTGAATCCAACTCGGACTCAAAACACCTTCAATCAGAATAAAGGAAACTTGAATCCAACTCGGACTTAAAACAGATCAAGAAAAGGAAACTGCTAAATCTGACATTAATTAATCAACCTTCACGACGTATTCATGTCATAATCCTAACAATCTCCCATTTGACTTGAATACGTTCAAGTCCGAGAATAGCCACCATGCTCCATGTGCTTGCATCCACGCACAATTGAATAAACTTGACTTCATTTCTATCTCACTCCCTCTTCTCTATAACCCCCTCATGGGGTTCACATCTTGATTAGATCGAATAAGTTCATGCCCAACCTGAACTTTATTACCCAATAATCTTCTTGATCTACACAAGATCTACGAGAATTTGCTCCACCATAGGAGTAATGATCTGGATTACCTTGTTGCGCGCCTAGTCCCAATCTCCCTTCGGGATACAATTGAACATCCGAGCTTTAATCCATCGGTCTCCGATTGTTCCACAACTGTGGCTTTTGAAGCCGAGGATAACTGCAATCCACCAATTGTAACCTGCAATCCACCAACTGTAACCTCCGAATTCCGCAACATATACACATTGCCGACACGTTCGGCTTGAAACATCACATGGGCCTCTTTGGAAACTTTCAAAAGATCACCTTTTGAACTGAAACAGAACCCTTCTCTATGTAGGACTCCAAGAGAAATGAGAATGTATCTTGATTCGGTAACATGACGAACGCCTTGAAGAGTAGTGATGCTTCCATCATGAGACTGAAACTGGATTGTTCCTTTACCAATCACCTTGCTTGTAGCAGAATTTCTCATGAAAACTTCTCCACTTGAACTGAACTTTATGAAGAGAACATCTTCCTATTGGAACTGATATGCTGTGAACATCCAGAATTTATGACCTATCTATCTTTGTTACCAACTGGTCTGTCTGTAACAGATAGAATGTCACACTATTTTTCATCTCTTTCAACCAGTTCAGTAATATTAGCATCTGGTTGTTTCTTCTTTCGAAGCCAATACTCAGATCTAATGTGCCCTTTCTTGTGACAATAATTGCACGTCAAATTCTTGTGTTTTGAGTTACTCGTGGAACTTCCATTATTACTCTTCTCCCTTGAATAATGAACTTGTCCAGAATCATCATGATAAGGCTCACCCGTCAACTGGGTGTCAATTTTGTCCTTGTTGAGCAGATGCTCCTTGACCTCATTGACCTTGATTGTTGACTTGCCTCATAGATGATAGCTTCCCTAAAGCTCTTATATGAAGAAGGTAAAGAATATAGTAATAGAAGTGCTTGATCCTCATCTTCTATTTTAACCCTATTTTATCTAGATCATTGATAATAGAGGAAAATTCTATAATGTGAGACTTAATAGGTGGTACCTTCATGCATGCGGAGAAAAAAGAGACGCTGCTTCAGAATCAATCGATTCGCCAACGACTTCTTCAGATAGTGGTCCTGAAGTCGCTCCCACAGCGAGGACGTTGTTTTCTCCGTAGAAAACTCATCCAACGCTTCGTCCGCCAAGCAAAGCTGAATAACTATTAATACTTTCTCATCCAACTCTTGCTAAGTTTCTTCCTTCAGGTTTTGAGGCTTTTTCTCCCTCCTGGGTAATACTTCCTTCAACCTGCTCTAGGTAAGGATAGCGTTCATCCTAATCTGTCACCTACTGAAATTGATGACGCCATCGAACTTCTGAATATCAAACTTGGTCGCAGACATCTACAAGTTACCTTGCTCTGATACCAATTGTTGTGATTTCAAGAGAGGTCGCCCCCACGACCGGATCGACTAGGGCGGCGCAGCGGATACGAAGCACAAGATTTACTAAGGCAATATAACGTGGTTCCACCGATCAAACATATCATGTCTACGTCTACAGGAGAAGGGGGAGAAATTTTATTAAAACTTTGGGGAGTACAATAAGAATTACTTACACCTCACGCTAAGAAGTTACAAGCCCTTTATGGCCGCCAAGAACAGCGAACCCTTGTGGCTAAAGCTTCTTTCACGAATTTCTCACCTACATGAATTACACCCTTAAGAATTATAAATTCATAGGATTCTCTTGGAATACATTGAAGGCCACCCGTAAGGGGTTATTTATAGACCATAGAACTCTCCTAGTTCTAAACAAACTCTTTCAATCAGAATAAAGGAAACTTGCATCCAACTCGGACTCAAAACACTTTCAATCAGAATAAGAAAACTTGAATCCAATTCGGACTCAAAACAGATCCAGGAAAGGAAACTGCCAAATCCGACATTAATCAACCTTCACGACGTATTCACGCCATAATCCTAACATGTGGCAAATGGAAAGGTGTGGGCTGCAAAAGTGGCAGGACATGTAATAGCTTTAGAAATTCGGAGTCCACACCCAACGGTGATGATGGCTTTCTTACAACAGCGCCTCTCTTTGTGGAGACATTAATGCATCCTTGCTTAATCTCGAACACTTAATGCCACCTGGACCTCAGCATGGCTTCAATGGGACCACTATCCCCAGCTTCATCGGCTCTTTTAAGAAATTGAAGTACTTAAACTTGTCACGAGTTGGTTTCACGGGGATATCATACCTCCTGATCTTGGCAACTCTCTACCCTCCGCTATCTCGATCTTTTCAATCCTTTAATGTCCTTGGTGATCTACGCATGGTTAGTGCTGCATGGCTTTCTAATATTTCCTCTTTACCTTGACATGTCGTGTGAATCTTACCGCATGCCTCTTGGAATCAATGCACAATCTCTTCCCACTACAAACTTTACCTCTCTCCCCTATCTTGATCTGTCCTCTAACAATTTCAATTATACTTCCATACCTCAGTTTTTGTATGATATAAATAGGAAACCTCAAATATCTTGATCTCACCATGAGCAAACTTGGGGGAAATGTTTCAGTTTCTATCTGGAATATGACTTCACTTAAGTACCTTTACCTTTCTGGTACTAGTTTAGTGGGTCTACCAAGAACATTGGACAATCTCTGCAAGTTGCAAGTATTGGATTTTTCATATGCAGTGCCAACAGATAACTTCACATGAAGAAGTTCTATTTGGCTGCATAAATAACAGCCTCGAGGAATTATATCTGACGAGCAACAGAATCTATCTGGCCATATACTGGGTTTCTTGATCTTTCCTCAAATTTTCTCTACAGTGACATCCCTGCATCGGAGACTTTCCTCTTTAGAAGAATTAGCTCTTTAAGAAAATACATTATATGGCACCATTCCCGAAGGTCTTGGGCAGCTCACAGAACTTGTTACTTAAATCTCAGCTACAACTCTCTTGTCACTGTCTCTCAGAAGTGCATTTTTCCACCACAGAGAGATTGCAAAGTTTGATCCTAACGAAATGTTATTTGCATTTAAATCTAAACGCAGATTGGATTCCAACTTTCCAACTTGAAATTGCCCGCTTGGATTATTGCCGATTGGGACCCTAGTTCCCTTCATTGTTAAATAATCAAGTGAGCCTTTATCAGCTAGACATGACCTCCGCAGGAATAACAGATTTCATGCCGGACTGGTTTTGGAATATTTCTTCTCATATAAACCTGATACATATATCCCCAATAATGACATCAGATGTAAAATTCCCAGATCAGTAAAATTCCCAGATAGTGTGCCCGTATTTGAGTTCCAATTTCTTCGAAGGCAAGTACCGGACTTCCCATCAAATGTTGACGCACTGTTTCTTTCGGATAATTTCGTTTCAGGACCTCTTCCTTCCAGCTTCCTCAAGAAGATGACTAATTTGACTCAGTTTCAAGAAACAATTTAATTGGTACTATTCTGTTTTCTTTATACAAGTTAAAGAATCTGAGGTGCCTAGATCTCTCAAATAATCAATTGTCAGGGGATATACCAGATTGCCGGGATCAGTCTTCAAACCTTGAGTACCTGAACCTCGCTCACAATGACCTCACTTGTCATCTTCCGAGGTCCATTTCCTTTTTGGGCGCCCTCTTATTGTTGGACTTGAGCAAAAACTTGTCTTTCTAGACTGCCCCGAGATATTTTGGAGATTGAATATTTTACACTCTTTGATATCTTGATCTCAGTCACAATAAGTTGACAGGGCTCATACCATCTTGGCTGGGTACAAGTTTAACGAGGCTTGGAATTCTTAGCTTGCGTGGAATGAGTTTGTTGGCAATATACCATCAGAGTTATCTAACCTTCAGTTTCTACATGTCTTAGACCTCTCATATAATAATTTGTCTGGAGATATACCTCGGTATTTGTGAACTTCAGTGCCATGGCAGTGGAACCTGATCCCTGGTTCTTTGCAGAAAATTACAATGCCTTTTCATTGCTTGGTATGGTGAGGAACACTTTGGTGACTGCAAAGAAAGGGAAGACACTTCGAGTGTGGAAAATTGCTCGCAGTCCTAAATCTTATGGATTTCTCAATCAACAGTCTGTCCAGCTCAGATCCGTCTGGAGTTAACAGATCTTTCTGGTTTGCAAATCCTAAATCTGTCGGGAAATCACTTAGCTGTGGAGATATATTCGAGAAGTTTGGTGAGCTAAAATTGCTCGAGTCCCTCTCCAGAAATGAGCTTGTGGGCTCAATTCCTTCAAGCTTGGTTCGGTTAAATTTCCTAAGTCAGTTGAACTTGTCCTTGTTTGGAAGAATGCCTTACTGGAGGTCAGCTGCAAACTTTCACGGACCCTTCCATTATTGCAGGAAATGATGGTCTCTGTGGATTTCCTTTGAGTTTAATGTGCGGAGTTGACAACCGAACAAAGGCTCCAAATGGTAGTGAAGGAGGTCAAGAATCAAGAGTATGAAGGCAGAAGTGTTGGGTGTTCAAAAAGAAGTGCTGGCATGCCTATTTTCAATTCATAGATATCGTGTGGCATAGTAGTATATGTGGCTTTTGCAATAAATGTGCGCAGAATGCATAGGAAGTTAAAAAGGAACAAACGAGGTAAGAGTTCTGTGAGTTTATTGTCTATATACAAATAAAATGTGTATGAAAGTGTGTTAAAAACCCTTGACTAAATCTGTATCTCTTTTCATCGGGGTTTCTGAGCAAGGCTGCATACAAGGTTTGTATATTATCAATAGTGTGGTGTATAGTGCACGAGTGTATTTGCATCACCTGTTATCTGGACTATGGTATGCATATTGATCAAGTTCCCCATCCTTCTTAAGGCTTGTTTACAATATATGTTTTGTTAATCCGTGCACCAAATTGGCATGATGTAATTTTAGCGTTTACTTTTGACTTAAGTGGCCTTCAGTCAATTAGTTTTGATTACTAACAAACCATACTGCTACTAATATTTCATGGTTTAAGTGTTGGAAACAGGCTACAATGTCAAATCAAGGAAGGAGGTTAGCTGGACCAGCAAGCTCCAAGCATCATGAAAAGCAAATCCAAATTAGAGGAGCGAATGCTAAAGAAGGACTTCGTGACAAAGGATCAATTTATCAAGTTTTCATTAAGCTCTATTTGAGTGAGCGTAAAAGGTAATGCTCAAACTCTCTGAGTTTGGTCTTGTTTCAAGAAACAATTTATTGGTACTATTCTGTTTTCTTTATATAAGTTAAAGAATCTGAGGGGCCTAGATCTCTCAAAGAATCAATTGTCAGGGGATATCCCAGATTGCCGGGATCAGTCTTCAAACCTAGTGTACCTGAAACTCGCTCACAATGACCTCACTTGTCATCTTCCGAGGTCCATTTCCTTTTTGGGCGCCCTCTTATTGTTGGACTTGAGCAAAAAT
Organism: Agave tequilana; assembly: GCA_038442645.1. NCBI lineage: Eukaryota > Viridiplantae > Streptophyta > Magnoliopsida > Asparagales > Asparagaceae > Agave > Agave tequilana. Next base: position 114,460 of record JAVJIF010001825.1, read on the forward strand.
GGTTTTTCTAGACTGCCCCGAGATATTTTAGAGATTGAATATTTTACACTCTTGATATCTTGATCTCAGTCACAATAAGTTGACAGGGCTCATACCATCTTGGCTGGGTACAAGTTTACCGAGGCTTGGAATTCTTAGCTTGCGTGGAATGAGTTTGTTGGCAATATACCATCAGAAGTATCTAACCTTCAGTTTCTACATGTCTTAGACCTCTCATATAATAATTTGTCTGGAGATATACCTCGGTATTTGTGAACTTCAGTGCCATGGCAGTGGAACCTCATCCCTGGTTCTTTGCAGAAAATTACAATGCCTTTTCATTGCTTGGTATGGTGAGGAACACTTGGTGACTGCAAAGAAGGGAAGACACTTTGAGTGTGGAAAATTTCTCGCAGTCCTAAATCTTATGGATTTTTCAATCAACAGTCGGTCCAGCTCAGATCCGTCTGGAGTTAACAGATCTTTCTGGTTTGCAAATCCTAAATCTGTCGGGAAATCACTTAGCTGTGGAGATATATTCGAGAAGTTTGGTGAGCTAAAATTGCTCGAGTCCCTCTCCAGAAATGAGCTTGTGGGCTCAATTCCTTCAAGCTTGGTTCGGTTAAATTCCTAAGTCAGTTGAACTTGTCCTTGTTTGGAAGAATGCCTTACTGGAGGTCAGCTGCAAACTTTCACGGACCCTTCCATTATTGCAGGAAATGATGGTCTCTGTGGATTTCCTTTGAGTTTAATGTGCGGAGTTGACAACCGAACAAAGGCTCCAAATGGTAGTGAAGGAGGTCAAGAATCAAGAGTATGAAGGCAGAAGTGTTGGGTGTTCAAAAAGAAGTGCTGGTATGCCTATTTCAATTCATAGATATCGTGTGGCATAGTAGTATATGTGGCTTTTGCAATAAATGTGTGCAGAATGCATAGGAAGTTAAAAAGGAACAAACGAGGTAAGAGTTCTGTGAGTTTATTGTCTATATACAAATAAAATGTGTATGAAAGTGTGTTAAAAACCCTTGACTAATTCTGTATCTCTTTTTATCGTGGTTTCTGAGCAAGGCTGCATACAAGGTTTGTATGTTATCAATAGTGTGGTGTATAGTGCACGGGTGTATTTGCATTGCCTGTTATCTGGTCTATGGTATGTGTAACGCCCCGATCCTAAAGATACGGAGTCGTTATGGCGACGTATATACGCGAGGATAATACCCCACGCATATACGTTAAGCCTAAGTTAACCTGAACAAGTTATAAATCAGAACTAAAATAATCATCGATCACTGCAATAATACATATAGTCAACCACGCATGATATCATATGAATCAAGAGCTAGAATAGTGACTGGAATAAGAACTGAGCTGATATGACAAGAATCAGGAAGTAATATGAAAGCTAAAAAGATAAGAGTACCAGAGTAGAATAGGAAGAAGCTCCAGCTATTCGCAAAGCGTACCGTCTCATCGAATACCTGCACATTAGAAACAATCGTCCAATATCTGGACGTGCAAATCCAGGGTCGTCAGAACGCGACCATAATGAGTGTGTGTGTAAAGGGGAAAGAACTCGTGCAGAAGAACAATGTGCATAAATAGTAGTAAGAGCAACAGTAAATAGAAAAGGCTAAATAATAAGATAAATAGCTGAACAGTAATACACATGATAATAACATGAATAAAGGTAGAATATAACTGGCACAGCTGTAAATATGCAATCAATGTCAAGGCGTGTAATCTATCACATGTCACTAGGTTGTATCTAAATCTGGTCAGGGTTATAGTTTGTGTCTATCACAGTAATATAAATATACAGTTAGGTGATTATGTCAGTCACAATACATTAACAGTTTATTTTCATTTATTATGTCAGCGAACACCAATTGCCACCTGTAATAGACGCATCCCATACTACGCCTACTACATGTGTCAATCAGGGTCCTAAGTTATTGAAATTAACAGAAGAGACATTGTCCATGCTTTAGGTGGGTCCCGTACATACCCGGGACCACGGCCTCAGTTTCCTGGCGCTGAACCAGGCCGTACCGCTAGGTACTCAGTAACAGTAACAGTAATCTCACTGTGAAAACAGTGGAACAGTAACAGTACAGATGGGATGTCAGTCATCCCCCAGGAACCCTGCAGTGGAACCCTCAGTCGGCTGCGCAACCTGTATCCTAGGTCCACCCAAATACAGACGCTGTCTCCTCCATCAATTTCCCCAATCCCAGTGTAAGTTGTTCTATTACTTCATTATTTAATCAATTCAGTTAAATCAGTCAATATTATCTAGAATACTGGGACGATACGGTGACAGTAACAATAACAGTACAGTAACAGTCAATCAGTGATCGTATACACGGTAAACAATATCAGTAACAGTGAACAGTAACGGTAACCGTGTATACGATGAGCAATAGGACTGTACCGGGGTTACGGTCAATGATACTTTCCCAGTAACTTTCAGTAACATAAACAGTATATTTATCAGGTAGGTATTACGTATAATCTGTCACGTTACTTAAATGAATTATTCAGAATTGGCAATATAATCTTTTGGGGTTTATTCTTTATGCATATAATATGTGATTATGAATAATAATTTACATGCATGAATAGTAATTAAACATGAAGACATTTTAAACATAATAACATTTATAGGAAACAGTTAAAAGCGCTCACATAAAATAATATCAAAATACTCAACAAGAAAATAAGGAACACTCACCTGAAATGATGCGGTATCGGAACCGAATCGCCGTCTGGTCTTCACTGCACGAATCAGTATTGATCTTCAGATTGTCCTATGGATCGGTCTTCGAGTTGCCTGTGTATTGGGTCCGCAACGAACACGAAATCAAATTTCCTATAATGGGTCTGGATCTCACCAAACGGGTCTGGACCGCTATAGCACACAACCCAACCCATGAACTCACACGAGCATATATCCGTATACATGCACACCACACATATACATGTACACACATACGCGCGCGCACACACGTGTACACCCATATATACAAGTAGTAGATATTATCTTTAGAGTTAAGAATCTCATGGCTCAAGCTAGTAGGAGAATTAGTGAACAATAAACAAGTTAAAAGCACAGATCAATCTTAACAGAAGCAACCAGTGTCTAGGACTCACATATCAAACTATTGGACAAAAGCAATCAGTTTTACTTTTCCAACAATACAAGAAAAAGATTTTGATAGCTCTTGAATAAATAGAGATTACAAGAAAAGAGAAAGAACTCAGTAGGGAATTCCTAGGATACCTACAGTTAACTACATTGATTAACTTGCTCCACTCCTCACTGCTATTACAACAAAAAAAGTAGAGCTCTATCGCATAGTAAGCTTGCCAGGCAGCACCAGAAAAACTAAATAAAGTAAACCTTCAACCTTATGTAAAATAAATTTTAACTCTTAATCTAAAAACTATAGCACAAGAATGCAGATGATAACACTTTAGACCAACATGTCATCAACTAGCATATTGGCGGACTAATTTGTGGGCAATCACCATCCACAACACCAAAACTGGCTATATCTATTGATTAAAAAAAAACAGAACTTGTAAAAATATTCTGTAACACAAGCATAAGTCTATTCCAGCTAAGATTGACAGTCAAGCAAATTATATTAAAGCAAGATCATCAAAAAAACATGTAACCACATGATCAACTCACAATATCAACTAATACTCTTGAGTACCCACCTATTAATCTATGGCAATCTACAACAAATAATTCTTTACAGGCTAGAATTTTATAAATAACTACATATTGGATAAAAAAAAATTAAAATAACAACTAACAATACAACTCTTCTATCAAATTAATTTGCATGCAAATCATTATGTAAAACCTATACAAATCAGATCTCTGTTCATCTAAACTTTCAGACTGGCATTACAAATCACTACTATCAACGAACATTTTATCCCAAACTAATCATTGAATCTCTAATCAAAAATCAAATCATTTAAAAGATCAGCACAATCTCAAAATCAATAAAATCTTAGAAGAGAATGAAAATGAAACTCACGCTACGGGGTGAATTACGACACACCGACGGAGGCTCTGGAGTTGAGGAGGGGTGCTCGCGCTCGGATTGGAGGAGGAGCAAGCGCTGGGGCGAGGGCGGCGAGATCCGACGCTGAGGCGAGGGCGGAGACGGGGAAGCCGGCGGTGAGGTTGCCGAAGTCGTCGGCGGCAATGCCCTGAAGCTGGTGCTGGACCATGAGGAGCTCCGATTCGAGGCCGGTGAGGGAGCGGATCGCGACGGCGAGGAGGAAGAGGGAGAGGGCAGCAGCGGCGGCTATGAGATCGGGATCTCGAGGATTAGGATTCGAGATCGGGGAGAATTAGGATTAGGGTTAGTTGAAATGGGATTTGGGTAAGGAATTGGAATAGATATCGATAAAGGGTAATTGGGTTTGGGCCTAAGGAAATGGCTAAAAAAGATGAATTAGAATTGAAATGTTAGTGGACTTGGGCTAAATAGGTTGGGCCCAAAAATAAATAAATGAAAGAAGAAAGGAAAATAAAAGGAAAAGAAAGTGAGAGTTCTGGGCTTGGGCTCAATTGGAAATTTAGGGAAAAGAAGAAAAGATAATGTGATGGGCTTGAAACAAAGGAAAGAAGAATGAGATAATAAAATCATGAAAATAATAATCAAGAATTAATTAAAATAATATCTCAACTTTAAAAATGACAAATTTTTTTAAAACAAAATACACATACACTTAATAAGTATTATTTTTCACAATAAATTCATGTATTGTAAGATATGGGTATTACAGTATGCATATTGATCAAGTTCCCCATCCTTCTTAAGGCTTGTTTACAATATATGTTTTGTTAATCCGTGCATCAAATTGGCATGATGTAATTTTAGCGTATAGTTTTGAATTAAGTGGGCTTCAGTCAATTAGTTTTGATGACTAACAAACCATACTGCTACTAATATTCCATGGTTTAAGTGTTGGAAACAGGCTACAATGTCAAATCAAGGAAGGAAGTTAGCTGGACCAGCAAGCTCCAAGCATCATGAAAAGCAAATCCAAATTAGAGAAGCGAATGCTAAAGAAGGACTTGGTGACAATGGATCAATATATCAAGTTTTCATTAAGCTCTATTTGAGTGAGCTTAAAAGGTAATGCTCAAACTCTTTGATTTTGGTCTTGTTTCTTAAACATTCATTCTTGCATTACTCGGTTTAAATCTTTATAATTGCGTATGAACTCTTCTATGAAGTTTGGTTCTGGCCATTTACCCATTTGTTTAGTTTCTAATTGACTAAGTAGTCAAACAGACTATCACTCAGGCTAAGTCCAGTTGGTTCTGTCGACTGATTTATTGTTGTTGCTTTCCCTATATTGCTCAATCGTACGATTGGTCAGTCGATCTACCAATCACGCGATTCTTTTAGAGCTAGTTATCTTGTAAGTCAACCTATTGCCTTTTTTTAATTTTTTGAATGAGTTGAAAATCTACTCTATTTTGGTGTGGTATGATCATATCTTTTGCATCAGAAATGTGCACATTTTTTTTTTCTTTGCATACACATTTGGTCAATTTAAATCTTAATATCTTGACAAACATGGATTTGTGTTTCATCATATCTTTACATATCTTAATCATTTTGGTAGGAGAGAATTTGTTTCAAAAAGTTTTGATCCCTCTCTTTACCTTTTTTTCACATTTTCTAGAAGAGATTTTATGCACATGTTCAGTTTTTCTTCGATTAGTCAAACAAAATTTCTTTTGTATTTGAAAATTATTCAAATATCTTTGCTAATATTGACCTGGGAACAAAATTGGTTTTTTTCCCCACTTACCTTGGTCACACAAAATTTTGTTTCTTATTGGAAGGAAGTTGAATTATTTGGCATATTTATTTTGTGTACACGAGGCAAATTATTGATTGATAGAAGAGAGTAATCTTGTCTCGGCAACTCTCAATTTATATGAAATTTGAGTTATAATGTAATAATTTCATTAGCTTCATGATATATACATATATAATTTGAATTATTTGGCATATTTAATTTTGTGCACATGAGTCAAATTATTGATTGATACAACCTGTTGTGCTCTCGGGAGAAATCCCAACAACATGCCAATCGCCAAGATCAGTGTAACACCGAGTCAATCACTAACTAATTAACACTAACACAAATACAAAGAGAGAAAGTGAGAATAAACAATTTAACGAGGTTCGACAACTTGCCTACATCCTCGTGGCAGAAGAGAGACTAAGATACCAACAGAGTTACTATTACAAGGGTTACAAAGTGATCCGAAGATTCAACTAGAGAAACTACGCACTAGGTTGTAAAAATCTCACAAGCAAGCTAACCCTAGAACTCCCAATACAATTGTCAAGCAACCAATTACAATTTGGGGTGCAGAGACCCTCTTTATATAGCGAGAGAAACAACCAATAGAAAGAAACCTAAATTCGGATTGAAATCCGATCCAAACAGAAACATGAAACCAACTTGGATTGCATAGAACACGACTTGCAGTCAACCGACTCCATGCAGGTCGACCGCCAACCCAACGAGCCTGTGTAGAACTCGGGTCGATCGGGCGGGCGGGCGGTCGACCGACTGCAATCTTCATCTTTCAGCTCTTCTGGCCGGTCAACCGGGCGGTCGACCGCTGTTTCCTTCCTTTCCAAGCGTGCACACTTGTGCAAATGCGGTCGATCGCTTTGCTTCTTTTGAGCTATTTCTCATGAGTTCAAAAACTCTACCAAGCATTTTCTTCTGATCTTCTCCCCCACAATTGTTGAGTTGGTGTAACACCCCGTTCACGGAATACATACCTAGATATGTGTCCCGATGTTTTACTCGTATTTTTCTTATTTTACTCTGTATTTTTTTATTATTATTCTTATTATTATTTGGTGTCGGACCCGTTTTTTGTGGACTCAGAACCAGCCCGAGCCAAAACCTGGGACCCGATCTCTTTCATACAATGTAACTACTTGATTTAACCTTTTAGCAGTTAGACTGGACCTGTTTCAGTTTTAAATATTAATTTTCAATATTTTGGATTTTTCTAGATTTTCTGAAATTATTCTGATTTAATTTGCAAATCTTTTAAATCCGGTGTCGATCGGTATCGCCGGTAGATTTCAGGATTTATAATTTACAAATCGGGTTGAATTTCTTTAATCAATATTCCTCGTGGTAATATTTTCTATTTTAGAGAATTTTTGGGTAGTTTTCTGAATTAGTCAATATTTGATCAGATATAATATTATTATTTTTCCTGTTTCTTTCCTTTCTTTCTTTTCTTTCTTTCTTTCTTTTCTTTCTTTCTTCCTTTCTCATTCTTTTCTTTTCTCCTCGCCATGCAGCCGTCCTGCCTCATCACCCATACTCCCTTCATCTGCCAAACCTACCCATCCCATCATTTCTCTCTCTCCATTAGGGCTGAGCAAATTAGCGGCCAAACCATCAAGCCGACCGAACCGTTGGAATTTGGTCGGTTTAGTTCGGTTTGAAATTACTTTTGGTTTGGTGCGGTTTGAGTCTTGTGAGAAAATGGTTAATTGGTTCAGTTGTGGTTTTGAAGTTTGTTTTAACCGAACGGACCGAACTGATCCCATCAAACCAAAACTAATTGCTCCTCCTCAAAGAAACTCAAGGGTAAAAATGAAAATCCACAATTTTCATGTGATTCACGGATCATTTATGAGAGTTGTGAGATATAGACATCTTTAGGGTCCACTTATGTAAATCTAAAATAAAGCAGAAAATAAGTAGGTTTTTACTACATATCCCGAAGGAAGACTAATATACTAATAAGAAGCTAGCATGAATTCTCTGCGAAGCTCGGGCTGTGCTTTTAGCGGAGCTAAGGCATGTTTTTCGGCGAAGTTATCGATACGTCGCGCTAAGTCAGCACTTGACTCGTGGCGGAGTTAGCCCTTAGCGGGGCTGAATCAGCGCTTCTCGGGAAGGCGCTTTAGGCGCCGTTTCAAATTAATTTGAAACGACAGCCTGTGCTCTTAACGAGGCGTCGTTTTAGGCGATCATCAGCCTATAAAGGCCTCATTGGGCTGAGAGCGAAGGCATTACTTCTCTTTGAATTTTCCAGAGTACTGGACTCTTCTTCTTCTTCTTTCTTCTTTACTTGAGAATCCAAGAACCTCCACTGTTCTTCAATGGTTCCCAAGAGGCGAGCGGGAAAAGAGGTCGCAACCTCTGCAACGGAGGGTCCTTCTCCTCCTCCGGTCATCGAACGACCGATCGCCGGTAGGGATCTTTCCCTTTTGATTAGAGATTGTCGTCTCTCCTTTAAAGCCGATTTCTGGCTATCTTTAGATTAGCCCAAAATGATCAATTATGATCTGTTAATCTTGGGGAATTCGACTCCCTGAATTTCCCTAGATTTCTTGATCGGGAATCCAAGAACTGAAGAGTCCTTCTTTAAGCTTCCAAGCGAAGCTATCCCTTAGGCGGTTCACATCCTGTTGAATGACAGGATGCGAAGCTGTCCTTTGAAATGTAACTGAAAAGGACCTTAATGCCCTTAAAATAGTCTTTAGACCATAATATCCTTCTGACGAAGTTAGCCCCTGGGCTTTGCCGCATTCTGTTAAGCTTCCAGAGCGAATCTAACACTTTGACATTTTCCTGCATCCTGCCTTCGTGTGGAGTGCGGAGTTACGCTGCAGCTGCGAAGCTAAGCTTCGGGGCGAAGCTATCATTAGGCCAGCTTCGCTTGGAGGGCGAGGCTATACCTTAACAAAAATTGCATTCTTGTTTTAGCTTCTTGTTTGGCTGATGAACTAATCATGGTTTTTCTTTGTTCTTGCAGTGCATTACACTCCCGGTCCTTTGAACAGTCTCTTTGGCACAGCCAGGGTGCTAGATGGCAATGTCAGCTTGCAATTCCAAGGGCAGACTTCTCTGTTCAGCGAGCGAAGCTCTCCCGCTCTGGATACACTTATTTACGGTGGGGATCGACGCACCATGAGGAGCATCTTAACTACTGCTCCCCTTGAAGATTTTGACCGAAGAATCTATCGGAAGCCCGGCTTCATGTTGGAGATGCAGCACCAGACCATGATCGCCAGCTGCTAGCTGGAGAGGGGCAGTGGATTTTTGTATTAGATGGCGAGAAGTTCTATCTTTCGTCTAACAAGCGGCATTTTCCCTTGTCCTTCTTTCAATGCGTGACGAGGGCTCGGAAGATGCAGTGGCAAGTGAGTCGGACTACTGAATCCGTTCACGTAGGGAAGTTGATAATTCCCTCGCCTGGTTATACAAGAGCGGGGCCTCCTCGCTGCATAATGGGTCTCCACCCTGGGAATGTACTCCCAGACATCCCAGTGGGAGAAAATCCTGCGGTGGCGCAGACCTTTAGGAATCTATTCTTTAAGGTTCGTGGCAACTATCCAGCCACTGATTTCAGGACTCCAGGGTGGGTTCACCCTCCGAAGGCATGGTGGAGGGATTTGACTCTAGATGTCCTTGTTCATTTCGAGGAGGATCTGGAGAGGCTGAATCTTTATGAGGCCGTCAGGGCGACCTGTTATGGCATTCAGATGAGCGTAGCGAACTTTTACGTCATCTTTGAGTTATACTGCCCGGCTACAGGGACCTTCTTCACCCCTGTTGGCGAATTGGGTATGGCTCTGCACGAGATGTGGGAAGTCTCTGCTTTGCCTTTGGGATCCCTCCCATACGAAGAATATTTCCCGTGCGAGGCGGAATTGGCACTTCTGGAGAAGCAGGAGCCCGCCTTGTTTGAGACCTACCGGGAGTTAATGTGCCACTTGTACATTTGTTCCAGTATGCATGGGAGCAGTAAGGGAGCTTCATGCAGCTTGAAAAGCTGGGGAGATTATTTGTTCTCTAACATGGAAAATACTCCTGAAGCGGCTCATTGTGGAGTTGCTGATGAAGACATCTTTCGCCGGATGCAAGAGCATTCTCAAGGGGATCTAATTCTAAAAGAAGATGACGGCCCCTATGAAAAAGGCGATATTCTTCAGAGTTTCCACCATCAGGCTCGTCGGCCAACATCCCGGAAGGCACTTCTGGCTGGTTTCTTGACGGTCTGGTTGAAGAGATGTGTGGTGCCGTCTTCATCTAGCGACGTCATTCATCCGACTGTCTTGTTGCCTGCCGTTCGTCTAGTCCATGGTCGTTCTCTTGGACTCCTTCCAGCCATGGTGTGCTGTATTCAGAGAGGCCTTCGCGCATTGACGGAGGCTTTCTGTAGGCCACCAACGACGAAGCGGGGAAAGGGGACTATTTTTCCCTGTGACGGACCAAACCCCAGAATAGGTCTGCCGTATACTTATTTGATGGCGTGGTTTGCCCTTCATTGTCCTTCCATGATCGAAGCCGGAGAGGACCCCCCAAAAGGTGTTCGAATGGCGCTTCCCCGTCGATTCGAGGGATGTTCATGGCTGAAGACTTACGTGACTGCGGTCCGTAAGTTGCTGTGCCGCTATGACGTCTATAACCTTTTCCGCTGCTTCCCCTATATTCGGGATGCGAGCTATGGTGAAGAGTTCAAGGACGTGGGGGAAGGGCAGACGTCATTGAGCCGGGGAATTTTTGAGTGGCTGGTCAGCATTCGGCCCTCACATTTGTTGTACAGAAGCGGTAACACCTGCTACCTGGAGCCTTATGTTCCAAGTCGGTTTGCCCGTCAGTTTGGATATGACCAACTGTACGTGGGCAATCCAAATAGCAATTTGGCCTTCATGGGGAGCCTCATCGATGGAGCCCGTGCCTGGCGGTTCTTTATCGCTGGCTGTACCGAAGCACGGCTGTGCATGCCGCTAAGGACTCTGAACCTTCTGATGACCCTGGGATTCTGCCAGTGGTATACGATCTCAAACTCCACACCCACCGATTCTCTATTAATTCTTCTGGTGTGAAGTTAATTTCTCAGCGGCTGAAGCTGAAGCGGAAGGTCACTGAGAAGAGCGAGGGTAAAAGGGTTCGCGTCCCAGGCCTCGGGGAGTTCATTGCCGTTGATGACAGTGAAGCCTCGGATGCAGGAAGTCCTCGCTTCGAAGCGAAAATAGGTGCTGAGGCTCCAGCAGCTGCTTCTGGCGTGGTGGGGACGGCCCCCCGTAGAACATGTCGATGTTGAAGAAGTGGAGGAAGAAGATCCCGACGTTCACTTCAAACGAAAGCGGGAGGGTGGATCTCGTAGGAAGAGGGTAGTGAAGAAGCCTCGTCGCTATGCTCCTACGGTTGTTGCAGAGGGCGGATCTCCTGCTGCGGCTCCTCCTCCTTTCCCATTAGTAACTGAATTGTCGGTTCCTAAACCGACTACTGGTAAAGCCGCTCCGGACCCGGGTAAGATCAGCTTCGTCCCTGTAATATATTTTTTATGTGTTCTGGACAGCTCATTATTTGTTTTGTGATTCAGGAACTGAGGCGGTGAGAAGCCCGAGAGCTGAAGCTGTCGGAGAACAAGGGGAGCATTATGATCCCTTGTTTACTTATAAAGAGGGCGATGAGGCTGGCTATTTCGCCGTCTCAGAAGAGTCCGGAGATGATGCGGCTGATGTAGGTCCTTCGGGCGCTGGGACTTCGAAAGGAAGTCCTGAAGCTTCTAGCTCCTTTGGGTGGACCACGGAGGGTTCGGCAAGTGAAGGCGGGCAGGCCATTCGTGTTGATTCCGCCAAAGATTTTCCAATGGAGCCCGTAGAAACTGATGCTGCCGCCAAGACGATTGAGGCGACATTATCTTTTGGTACTGTTTTGATCTTTTGATTCTTGCTATTTGTTATGCCCTGCCTAAACAAAGTCTTGTTGCAGGTGTTCCGCCTTTGGGTGCATCGACTTCAAAAGAGCCAACCAATCTTCCTGAGGGAACCAGGGGTGAAGCAAGTGCTTCAACCGCAGCGGATGCTGCTGAGTTGGATGCCTTGTATGGCGACCTGCCCTCTTATCAGCCTGAACCAGCCAGAAGAACTGAAACTGAGGGGACGGTAGTCATGAAACCAATTTCACTTCCAACTATATCAGTGAGTGAGATGCCATCGGTTTCGCCAAATCTTGCCAGGTGCGGAGCTGAGGGTGATTACCAGTCTTACTTCTCCAACACTGGTGGTTGAGCCCGCTCTCCCGAAAATAGTCACTAGTCCGACCTCGGTTGTGGCTAGTGTACTGGTTTCAATGAAGACTCCTCCGAGATCACCGACGACCTCTCATGTTGCTGCAGTCAGTGCTTCTACTATTCCTTCTATAGTGGTGTCAATAAAACCGGTGGAATCTACAGGGGCTGCTCGTCTGCCAGAAGTGACTGAGGCCGAGAATGAATTTGTGGCTGAATTAGTCGATAGCTTTTATAAGAGCTTGAAGCGATCCATCGCTTTGATTTTGAAAGGCTCGACTACTTCATTTTCTGCTCTAAAGGTGGTCCTCTCCCGAAGCATTGAGAGTATCCGAGACTTTGGGGGGGATGACCAGGCCGCTGCATTGGAACTTCTGGTGGACCAACTTGAGAGGGATGTAGACGAATGGCGCCGTCTTAGCCATTCAGACCTGGAGTCTTCGGTTAATGAGCAGCTTGCGCACCTTGTTGCTCAAATGCATGAAGCCCATCTTGCCGCTCAGGAAGCCGCTAAGGCCATTTCTTCTGACTTGAAATCCTTGGAGACAAGGAAGGTAGAGCTCGGGGACGCCATAGATGCTTCTAGCAGTGCTCTTCTTGACGCTGAAGATAAAATTGAAAAGGCCAAGGAGATGATCAGGAAGGCAAATCTTCTCTCATCCAAGGCTGAACCAGTGCGTCTTGAAGAGACTGCGCGGCTTGAGCAGCTTAAGGCTCAGAGTGACGAACTCTCGCGGCAGGAGTCAGCTCAGAGGGCAACCTTGCTTGAAGTCGAAGCTCGCTTGGCCCAGACGTCGAGCTTTAATGAGGCTGAGCTGAGGTCGCAGGCGCTTGTCAGGGCTGCTGATGATAGGAAGACAAGGCTGGCCATTCTTGAAGGACGGATCAAATCTTATGAAGCACCATCATAACTTGTAATATGTGTGCCTTCATGTATCCCTTCCCCTTTTTTTTGAATCAATAAAAGTGATTTCGTTTTGACTCCCCTGTCGTATTTTTGACTTGTTTTATCCTTTGAATTGTCGCTTTCAAGTTGCATTGCAGCCATTTGAGAAAATAGTCCTTACTGGACTAAATAATGAGACTTGGCCATCCGCCGGTTCAGAGGTCGCAATGACGTAACCGATTGGGAAGCCACCAAGCTCGAAACTTTGTCGTATGACGACAACGAAATAGTCCTTGCCGGACTAAAAAATGAGACTTGGCTATCTGCCGGTTCAGAGGTCGCAATGACGTAACCGATTGAGAAGCCACCAAACTCGAAGGTAGTCCTTGTCGGACTGAAAGGTGAGACTTGGCTATCTGCCGGTTCAGAGGTCGCAATGACGTAACAGATTGAGAAGCCACCAAGCTCGAAGGTAGTCCTTGTCGGACTGAAAGGTGAGACTTGGCTATCTGCCGGTTCAGAGGTCGCAATGACGTAACCGATTGAGAAGCCACCAAGCTCGAAATTTTGATGGGATTTGGAAAAAGGTCTTGTTTTCATTGCGAGAAACGAGGAGATCATTGTCATAGGTTTAGTGTTAACGTAACAGCGAAATGGATGCCAGAGGTTATACTGTTAAACATAGCATGAAAGGGTCTCGTTCTCACGGGGAGAAACAAGGAAATCACTGTCATAGGTTTAGTGTTAACGTAACAGCGAAATGGATGCCAGAGGTTATACTGTTAACATAGCATGAAAGGGTCTCGTTCTCATGAGGAGAAACGAGGAAATCACTGTCATAGGTTCAGTGTTAACGTAACAGCGAAATGGATGCCAGAGGTTATACTGTTAAACATAGCATGAAAGGGTCTCGTTCTCACGGGGAGAAACGAGGAAATCACTGTCATAGGTTTAGTGTTAACGTAACAGCGAAATGGATGCCAGAGGTTATACTGTTAAACATAGCATGAAAGGGTCTCGTTCTCACAGGGAGAAACGAGAAAATCACTGTCATAGGTTCAGTGTTAACGTAACAGCGAAATGGATGCCAGAGGTTATACTGTTAAACATAGCATGAAAGGGGTCTCATTCTCACGGGGAGAAACGAGGAAATCACTCTCATTGGTTTCTTGTTAACGTAACAGCAAAATGGATGGAAAGATCTTTATATGTGGTCTTACCATTCCATGGATGAGAATTGGTAGGTGATTTTGGAGAGGGAAACAAATGGGAACAGGTCCCTTAGGATTTTTAGCAAATCCTCAGCTGTCAACGGGTTTGATATGCCTTTACCAACTACCGTTTGAGTCGGGTTAGCCATGCTATTCCCCTCAGCATGATGAGTTGTCGAGGACTTATGTTGGGCTTAAAGGCTGACATTTTCCTCTATCCTTAACCGTTAAAGGTGTTGGATCATTTGGTTAGCGTATGTGTAACCTTGATTCTCCTTTGAGACAACCAGTGTATGATCAGGTTCCTACTTGTTTATGGTTGCATGATCTCGCTTGGAGGAAGAGAGAGGCTCTCTTTGCGTGTACCTTGGATATGAAGGTCTTGATCAGAGGTGTAGTGTTAACTTGATCATGAGAAGGATCCTTGATCAGGGATAATACTTCTTTAAGAACTTGTCATTGATCAGCATCATGAGTAAATCGCCATCTGAAGTCATAGGCGATATGCTCCGTTTGAATAGACTGTTTCTATTACAAACGGTCCTTCCCATTTAGGCTGAAATTTGCCTTTGGTTTTGTGCGTGATGATCATCGGTCGTCTGACGGCTAAAACCAAATCTCCTTTCTGGAAGACTCTGTTTGACCTTCTTATTGAAGGCTTTTGAGATTCGAGCTTGATACAACTCGATGTGTTGCTGAGCTTGTAGTCGTTTCTCATCTAGGGCTTTGAGCTCTTGAAGACGCAACCGATCATTATCCTCTGATGTGATCTTAGTGGTCAGAGCAACTCGTAATGACGGCATCTGGATTTCCAACGGTATGACTGCTTCACACCCGTACACCAGGAAAAAGGCGTATTGCCTGTCGGTGTCCGCACCGTGGTTCGGTAGGCCCAAAGACATTCACTAAGCTTTTCGTCCCAATCTCGCTTAATCGAGGAGACGAACTTCTTGAGTAACTTGATGATCGTTTTGTTGAATGCTTCCGCCAAGCCATTAGCGGCGGGATTATAGGCAGTTGAAGCCACATTCTGAATTCGGTATTTGTCACAGAATTGATAAAATACCTGGCTTATGAATTGGGGACCATTATCATGGATGATCCGCGTAGGGACACCAAATCGATGGATGACATGGTGTTTGATGAAATTAACCACGTTAGCAGTTTTGACTTCAACCAGTGGTATGACTTCTGCCCATTTTGAAAAATCGGTTATTGCCAGGATAAATCGGTGATCTCTTGTCGAAGAGGGGCTGATTGGCCCTACGACATCGCTCCCCATGCTTCGAATGGCCATGAAGCAACAGTTGGGTGGAGCAACTCCGGGGGTCACTGAGAAGAGCGAGGGTAAAAGGGTTCGCGTCCCAGGCCTCGGGGAGTTCATTGCCGTTGATGACAGTGAAGCCTCGGATGCAGGAAGTCCTCGCTTCGAAGCGAAAATAGGTGCTGAGGCTCCAGCAGCTGCTTCTGGCGTGGTGGGGACGACCCCGTAGAACATGTCGATGTTGAAGAAGTGGAGGAAGAAGATCCCGACGTTCACTTCAAACGAAAGCGGGAGGGTGGATCTCGTAGGAAGAGGGTAGTGAAGAAGCCTCGTCGCTATGCTCCTACGGTTGTTGCAGAGGGCGGATCTCCTGCTGCGGCTCCTCCTCCTTTCCCATTAGTAACTGAATTGTCGGTTCCTAAACGACTACTGGTAAAGCCGCTCCGGACCCGGGTAAGATCAGCTTCGTCCCTGTAATATATTTTTTATGTGTTCTGGACAGCTCATTATTTGTTTTGTGATTCAGGAACTGAGGCGGTGAGAAGCCCGAGAGCTGAAGCTGTCGGAGAACAAGGGGAGCATTATGATCCCTTGTTTACTTATAAAGAGGGCGATGAGGCTGGCTATTTCGCCGTCTCAGAAGAGTCCGGAGATGATGCGGCTGATGTAGGTCCTTCGGGCGCTGGGACTTCGAAAGGAAGTCCTGAAGCTTCTAGCTCCTTTGGGTGGACCACGGAGGGTTCGGCAAGTGAAGGCGGGCAGGCCATTCGTGTTGATTCCGCCAAAGATTTTCCAATGGAGCCCGTAGAAACTGATGCTGCCGCCAAGACGATTGAGGCGACATTATCTTTTGGTACTGTTTTGATCTTTTGATTCTTGCTATTTGTTATGCCCTGCCTAAACAAAGTCTTGTTGCAGGTGTTCCGCCTTTGGGTGCATCGACTTCAAAAGAGCCAACCAATCTTCCTGAGGGAACCAGGGGTGAAGCAAGTGCTTCAACCGCAGCGGATGCTGCTGAGTTGGATGTCTTGTATGGCGACCTGCCCTCTTATCAGCCTGAACCAGCCAGAAGAACTGAAACTGAGGGGACGGTAGTCATGAAACCAATTTCACTTCCAACTATATCAGTGAGTGAGATGCCATCGGTTTCGCCAAATCTTGCCAGGTGCGGAGCTGAGGGTGATTACCAGTCTTACTTCTCCAACACTGGTGGTTGAGCCCGCTCTCCCGAAAATAGTCACTAGTCCGACCTTGGTTGTGGCTAGTGTACTGGTTTCAATGAAGACTCCTCCGAGATCACCGACGACCTCTCATGTTGCTGCAGTCAGTGCTTCTACTATTCCTTCTATAGTGGTGTCAATAAAACCGGTGGAATCTACAGGGGCTGCTCGTCTGCCAGAAGTGACTGAGGCCGAGAATGAATTTGTGGCTGAATTAGTCGATAGCTTTTATAAGAGCTTGAAGCGATCCATCGCTTTGATTTTGAAAGGCTCGACTACTTCATTTTCTGCTCTAAAGGTGGTCCTCTCCCGAAGCATTGAGAGTATCCGAGACTTTGGGGGGGATGACCAGGCCGCTGCATTGGAACTTCTGGTGGACCAACTTGAGAGGGATGTAGACGAATGGCGCCGTCTTAGCCATTCAGACCTGGAGTCTTCGGTTAATGAGCAGCTTGCGCACCTTGTTGCTCAAATGCATGAAGCCCATCTTGCCGCTCAGGAAGCCGCTAAGGCCATTTCTTCTGACTTGAAATCCTTGGAGACAAGGAAGGTAGAGCTCGGGGACGCCATAGATGCTTCTAGCAGTGCTCTTCTTGACGCTGAAGATAAAATTGAAAAGGCCAAGGAGATGATCAGGAAGGCAAATCTTCTCTCATCCAAGGCTGAACCAGTGCGTCTTGAAGAGACTGCGCGGCTTGAGCAGCTTAAGGCTCAGAGTGACGAACTCTCGCGGCAGGAGTCAGCTCAGAGGGCAACCTTGCTTGAAGTCGAAGCTCGCTTGGCCCAGACGTCGAGCTTTAATGAGGCTGAGCTGAGGTCGCAGGCGCTTGTCAGGGCTGCTGATGATAGGAAGACAAGGCTGGCCATTCTTGAAGGACGGATCAAATCTTATGAAGCACCATCATAACTTGTAATATGTGTGCCTTCATGTATCCCTTCCCCTTTTTTTTGAATCAATAAAAGTGATTTCGTTTTGACTCCCCTGTCGTATTTTTGACTTGTTTTATCCTTTGAATTGTCGCTTTCAAGTTGCATTGCAGCCATTTGAGAAAATAGTCCTTACTGGACTAAATAATGAGACTTGGCCATCCGCCGGTTCAGAGGTCGCAATGACGTAACCGATTGGGAAGCCACCAAGCTCGAAACTTTGTCGTATGACGACAACGAAATAGTCCTTGCCGGACTAAAAAATGAGACTTGGCTATCTGCCGGTTCAGAGGTCGCAATGACGTAACCGATTGAAAAGCCACCAAACTCGAAGGTAGTCCTTGTCGGACTGAAAGGTGAGACTTGGCTATCTGCCGGTTCAGAGGTCGCAATGACGTAACAGATTGAGAAGCCACCAAGCTCGAAGGTAGTCCTTGTCGGACTGAAAGGTGAGACTTGGCTATCTGCCGGTTCAGAGGTCGCAATGACGTAACCGATTGAGAAGCCACCAAGCTCGAAATTTTGATGGGATTTGGAAAAAGGTCTTGTTTTCATTGCGAGAAACGAGGAGATCATTGTCATAGGTTTAGTGTTAACGTAACAGCGAAATGGATGCCAGAGGTTATACTGTTAAACATAGCATGAAAGGGTCTCGTTCTCACGGGGAGAAACAAGGAAATCACTGTCATAGGTTTAGTGTTAACGTAACAGCGAAATGGATGCCAGAGGTTATACTGTTAAACATAGCATGAAAGGGTCTCGTTCTCATGAGGAGAAACGAGGAAATCACTGTCATAGGTTCAGTGTTAACGTAACAGCGAAATGGATGCCAGAGGTTATACTGTTAAACATAGCATGAAAGGGTCTCGTTCTCACGGGGAGAAACGAGGAAATCACTGTCATAGGTTTAGTGTTAACGTAACAGCGAAATGGATGCCAGAGGTTATACTGTTAAACATAGCATGAAAGGGGTCTCGTTCTCACAGGGAGAAACGAGAAAATCACTGTCATAGGTTCAGTGTTAACGTAACAGCGAAATGGATGCCAGAGGTTATACTGTTAAACATAGCATGAAAGGGGTCTCATTCTCACGGGGAGAAACGAGGAAATCACTGTCATTGGTTTCTTGTTAACGTAACAGCAAAATGGATGGAAAGATCTTTATATGTGGTCTTACCATTCCATGGATGAGAATTGGTAGGTGATTTTGGAGAGGGAAACAAATGGGAACAGGTCCCTTAGGATTTTTAGCAAATCCTCAGCTGTCAACGGGTTTGATATGCCTTTACCAACTACCGTTTGAGTCGGGTTAGCCATGCTATTCCCCTCAGCATGATGAGTTGTCGAGGACTTATGTTGGGCTTAAAGGCTGACATTTTCCTCTATCCTTAACCGTTAAAGGTGTTGGATCATTTGGTTAGCGTATGTGTAACCTTGATTCTCCTTTGAGACAACCAGTGTATGATCAGGTTCCTACTTGTTTATGGTTGCATGATCTCGCTTGGAGGAAGAGAGAGGCTCTCTTTGCGTGTACCTTGGATATGAAGGTCTTGATCAGAGGTGTAGTGTTAACTTGATCATGAGAAGGATCCTTGATCAGGGATAATACTTCTTTAAGAACTTGTCATTGATCAGCATCATGAGTAAATCGCCATCTGAAGTCATAAGGCGATATGCTCCGTTTGAATAGACTGTTTCTATTACAAACGGTCCTTCCCATTTAGGCTGAAATTTGCCTTTGGTTTTGTGCGTGATGATCATCGGTCGTCTGACGGCTAAAACCAAATCTCCTTTCTGGAAGACTCTGTTTGACCTTCTTATTGAAGGCTTTTGAGATTCGAGCTTGATACAACTCGATGTGTTGCTGAGCTTGTAGTCGTTTCTCATCTAGGGCTTTGAGCTCTTGAAGACGCAACCGATCATTATCCTCTGATGTGATCTTAGTGGTCAGAGCAACTCGTAATGACGGCATCTGGATTTCCAACGGTATGACTGCTTCACACCCGTACACCAGGAAAAAAGGCGTATTGCCTGTCGGTGTCCGCACCGTGGTTCGGTAGGCCCAAAGACATTCACTAAGCTTTTCGTCCCAATCTCGCTTAATCGAGGAGACGAACTTCTTGAGTAACTTGATGATCGTTTTGTTGAATGCTTCCGCCAAGCCATTAGCGGCGGGATTATAGGCAGTTGAAGCCACATTCTGAATTCGGTATTTGTCACAGAATCGATAAAATACCTAGCTTATGAATTGGGGACCATTATCATGGATGATCCGCGTAGGGACACCAAATCGATGGATGACATGGTGTTTGATGAAATTAACCACGTTAGCAGTTTTGACTTCAACCAGTGGTATGACTTCTGCCCATTTTGAAAAGTAATCGGTTATTGCCAGGATAAATCGGTGATCTCTTGTCGAAGAGGGGCTGATTGGCCCTACGACATCGCTCCCCATGCTTCGAATGGCCATGAAGCAACAGTTGGGTGGAGCAACTCCGGGGGTTGGTGTATGAAGTCCGCATGAATTTGGCATGCTTTGCACCTTCGTGCATATTGGATGGCATCGGCTATCATGGTTGGCCAATAATATCCAAGCCTATGCAATCTGTCTTTAAGTTTTGGACCTGGCTGATGAGCTCCACATATGCCGTCGTGTGCTTCTTTGTGCACTTCCTGTGCCTCTGAATTAGAGAGGCAACGAAGTAGGACACCGTCATATGAACGACGGTAAAGTGTCTTCAGAGTTGGATCGTAGTAAAAACGGAGAGACCTTCGTCTGATAGATGCCGCTTCTTTAGGATTGTCTGGCAGCAGACCATGTAGAGCATAGTCGATGAGAGGAAATCGCCAATCTCTCGGCTCAAGATCCGTCGAGACATTATAGACCTCTCTGGTTCTTAACATATGTTTAAAGCATACAAGGTGTTGAGTTGCCACTGTGAGGTGATACTCGGTGTCGACTGGCAGGGCTTTGTTGCTAATGCAGCAAGAGCATCCGCCTTAGTATTCTGAGATCGAGCTACATGCCCGATGTAGAAACCATCAAACAGATTAGCCAATTCGATGACTGTGTGATAATAAGGCACCAAATCCTCGTGGCGAACCTCATATTCGCCTTTAACCTGATTGATAATCAGTTTTGAATCGCCATAAGCTTCAATGTAGCGTACCCTCATTCCGTGGGCGAGCTGAAGACTGATGAGCAGAGCATTATATTCCGCTACATTGTTGGAGCATGATTCTGTCAGAGAAAATGCTCTAGGAAGGACATGATTCTGTGGAGAGATAAACACAACCCCCACGCCGGCGATGATTTTGCCCTTAGGGCCTATTCGTGATGCTCCATCGAAGAACATCTGCCAAACTTCATCCTCTGAAGTTATATTAGACTCGAAAACTTCATCCGGAATATCTTCGTGAAGTTTTGAGTTCTCCAGAACTGGATGAGCGGTCAAGAACTCTGCAAGGGCTTAGCCTTTAACCGCCTTCTGAGGGATAAAGATCATGTCGTATTGAGACAAAAGGAGTGCCCATTTAGCTAATCTTGAATTCAATGATCCTGGCTTCGTCATGAGAAGACGCAAAGGATTCACTCTGGAGATGACAAGTATGGTTTGGCCAACCAAATAATGTCGTGTCTTCTGAACAGCAAAGACAAGAGCTAAGCACTCTTTGTCAATAGGGTTGTAGCGAGATTCCGCTCCTATCAGAGTCCTGCTCAGATAATAAATGGCATGTTCGTGACCATTGTCGTCTTTTTGAGCAAGCAGGGCGCCAAGAGAATGGTCCATAGCTTTCACATAAAGCAAGAATGGTTTCCCTGATGTGGGAGCCACTAAGACTGGCGGTTGTGTGAGGTATCTCTTTATGTCTTCATAACCTTCCTGACAAGCTTGATCCCATACGAAGGAAGCACCCTTTTTCATGAGTCGGGTGAACGGTTGACAGCGGCCTGAGAGATTTGCGATGAATATTCTAATATAAGCCAGTCTACCTTGCAAGCCTCTAAGTTCTTTGAGATTCTTAGGTGGATGCATGCTCATAACTGTAGGGTATTGCAACCCTAGATCTGGTGTTTCGGAAGACACCTTCTTTGCGTACCAAGACTTCGCCGAGGTCTGGACTATAATCCGAATCTGGGGAGCTGTATAGGGAGTGTCGTGGGACGCTCGTCTACCCCTGTGTAGCTCTCGCCCTCTTCCGGTCATGTTAACGGATGCAGAGGGTAGATCTCGCGATATGCTCCTTTTGCGATGTTTCACCGGGGCCTGCGCCGTCAGTCGATCAAAAACTGACCGTCGACCTGGAGGGGTGCGGGGATTGGTCCTAACCGGCAATGGACTGAGTGGACTGTCACCAACTGAAATCCCACTTGTTGACAACAGGAGGAAGAAGTTTGGAAAGATTCTGACTTCCGTTTGCTTGTCAAGAATTCTCGCAAGTCAGACCCAGTTGGGCCTAAACGATCCAGCGCAGAGGCTCTGTTGAATCGCGCATAGGACGATATCCTGCTCCTTTTGTCACCGCAGAGGGGATTAGCGCTAAATAGTGCTTCAGCTCTAGCTTCGCGGCTAAGAACCTTGGGAATGCCCTTGGGTGCTGAAGCTGCATAAGCAACGCTGTCAACACTTAGGGATAATCCCTTAGCTCCGCTACGAGGCGCGAGCTTAGCGCTTGATGAACTGGGGAGCGGAGCACGCTGTGGTGCTTTATCCGCTATGCTGCGACGAAGGCGGTTAGCCTTAGATAGTGCTTTGGCTCTAAATTCACGGCTAAAAGTTTTGGAAACGCCCTTGGGCGCTGAAGCTGCATAAGCAACACTATCAGCACTTAGGGACAATCCCTTAGCTCCGCTGCGAAGAGCGAGCTTAATACTTGAAGGACTGGGGAACGAAGAACGCTGTGGTGCTTTGGTTCCAGCTTCGCGGCTATGAACCTCATGCTTACCCTGTGGTACAGTAGCTTTGCTCATGAGAACGAGACTGGCGCGAGTCGTTACTGCTCTGGAATTGGGCGAAGGTATGGTCGCCGTTGTGACTTCGCGGCTAACAGCCTTGTTGGAGCAGGCAGGCATCTTGCCTTTTTCTTCGCAAGAGAGACGCGCTTGTGGCGCAGTTACGCCTGAGGCTTTATACAGAGTCTTCTGCTTTGGCCTCCACATCTCTGCTTTGACAAGGGAGACATATGTTCGCAGGGAACCTGACTAGCCACGCGCGAGGCTGAGGGGTGTTTACAGAATTCTGATCCTGGTTTCTGTTCTGAGGCCTTGGCCATGGAGACCTTTCTATGCTTCCGTGCATGAAGCATTAAACCACCCCCAGAGAGGACTTCTTCAAATTTTTCTTGGTCGAAGTGAACGACCAGGTTCTCGAAAGTGATAGGCTTGCACTGCGGGCCTGCTTCCTTGTTGCGCCAGAGGACCGCGGTAGGCTCGCAGAGAGCCTTATCCGTCTCCGCAGAGACTTGCTTTAAAGATTTAACCAGAGGGGCTCTGGCTTCATTGGCTTCCTTGAATTCAGAGATAGACCCGAAGGTCTGTTCGTCGCATTGCGACACTTGATTCTCAACAGTGGAGAAATCAGTCCCCAGCGGAGTCGCCACCTTATTTTACATTGATTTGCAAAGGGTTTCCTTACAAAAAAGGGGTCGAGGAGCTAAATTACAAGTAACACAAAAGATTACAAGTAGATCTCCTCGGAGATTCTGGAGAAGTGTGCCGATAGGAGTCTGGTCAGCGCGCGATCACTTTGTCCCTTTGACGATGCGAGCGATGAGATTCCCTTCTCGCCTGGTTCGGGGAATCGGAGAACGGAAGGTTGGTAGAACCCTCTTGTTTCTTCTCAAACCGCCTTCGCTTAGGAATTCCTTCTCGCCTGGCTCCGGAGATTCCTTGAGAAGGTATTAGGGTATCAGCAGCACCCTGATTAGAGAAGCAGTTCTCTAAAGTCTCTGAATTCTTGGAAGCAAGAGAATAGATATCTGTTTGTGCGCGCGGTGCGTCCTCTCGAGAAGTCTGCCGTCTCTTCCCGTGAAGTCGTCCTTTCTTCCTTGTGCCCCTGGTGGGCTATTTATAAGGAGAGCAAGGGTATAATTGTCCCTTGAAAATATAGAAACAGATTGAATCAAATCTATTTAAATCTGGAAAGTAGCCTTGCTGCGAGGCTAGAAATAGCAGGTAGATCGGTCTCCTGATTTGTTTTGATCCTTTCCATATAATTGGAAGATCTCCCTTGATCCTCTTACTCGTTTTAGGAGAGTCAAGAGATTATGGCAATCAACTGCCAAATTTGATCTCAGATTTGATCTTGATTAGATTTGATCTTGATCTGAATAGATTTGATCTCATCTGGAGATTTAATTAGTCAAAGGTTGACCATGACAGACCCGCAGCGGAGCTGCCGCGTCGAGCTCGCAGCGGAGCTGGAAGGAGCATCTGGCGAAGTCAGAAGAAAGCTCTTCAGCGGAGCTAGATAACGTCTGTGGCGAAGCTACCAAACATCCTTCTGCGCGGTTGCGTGTGGCTTCGAGCGAAGCTAACTCTCTGCGGAGTTAACTGAGTACTTCAGGTGAAGCTGTAAGTTAGCTTCCTGACGGAGCTGTGAATAGCTTCAAGGCGAAGTTAGGTGATCTTAGCCTCTCAGGCGAGGCTATCCCTTTGGGCTCATGTGATGCTAAGTGCTAGCATCTTAGACCTGCTGAGGTCTGTTTAGAGACAATCCGGGCTCACTGTCTGCTTCACTAGATCAGTAGAGTCCAAGTTGCTTCTTTGTCCCTCGGGGATGGGTACAGAACTGGTCGTCAGCTTATCTATCACTTGTCTTTTGTAAATGTCAACAAGTACAGGACTGGTTGTCAGCTTGTTTATCGCTTATCTTTTGTAAATGTCAACAAGTTTAGACATTGTTCAGGCCAGTCAGCTTGTCTTTCACTTGTCTTTTGTAAATGTCACCAAGTTTAGACATTGTTCAGGCCAGTCAGAATCTTGTCTTTTTTAAAGTGTCAACAAGGCTATTAGCCGCGAGGCTAGAACGGCGACTATGCCTTCGCCTAATCCAGGAGCAGTAACTCCTCGCGCCAACCTCGTTCTCACGAGCGAAGCTACTGATGGTTTAGCAAGCACAACGCCAGTACCTCAGGGTACGAGCGGAGTTCCCAGCCGCCAGGCTGGAACTAAAGCGCCTAGCAGTGCTAATCACCTTCGCAGCAAGATAGCGAACAAAACACCACAGCGTGATTCGCTCCCCGACTCCTCAAGCATTAAATTCGCTCTTCGCAGCGGAGCTAAGGGATTGTCCCTGGGTGCTGATAGCGGTGCTTATGCAACTTCAGCGCTTAAGGGTGCTCCCAAAGTTCTTAGCCGCGAAGTTAGAACTAAAGCGCTATTTTGTGCCAATCCCCTCTACGATGATGAGAGGAAGGAGGCATCATCCTGTGTTTTGCTTCCAAAGCTTGCAAGCAAGCAGGTGGTGTCGAAATTACCTGAACGCATCAATGCGCGACCTGCCCGAGCCTCTGCGCTGAGTCGCTTAAACTCGGCTGGGTCCGACTTGCGAGAATTCTTAGCAAGCAAACGGAAGTCAGAATCACTCCAGACTTCTCCCTCCTGTTGTCAACAAGTGGGATGTCAGTTGGTGACGGTCCACTCAGTCCATTGCCGGTTAGAACCAATCCCCGCCACTCTTCCAAAACAACAGTCAGTTTTTCATCGACTATCGGTACAGGCTCTTGTAAAGCATCACAAAAGAGGCGTATCGCGAAATCTACCAGATCTGCCCTCTGCATTCGTCAACATGATCGGAAGGGGACGGGAACCACATAAAGGCAGACGAGCGCCACGTACTGCTAACTCTCCTCCCTTCAGTTCCCCAGATCAAGACTATAGCCCAGGCTTACGCCAAGTCTTGGTGCACGAAAAAGGTGTCTTCCGAAACACCAGATCTAGGGTTGTAATACCCTACAGTTATGAGCAACCATCCTCCTCAACTGCAGTAACCTCACCAGAGCCGGATTATTCTAATGGTCTGATGAGGAGGACGAAGACAGTGGGTATGCCTTTTCGGCAACAGTCAGCTCGGTACGAACAGATAAGAGTGTCGGTGCATATGGCTGATAACGGTAATGATGTCCTCCGTCGACGGTTGGAAGCTCAGGAGCAAACCTCCAAGGCTCAGTAAGAAACCTTGGACAATATTCAACAGATGCTCGCCCAACTCCTCACTAACCGGAGTAACAATGATACGGGAGTAACCATAATGAGGAGGAACATCATAATGATGAACAACCCAAGACTGAGAAGTCGAAGGAAAGTTCTTCTATGGATGCTGAAGTTCTTAAAGGCATCCAAGCTCAGATCGCATCCCTAGCTCAGAGGGATGAACTAAAGAAAGTAGGGGCAGTCCGTCCTTACCCTTTGGAATAGGATTCAGTACCATACCCACCAAAGTTCAAGCCACCAACGTTACATACGTATGATGGTAATCGCCAAACCAGCACATCTACTACTTCCGTTCTCAGACCGGTAATGTTATAGATAACGATGCTATTATGGCTATACTGTTCATTGGCACATTGAAGGGAGTAGCATTCGACTGGTTCCGAAGCCTTCCTCCGGGCTCTATCAATTCCTGGATCGACCTGGAAACTCGATTTCTTTCTCGTTTCTACGAGGATGATACTGAGGTAACCATGGACAAACTCTTCTCTACCGTACAGAAGAAGGGCGAATCTGTCCGCGACTATATTGAACGGTTCAGAAACTTGTCTCTGATGTGCCCAACAGGGATGTCGTTGCCCATGCTCTTGCAGACATGCAGACATAACTTCCTGGACCAAGTGAAGATTCGTATGGGAGCTGTCAAAGCCCATACCTGGAAGGAACTAGTCGAACAAGCTGAGATAGCCGAAAAGTCGTCTAAGAAGTTCTAACCATCTACCCCTAAAGGCAAATGGGGGATGAGTAATAAGGGGCGCAGCGACATAACGCAGTCTTCCCAAGCCAAGGGAAAGACTATGTCCGTTGAATTATCAGGGGACCTTCATTCGAAGGCCAAGAAGAGCGGCTTCAATAATCAGGAGTCTAAGTTTTCTCCGAAACAATACTCCTTCAAAGACGAACATGTGGTCACAATATTCCATTTACTCCACAAAGGGAATAAATTGAAGCTGTCGGATGCTCGGCGTCCTAATGAAGTGGGACGCACGAACGATCCCAACTATTGCCTCTTTCATAGGATGGTTCATCATCTTACTGATAAGTGCTTTGTCCTCAAGGACAAAATTCAAGCTTTAGTCGACGCCGGAGTTCTGACTCTGAAATCAAAACAAAAGAAAGTCACTGCAAACATGGTGACCCTCAAGTTCGGCAAAACCCCAAAAGTCACAATACCTGATGGGATCTTCCCAATCCCGGAAGCACGGTTAGAAGTAAAGCATTCTTCAGCCAAAGCTCAAGAGAGTAAGGGTCTTGTTCCCTTGACATTGGGAACAGGGGAAATCATGTGGGTACACCCAGACCTTGTCCAAGACGATCAATGGGCTTCGAAGAAATCCAACTCAAAGGGCAAATCTTGCAATGTTATCTCTATCTTGCCGGATGATGGCAATCTTACATCAGCTTCTCTTAGCAATTCCGAAGGAGAAAAACACGCTTGCACAGCACAGGTTAATATACCTCAGCCGACGGGCACTCGATCCGGAAAATCATACTTAAAACAGTATGAGAGGGTTACTGACGAGACACAACAGCAGGCGACGGCGGTACAAATGCCGACACCAGCTCCAGTTCCAACAACCGAAAAAGAGAAGCAGAAAGAAATCCGGTTTGACCATGTCCTAAGAAAACCTTCAGGCCCAGGGCTTAACATGCCCTTTCGTTTTGACATATTGGCCCAGCTGGCTAATATCCCAGCTCGTATCACCATACACGAGCTCCTTCGTCTCTCGAAAGAGACAAGAGAAGCACTCAGAGATGCACTTGCTAACTCAAAATCATTTTTGACACATATGCCAGAAACCCCTAAAGGTGACACTCAGCCCTCTTGCTCTGAATGTCATCATACACAATCAAAAGTACATGCTATTACTTTCACAGCGGAGGATATGCTTCTCAAGGATAACAAGCACGATCGACCTTTGTACTACACCGGATACGACGGCTCGACATGCATTGAAAGGGTACAGGTTGACCCGGGCTCTGCACTCAGCATCATCCCCAAAAGGCTCCTCTACTTCCTTGGCATACCACTGTATCGGTTGTCTGCAACCACCACAACAATATACGGTTTTAATGCAGGGAGTAGTCATCCACTTGGAAAGATTCGACTCCGTTGTCAAATCGGGAGCCTGAAATCAGAAGTGACATGCTACGTTATTGATGCTGACACATCATACAACTTGTTACTAGGACGACCCTGGATCCACGCTAACTGGATTGTTCCCTCTACTCTGCACCAGTGCTTCAAATATGTTGAAGATGATGCAACAGTACGAACTGTTTTCGCTGAGAAACAACCATTCAAAGGGGTGGAAAACTACTTTACTGACGCTCTCCTATATCAAGAGGTTGGTGAAACGTCAAAAGAATCATTGCCTGATAACGATGATAGTGGCAATGAGGCAGATTCAGAGTCTGAAGCAGACATGCCAGCCATTTTGGTCGGTGAACCAATTATAGCATGTTTTAATAATCCCCAATGTAACACTCCTTTTGAAGATGAGGGCGAATGGGTAATTAATGACAATATTTCCTTTGATTATCCTGTGAGTGTCAAATTGTTTGAATCCGTTACAGGTAGCTCTCTGCACATGCCCTTACATAAACCAAGTGCATCAAGTACATTCGTGGAATTTATAGAAGGATCCATTTTAGTGGTTCCTCCATCCAAAGAAGGTCAATTACCAATAATATTCGGTAAAGCCCAATTGCAAAGGTCTGCATCCGCGAATTCAAGTTCAGACTCAAGACACCCCACAATTTTCCATTATGCACGATCAGCGCAGCATATGATGAGGAAAATGGGATACAACCTGCAGCATGGGAAGGGCCTGAATTTCAGAAAAGGAAGACGTGATTTTCTGCGCAATTTTGTGCCAAGAGGGAAACCGGTAAATTACTATGATAACACACGCAGGGGGTTGGGATACGTTACACCTACACCACCAGCAACGGTTCAATCCAAAGATGATAAACGATCCCATCACGCTCTGCCTCTTCCTCCGAATGGGACTCAGATGTCAGTGTAGGAACGATATTCGAGAATCTCACCGTTAATATGACTTCAAGCAGCCAATTGGAGCCAGCGGAAGCTACTGATGAGGAACCATGGGCTCAACAATTGGATCTCTTGTGGTAAAAGCGATTCGAACAACGCGAACCACCTACTGAAGACAAGGTAATCCAGGTTAACTTGGGTAGTCAAGATCACCCTAAGCCCATCTTTATAAGTGAAGGCTTATCACTCACAGAAACAGAAGAATTGATGGTACTTGTAAGGGAGTATATAGATGTCTTTGCATGAAACTACGAAGACATGCCCGGACTTGATCCGCAAGTAGCCATGCACCATCTGAACATCAAGCCTGACGGCCAAGCCAGTCAAGCAACAACAACGCCGATTCCGTCCAAACATTATGGAAGCTATTGAAGCTGAACTCCATAAACTCATTGCATGTGGCTTCATACGGGAGGAACAGCATCCAGATTGGGTTGCTAACATCGTCCCCGTTCTCAAGAAGAATGGAAAAATTCAGATCTGTATTGACTACCGCGATCTTAATACAGCCTGTCCTAAAGACGAATTTCCATTGCTCATCACCGATGTCATGATTGACAATACCTGCGGATTCGAAAGAATGTCTTTCATGGACGGTTTTTCAGGGTACAATCAAATTAAGATGTATCCGGAGGATGAAAAGCATACTTCGTTCCGGATACCGTTGGGGGTATACTGTTATACCGTGATGCCCTTCGGGTTAAAGAACGCGGAAGCGACTTATCAGCGGGCAATGAGTATGATTTTCCGTGATCATCTCCGAAAAACGGTAGAATGTTATCTCGACGACATTACTGTCAAAAGCTGTGATAAAAATGACCATCTTCGTGACTTGAGAACGATGTTCGACATAATGCGGGCTCATCAACTGAAGATGAATCCGACAAAATTCTTTTAGGGGATTTCGAGTGGCAAGTTCCTTGGATTTATTATTACATCAAAAGGAATTCATCTTGACCCAGACAAAGTCAAAGCCATTCAGAGCATGCATCCACCTAAGAATCTCAAAGAACTTAGTGAAAACACCTAGAGGGGGGGTGAATAGGTGTAAGTGCTAATCTAGTGAACTAAATGCGCTAAATGCGGAAGCTTAAAAACTAATTGCAACACACTTAATACAACTAACAAGTGTAGCCGAATTCCCCGTGAAGGGCTCTGGACTAACTCCTCTTGATTCCCCTAGATATGGGTTGAGGTGCATATGAAGCTCTTGTGGTTAAGTACAAGTGAGGCACACACAAACAAGCCAAGCATATAATGGATATACAACAATATGAAAGATGCAAGGCAACACAAGCAATATGAATGATATGAATGAAGAATGGTGCTTTGCACAAATATAAGAGAGAGAGTTAGAGAGACAATGGATCAAACGCAAACACAAAGATATGTTTCGAGGTTCGAGCCCCTAGCTCTACGTTCCCGCCTTCACCGAGAAGGATTTCTAATTCACTATACTCCCACCGAGGGAACCTCCACTGAGGAGGATTTGTTACAACACTAGGAGTACCGAACTCCTCTCTCAAACACCGCCTCACAACCGAGGGTAGGCCCGTAGCCATACAACAACCAAATCACCTCTACCGAAGAGGGATACAAACCAAACTCCACCTCTCACTAGAGGGAGCAAACCACAAGCCTCAACCTCTACCAAAGAGGGAGCAACCCAACAAGAATAAGGGTTTACAACTTGGTGGTATCTTTCAACCACAAACAATCTCTCTTTTCCCACAAACAAAAGATCCTAATAGAATAGGATAGGTGATAGCTCAAGTGGAAATCAAGGTGTTTTGGAAATCAAATAACAAAGAAAATCCTTGGAAAACACTTGCAATATGATAGAAATGAAGATCTAAAGCAATATCCCAAAAACCTATTTTTCTTTGAATTTTCCAAACCCTTGAAAAACAATAAAGATGGAATCTTTAAGCTCTTAAACACTTTTAAAAACTTGTTTAAAACACTAGGGAAACAGCAATTTTTCTCTTGTAAAAACTTAGCCAAAATCCCAAAGAATTGGGGTTTATATAGGCCAAACAGAAAACTAGCCGTTAGGCTGATCTGGCAGCTTGACAGGCTTGCGGTCGACCGGCCCGGTCGACCGCCAACGGTCATAAATGTGACCGTTGGGCAATCCGGTCGGCCGCCCGGCCGACCGCCCAGATGCAGAGAGCAGAGCTCTCTGGTTCGGTCGACCGCTCGGTCGGCCGGCCCAGTGTCTGCCAGACGTGCACAAGGCTGTGCACGTCGGTCGACCGCAACGGTCGACCGGCCTTTGGTGCGGTCGACCGACCTGGCCTGTCAGCCACATTCTGGGTCAGAAAAATAGGTTTAAAAATATTTCAGAAATTCTTTTATCTCTTCTAAAATTTCATAAAACTTGTTTTAACATTTTATATTAAAACACAAACTTGTGATAAAAATTTCAAGACTAATATCAAACATATTGAATCATTTTTGTGTCTTGCAAATTTTATCAAAAACTAAAACTTGTATTTTATCAAACTTAGATTTTTCAATACATGAATAGGAAAGTCAAAATAAGTTTGTATAGGAAGTTTAAGCATGCATGTATAACTAGAATACATCTACTATACATATAAACCATTTAAACTTGTTTTGATCAATCTATTCATGAAAACAAATATCGGTTAAACTAAAAACCAAAAAACCATAAAACGTGTGTGTATTGTGCACTTGAGCATATCAACTATTCTTATCTTTACACATGGATCTAAACACACTAACAAAACTAGGATACCTAAGTCTTCTTGACGATCTTCAATCTTCAAGTCGACTCGATCCCAAACGTGATCCTCCGAGTGCAAAGGTATGATCTTGATGCTCGGGCACGGGAATCACCAAGTGAAGGCTTTCCAAACTCCTCTTTTTGAAGCAATCACCAACTAATATCTTGTTACATGATCTGAAACTAAAATCACAAGATTATTAGTAAACATAACTACATGAGTTAATCATCATCAAAACTAGAGAGGAAGGCCTCCGGGCCAACAATCTCCCCCTTTTTAATGATGACAAAACTCATGGAGTTATATATGCATGGATTAAAGTTAAGCTTCAAAGAAGCTCCCCCTTAACTCATGCATAAACAAATAAACATAATAAATATGCAATGAAGGCTCTTAAACATGAATGCATAGATATGCATAAACAATAAAAAGGCTCTAGATACCAATGAAATGTTCAAAAACAAAACATGCTCTAGATACCAATTAAAATTAAACTATATTAAACTTAATATATGCAAAACATAAATATGCATATATCAAACTCAAAATCTTTCTCCCCCTTTTTGTCAATCATCAACAAAGGGGTAAAAATCAAATCAAAACAAAATCTTCTCCCCTTTTTAATACAAAGAAACAATCATCAATAAAAGGGGTAAAAGCAAAACTAAATCAATAAATTTTTATCCCCCCTTTTGTTCGAAACAATGAATCAACAAAGGGTTAATAAAAATAATGTTCTCCCCCTTTTTGTCTAAAACAAAAACAAAAACCAAATAGGGGTGACAATCAATTAAGATATCAATTGAAAATATGTCAAAGAAGCATCTTGATACCAATTGAAAGTAAACATAGATCAATCAACAAATGGTATATGCGATATACATTCATGAAGAGGAAGATGTGAAGCTTCCCTACATAGATACATTACATGAAGGAGGGATGAAAAGCCCTAATTCACATAACGTACACTATGTAATGCATAAGAGGAGATGTGAAGCTCCCCCTACACACGTGTATCACATAAAGAAGAGATGTCAAGCTCCTCATTACAAGATACACTCATCATGAATCTATATGTAGAAGAGATGTTAAGCTCTCCTTGCATATAGGCAATACAAATCAAAACTTTTGTATTTAATTTTTTTTAAAACAAAATTTTGAGATACCAATTTTAAAACATTCAAATAAACATCTTGATATCAAAAGAGAGTATTTTTCTTTTTAAGTATATGATATCAATTTAAAATTTTTATTTTCTATCATAAAGCAAGGGTGTGGAAATACAAATACCAATTGAAATATGAAAATCGAATTTTCTCCCCCTTTATGAAATACCAATAAAACACATGCGTAAGCTTGTAATAAGATACCAATTGAAAATTGAATCAATTGAAACAAAGTTGAAGCTCAAGCTTAGCATAAACAAAATATATATGTATGAAAAATTTAATACCAATCGAAATTGATACTATTGAAATTGAAAGCATACATACATACAAACATATATGAGTATACAAGAAAATCAAAATTGATACCAATTGAAAGAACCAATGATACCAATTGAAACAACAATAATATCAAAGTATAACTCATATAACCTATCCTCCCAATCATGTTCAAGTTTAAAATGATTTTTAATATAAGGCATACATGAGCATGATCGCCCATCCATCCGCCCGTGGATGGTAGGGGTTTTCAAAAATAGGTTTGAAAATTGAAGTATGTTTGAAAAACTCTACCAAAATGAAGAATATGAACTAGTTATATGAAAAATTTGTAAACTAGTACGAAATCCTTCAAGCAAGGAATAAAAACAAAATTATTTTTCATGAAACATGAAATCCACATGATAATCAACACTCTAAGCCAATTAAGCATAAATATAACTCATGAAAACAAACACATGAGTAAACAATAAATGTGAGTGTACAAATACAATGTGAAGATCATAATCATGAAAGATGGACAATAAGCTCAATATTCCTTAAAACATGAAAACATGAAAATCCTCAAAACTATTTAATCTTCAAAGTATATGTATGTCCTATACAAACTAAAGTATACATACATATCCAAACACAACGAGTCCACAAAGATATATGCATGAAGGCACGTGGCTCAAAGGATGTATATGTATAACAATAATTTGGATAAAATGGACATATACATGAAGTTAAACATAAACACATGGAAACATGAAACAAATCCAAAAATGGGAATACAAGTTTAAAATGTATGGATCATCAAAACTAAACTATACTAGCACATCTAATGGGAACAAATAACCAATCAAGCACAAACATATATAGATTTATTTGTGGCCCACTATATGCACAAATATATACTTAGTCTTAATGAAAACTAACATTTAAACTAGTAATCAAGGCATGAAGCATTAAACAAAACAAAATTCATCATGATAAACAAAAACATGATTATTATGCAAATTCACATGTTATTAAACCTATGATAAACATGATAGCTAAACAAACGGTGAGAACACAAAATAATAGTCCATATTAAACATGGGTGTCTCAAATACTATACATGTATGTCAAGGATCTAATAAGCATGACATCATCATAATAATCTATAAACAATGAAACATGGTATAAACAATGAATATGAAAAGCATGAAAACAATAATTAGGAGTTAGGAATCGTTACCAAAACCTAGAAGGCAACTCTCCTTATCTCCAAAACATGGTGGTCTTCCCACCAAACCTTCCCTTGAAAGTGATGCATCCAAATAATCTCCTTTAAGTACGGAACACATCCACTCCAAGGTACCGCTACTCTCACGTCATGCGAGAGCCCACACCTACATCATAAACAAGAGGGGTGGTCTTTGGTACCCACAACTTTTTGGGTCCATGGGGGTTAGTACTATTCCTAACCCAAACAAATTTATTTGCTAAATTTGAAACATGTATTCTATCATAACAAAATTTAGCAAGGTGGCCCTTACGTCTACAATGTGTACAAGTGTACACATGAGCATACATGTGATGAGTGTGTCCGTGAGGAGCATGTGTATGCCGTGGAGGGTGTGCATGAAAAGATGGAACTTGTTTCTTTCGAAACAAAGATTCCAAACGTGTATGGCCCACAACACATTGGCTCAAAGTGGAGCCCAAACAATCAACACTCTTCTTAAGCAAAGATATATCATTGTTAATTAAAGAAGAAGTGTGGCATGCAATAGGTGAAGTGTGTGATACTACCATAGCATGGCAAACATGTGCATCTAAATTATTTTCAAAGATTTATTTTTCTTTAAACAAATTTCTAATTCTTTTGAGATAAAATCAATTTCATTTTTCAAAATATTGTTATCTCTTAAAATAGAATCTACTTTAGAAGATAAAACCTCATTATTTTTCAAAACAACATGGCAATCATTTTTAGATTTTAAAATTTATTTTCTTTTAGTGCAAGGTCTAATTGAGATCTCAATGAATCCCTTTCATTATAGACCTCAACCTTCTCTTGCAAAACCTTGTCAAGTCTAGAATGTAAACTTTTATTTTCTTTTTCAATTCCTAGACTTTTCTTTTTCAAAATTTTATATTTTTCTAATAATTTTTCACAAACAATGGAAAGTTCTTCATTCAAAGCATGGGCATCAACATAATCATTTGAAGAACTACCAACATCATCATCATTTAAGTGGGTTTCCGAGTGTACCTCAAGGGAGTCATTCCCTTGGACCGTATAGCATTGTTGTGGCTTGGATTCATCTCCACTAGATTCCTCCTCTTGTATTGGCAATTGAAGCTTGGAGGTGGTGGTTGTAGTTGTCAACATATTCCACACTGTAAATGCGGAATCAAAGTTAGAAGTAAGCATAAGAAATTCCTTTGAAAGCGTGCTTCTAATGGCCTCAAGGGCTAGTGCATTGGCCCCTATATGCTTGCTATCACTAAGGAAGGATTCCTTGGTAATGGTAAGGTAAACCTTATAACCTAGGGTTTGTAGGTAAATGGACATCCTAGTCTTCCAAACAACAATGTTGGAAGGGTCAAACATAGGTGGGGTCATGAAGTCCATGGATGTAAACTATATGTGTGCAAACAATCAAATGCAAATGTAGATTAGCTAAACAAGGATCTCACTCCTAGGATGTTAAGCCTAAAGTATCAGGAGCGTAGGCTCTGATACCAATTGAAAACACCTAGAGGGGGGTGAATAGGTGTAAGTGCTAATCTAGTGAACTAAATGCGCTAAATGCGGAAGCTTAAAAACTAATTGCAACACACTTAATACAACCAATAAGTGTAGCCGAATTCCCCGTGAAGGGCTCTGGACTAACTCCTCTTGATTCCCTAGATATGGGTTGAGGTGCTATATGAAGCTCTTGTGATTAAGTACAAGTGAGGCACACACAAACAAACAAGCATATAATGGATATACAACAATATGAAAGATGCAAGGCAACACAAGCAATATGAATGATATGAATGAAGAATGGTGCTTTGCACAAATATAAGAGAGAGAGTTAGAGAGACAATGTATCAAACGCAAACACAAAGATATGTTTCGAGGTTCGAGCCCCTAGCTCTACGTCCCCGCCTTCACCGAGAAGGATTTCTAATCCACTATACTCCCACCGAGGGAACCTCCACCGAGGAGGATTTGTTACAACACTAGGAGTACCGAACTCCTCTCTCAAACACCGCCTCACAACCGAGGGGTAGGCCCGTAGCCAAACAACAACCAAATCACCTCTACCGAAGAGGGATACAAACCAAACTCCACCTCTCACTAGAGGGAGCAAACCACAAGCCTCAACCTCTACCAAAGAGGGAGCAACCTAACAAGAATAAGGGTTTACAACTTGGTGTTATCTTTCAACCACAAACAATTTCTCTTTTCCCACAAACAAAAGATCCTAATAGAATAGGATAGGTGATAGCTCAAGTGGAAATCAAGGTGTTTTGGAAATCAAATAATAAAGAAAAATCCTTAGGAAAACACTTGCAATATGATAGAAATGAAGATCTAAAGCAATATCCCAAAAACCTATTTTTCTTTGAATTTTCCAAACCCTTGAAAAACAATAAAGATGGAATCTTTAAGCTCTTAAACACTTTTAAAAACTTGTTTAAAACACTAGGGAAACATCAATTTTTCTCTTGTAAAAACCTTAGCCAAAATCCCAAAGAATTGGGGTTTATATAGGCCAAACAGAAAACTAGCCGTTAGGCTGATCTGGCAGCCTGACAGGCTTGCGGTCGACCGGCCCGGTCGACCGCCAACGGTCATAAATGTGACCGTTGGGCAATCCGGTCGGCCGCCCGGCCGACCGCCCAGATACAGAGAGCAGAGCTCTCTGGTCCGGTCGACCACCCGGTCGGCCGGCCCAGTGTCTGCCAGACGTGCACAAGGCTGTGCACGTCGGTCGACCGCAACGGTCGACCGGCCTTTGGTGCGGTCGACCCGTGCGGTCGACCGACCTGGCTTGTCAGCCACATTCTGGGTCAGAAAAACAGGTTTAAAAATATTTCAGAAATTCTTTTATCTCTTCTAAAATTTCATAAAACTTGTTTTAACATTTTATATTGAAACACAAACTTGTGATAAAAATTTCAAGACTAATATCAAACATATTGAATCATTTTTGTGTCTTGCAAATTTTATCAAAAACTAAAACTTGTATTTTATCAAACTTAGATTTTTCAATACATGAATAGGAAAGTCAAAATAAGTTTGTATAGGAAGTTTAAGCATGCATGTATAACTAGAATACATCTACTATATAAATAAACCATTTAAACTTGTTTTGATCAATCTATTCATGAAAACAAATATCGGTTAAACTAAAAATCGAAAAACCATAAAACGTGTGTGTATTGTGCACTTGAGCATATCAACTATTCTTATCTTTACACATGGATCTAAACACACTAACAAAACTAGGATACCTAAGTCTTCTTGACGATCTTCAATCTTCAAGTCGACTCGATCCCAAACGTGATCCTCCGAGTGCAAAGGTATAATCTTGATGCTCGGGTACGGGAATCACTAAGTGAAGGCTTCCAAACTCCTCTTTTTGAAGCAATCACCAACTAATATCTTGTTACATGATCTGAAATAAAATCACAAGATTATTAGTAAACATAACTACATGAGTTAATCATCATCAAAACTAGAGAGGAAGGCCTCCGGGCCAACACTTAGAGGCCTGTAAGGTAGACTGGCTTATATCAGAAGATTCATCGCAAATCTCTCAGGCCGTTGTCAACCGTTCACCCGACTCATGAAAAAGGGCGTTTCTTTTGTATGGGATCAAGCCTGTCAAGAAGCTTACGAAGATATCAAAAGATATCTCACAAAACCTCCAGTCTTAGTCGCTCCCACGTCAGGAAAACCATTCCTACTTTATGTGAAAGCTATGGACTATTCTCTTGGTGCTCTGCTTGCTCAAAAAGACGATAATGGTCACGAACAAGCTATTTATTATCTGAGCAGGACTCTTATAGGGGGGAATCTCGCTATAAGAAGGAATGCTTAGCTCTTATCTTTGCTATTCAGAAGACATGACATTATTTGGTCGGCCAAACCATACATGTCATTTCCAGAGTGAATCCTTTGCGGCTCCTCATGACGAAACCAGGATCACTGGATTCTAGATTAGCTAAATGAGCCCTCCTTTTGTCTCAGTACGACATGCTCTTTATCCTTCAGAAGGCGGTTAAAGGCCAGACACTTGCAGAGTTCTTGGCTGCTCATCCGGTTTCGAAAAGCTCAAAAC
Source organism: Agave tequilana (assembly GCA_038442645.1). Classification (NCBI taxonomy): domain Eukaryota; kingdom Viridiplantae; phylum Streptophyta; class Magnoliopsida; order Asparagales; family Asparagaceae; genus Agave; species Agave tequilana. The sequence goes on from JAVJIF010001825.1 coordinate 152,830, forward strand.
TTCATGAAGACATTCCAGATGAAGTCTTCGAATCTAATATAACTTCAGAGGATGAAGTTTGACAGATGTTCTTTGATGGAGCATCACGAATAGGGCCTAAAGGCAAGATCATTGCCGTGTGGGGGTTGTGTTTATCTCACCACAAAATCATGTCCTTCCTGAGGCATTTTCTCTGACGGAATCATGCTCCAACAATGTGGCAGAGTACAACGCTCTACTCATTGGCCTTCAGCTCACTCATGAAATGGGGGTACGCTACCTTGAAGCTTATGGCGATTCAAAACTGATTGTCAATCAGGCTAAGGCGAGTATGAGGTCCGTCACGAAGATTTGGTACCTTATCATCACGCAGTCATCGAAATGGCTAATCTATTTGATGGCTTTTACATCAGTCACGTGTCTCGATCTCAGAATACTAGGGCCGATGCTCTGGCTGCATTAGCAACAACGCTAGCCTTACCAGACGACACCAAGTATCACCTTACAGTGGCGACTCGACACCTTGTTTGCTCTAAACATATGTTGAGAACCAAAGAAGTATATACATCTCGACGGATCTTGAACCGAGAGATTGGCGATTTCCCCTCATCGACTATACTTTGCATGATTTACTGCCGAATGACCCTAAAGAAGTAACATCTATCAGACGAAGGTCTCTCCGTTTTTACTATGATCCAACGCTGAAGACACTCTACCGTCGTTCATACGACGGTATCCTCCTCCGTTGCCTTTCTAATTTAGAGGCACAGGAAGTGCTCAAAGGAGCGCACGACGGCATATGCGGAGCTCATCAGCCAGGTCTAAAACTCAAGGACCGATTATACAGGCTTGGGTATTATTGGCCAACCATGATAGCCGATGCCATCCAATATGCACAAAGGTGTAAGGCCTGTCAAATCCATGCGGACTTCATACATCAGCCTCCGGAGTTGCTCCATCCAACTGTTGCTTCGTGGCCATTTGAAGCGTGGGGAATCGATGTCGTAGGGCCAATCAGCCCCTCCTCAACGAAAGATCACCGATTTATCTTAGCAATAACCGATTACTTTTCAAAGTGGGCAGAAGTTATACCACTGGTGGAAGTTAAAACTTCTAACGTGATTAATTTCATCAAACACTATGTCATCCATCGATTTGGTGTCCTAGGCGGATCATCCATGATAACGGTCCCCAATTTGCAAGCCAGGTATTCTATCGGTTCTGTGATAGATACCGGATTCAGAATGTAGCATCAACTGCTTATAACTCTGCCGCTAATGGCTTGTCGGAGGCATTCAACAAGATAATCATTAAGCTACTCAAAAAATTCATTTCATCAAATAAGCGAGACTGGAATGAGAAGCTTAGTGAATGTCTTGGGCCTACCGAACCACAGTTCGGACCCCGACAGGTAATACACCTTTTTCCCTGGTATACGGGTGCGAAGCAGTCATACCGTTAGAAATTCAGATGTCGTCATTACGAGTCGCTTTGATGACTAAGATGACAACGGAGGACAACGATCGGTTGCGACTCCAAGAGCTCGAAGCCCTAGATGAGAAGCGGTTACAAGCTCAGCAACACATTGAGTTGTATCAAGCCCGTATCTCAAAAGCCTTCAATAAGAAGGTTAAGCAAAGAGTCTTCCAGAAAGGAGATTTGGTTTTAGCCGTCAGACGACCGATGATCATGACGAACAAAATCAAAGGCAAATTTCAGCCCAAATGGGAAGGACCGTTTGTGATAGAAACAGTCTATTCAAACGGGGCATATCGCCATATGACTTCAGATGGTGACTTACTCATGATGCCGATCAACGGCAGGTTTTTAAAGAAGTATTATCCTTGATAGGATTCTTCTCATGATCAAGTTAACATGGCACTCGTGATCAAGCCCTTCAGATCAAAGATATGGAGAAGGAGCGCTCCTCTCTTTCCTTAAACGAGATCATACAAACATAAACCAGTGTCGAGCTGATCGAACACTGGTTGTCTCAAAGAAGAATCAAGGTTATGAATACAGTAACAAAATAATCCAACGCCCCTAGTGGTTACGGTTAAGGATAGAGGAAATGTTGGCCTTTAAGCCCAACATAAGTCCTTGACAACTCATCATGCTGAGGGGAATAGCATGGCTAGCCCGGCTCAAACGGTAGTTGGTTAAGGCATATCAAATCCATTGACAGCTGAGGATTTGCTAAAAATCTTAAGGGACTTGTTCCCATTTGATTCCACGGTTAAGGATAGAGGAAAATGTTGGCCTTTAAGCCCAACATAAGTCCTTGACAACTCATCATGCTGAGGGAAATAGCATGGCTAGCCCGGCTCAAACGGTAGTTGGTAAAGGCGTATCAAATCCGTTGACGGCTGAGGATTTGCTAAAAATCCTAAGGGACATGTTCCCATTTGATTCCCTCTCCAAAATCACTTACCAATTCCCATCCATGGAATGGTAAGACCACATAGGAAGGTATTCATATACCTTGCGAAATGACGAGTCTAACCTATCATGTTAACATTAAACCTCTGATAGCAAGACTCTAATCTACTCCCCAACGGATTAAACTAACATCCCCAGTGAATAAACCCCGCTTGTCATTCTCTTCAACAGAACGACAAGTCCACTCAAATTACTGTTATGTTCAAGCACCTCTAACGGTAAATGAATCCTTATCAAGTTAACATCACACCTCTGGCAAGTTGCTTTACAAATCCCCACGAAGTTCTCTGACATATGATCTTCCATGGGACTCATTTCTAACTTCCCAGCGAGTTTCTGATAGACTCCCCTCAAAGTCTATCAGTCCTCAGTAGACTTTTCTGGTTGTCACGTTAACAATATACCTCTGACAATTTCTTCCAAATAACATCCGAAGGAGATATCAAAATCCCCATGGAGTTCATAATCAAATCCTATTTCCCCCGATGGGACTATTTCTTTGTCATCATGTCCAGTTCGTCACCTCTGAATGACAAAATTTCGAGCTTGGTGGCTTCTCAATCTGTTATGTCCATGTTACCTCTGAACCGACAGATAACCAAGTCTCGTCTTTCAGTCCAGTAGGGACTATTTCTTTGTCATCATGTCTAGTTCGTCACCTCTGAATGATAAAATTTCGAGCTTGGTGGCTCTCAATCGGTTATGTCCAGCTTGTCACCTCTGAACCGATAAATATCCAGGCTCATCTTTCTTTGTCAAATCATTTCTTAAATGTGTAACTAACCCTATCAGTTTATCACCTCTGATTAGATTAGTTATGCCATTATTCCCTTTCCTTTTGAGGATTGTAATACAACTTGAAAGTAAGAATTGAAAATTCAGAAAATAAAACAAGTTGGAAATGCAACAGAGGAGTCAAATAAAATTACTTTTTATTGATTTCAAAAGAAGGATACATGGATACATAGATTACAAACTATAAGGGTGCTTCATAGGACTTGATCCGTTCTTCAATGAGGGCCAGCCTATTCTTCCTCTCCTCAGCAGCTTTGATAAGTGTCTGCGACCTCAACTCGACCTCGTTAAAGCTCGCTGTCTGGGACAGGCGAGCCTTAATTTCAACCAAAGTTGCCCTCTGTGTTAGCTCTTATTGCAGGACTTCGTCATTCTGAGCCTTAAGCTGCTCTAGCAGAGCAATCTCCTCAAGACGCACCGGTTCGGCCTTGGACAAAAGAAGATTAGCTTTCTTGATCATTTCCTTGACCTTTTCAATCTTATCCTCAGCGTCGCAAAGTGCGCTGCTAGAAGCATCTATGGCATCCCCAACTTCTACTTTCCTTATCTCTAAGGATTTCAAGTCGGAAGAAATTACCTTAGCTGCTTCTTGAGCGGCAAGATGAGCTTCATGCATCTGAGCAGCGAGGTGTGCGAGCTGGTTCATTAACTGAGGACTCCAAATCTGAATGGCTAAGACGGCGCCATTCGTCTACATCCCTCTCAAGCCTGTCCACCAGAAGCTCCAATGTGGCAGCTTGGTCATCCCCTCTAAAGTCTCGAATGCTGTCAATACTTCGAGAAAAGACCACCTTCAAAGCAGAAAACGAGGTAGTCGAGCCCTTCAAGACCAAAGTAATGGATCGCTTCAAGCCCTTATAAAAGCTGTCGACTAGCTCAGCCACAAATTCATTCTCAGCTTCAACCACTCTCGGTGAACGAGTAGCCCTGAAGGCAAAACTTTCACCGGTTTCACTGACACAACTGTAGAAAGGATGACAGAAGCACTGGCCAGAGCAATAGGAGGGATCGCCGGTGACCTCGGAGGAGTCCTCATTGAAACCAGTACACTAGCCACGACCGAAGTAGGCTGGTGACTATTTTCGGGAAAGCTGGCTCGACGATCAGGGATGAGGGACTGGTAATTACCTTCAGCTCTGTGGTTCCCAGTATAGGCAGCGTTAGCGAAACCACTGGTATTTCACCTACCGATGTGGTTGGAAGTGAGATTGGTTCCGTAACCACTGTCCCCTCAGCCTCTTTTCTACCGGCCGGCTCAGGTTGATAAGCGGGCAGGTCATGATACAAGGCATCCAACTCAGCAGCATCCGCCGCGGTCGAAGTACTTGCTTCACCCCTGACTCCCTCAGGAAGATTGGCTGGCTCCCTCGAAGTCGATGCACCCAAAGGCGGAACACCTGTGGCAAGACTCTATTTGAGCAAGGTACAATGAATATCAGGGGAAAATTACTCACGAAAGATCAAAATGTTACCAAGAGGTGGTATCGCCTTAACTGCCTTAGCCGCAGTCTCTCTCTGAACTTTCTCGACAGCAGCATCAATCCCCTCAGGCTCCATAGGAAAGTTTTTAGCAGAGTCTACACGGACGGCCGGCTTAACTTCGCTCGCCGAACCTTTGGTGGTCCATCTTATAGAGCTAGAGGCCATAGGGCTTCCTTTTGAGGTCTTAGCACCCGAAGGACCGACATCAGCCGCGTCACCTCCGGATTCTTCTGAGACGACAAAGTAGCTAGCCTCGTCACCTTCTTTATAAGTAAACAGGGGATCATAGTAATCTCCATGTTCTCCTACAGCCTCGGCTCCCGGGTCTCTTGCCGTCTTGGTTCCTGAATCATAGAAGAAACAATGAGCTGTATGAAATATATAAGCATGTGTTGCGAGAACAGAGCTGATCTTACTCAGGTCAGGAACAGCTTTACCAACGATTTGCCTCAGAGCTGACAGCTTAACGACTAATGGAGCAGGAGGAGGAGGCACCGCGGTTGACTCACTCTCTGCAATAACGGTGGGAGTGTAGCGACGAGGCTTCTTCACTACCCTTTCCTGCGAGATCCACCTTGTCGCTTTCGTTTGAAGTGGACGTCGGGATCTTCCTCCTCCACTTCTTCTACCTCTACATGTTCCATGGAGGCCGTGCCTACCCCACCAGGAGCATCTGGTGGAACCCCAACACCCGCGTCTCCCTCAAAACGGGGACTTTCCGCGTCGGAAGCCTCACTATCAGCAGTGGCGACGAATTCCCCGAGGCCTAGCACACGGACCCGCCTGCCCTCGCCTCTCTCGGTGACTTTCCGCTTAAGCCGCTGAGAGATCAATTTCACACCAAATGAGTTAATAGAAAATCCGGTTGGTGTGGAGTTCGAAGCTCGGTACCACTGACAGAACCCCAGAGTTGCCTGAAGATTCGGAGTCCTCAGCGGCATGCACAACGGCGCCTCAGTACAGCCAGCAATGAAGAACCGCCAGGCACGAGCACCATCGATGAGGCTCCCCATGAAGGCCAGGCTGATGTTCGGGTTACCTACATATAGTTGGTCATACCCGAACTGACGAGCAAACCGACTTGAGACATAGGGTTCCAAGTAGCAGGTATCCCTGCTCCTATATACCAGGTGGGATAGCCGGATGCTAACCAGCCATTCGAAGACTCCCCGGCTCAGCGACGTCTGCCCATCTCCTACATCCTTGAATTCTTCACCATAACCTGCATCGCGGATGTAGGGAAAGCACCGAAAAAGACTGTAGACGTCATGCCGACACAGCAATTTGCGAACCGCAGCCACATAAATCTGTGACCACGAACATCCCTCAAACCAACGAAGAAGCGCCATTCGGACACCTTCTGGAGGCTCCTCACCGGCTTGGATAATGGAGGGGCAGTGAAGGGCGAACCATGCCATCAAACAGGTGTATGGCAAACCGATCCTGGGGTTTGGTCCGTCACAAGGCAGGATAGTGCCTTTTCCCTTCTTCGTCGTTGGTGGCCTACAGAAAGCCTCCGTCAATGCACGAAGGCCCCGCTGAATACAGCACACCATTGCCGGGAGAAGTCCAAAGGAACGACCGTGGACTAGACGAACAGCCGGTAATAAGACAGTCGGAAGAATGACGTCGCATGGCACCACGCATCTCTTCAGCCAAATCGATAAAAACCCGGCCAAAATTGCCTTCCGGGACATCGGTCGACGAGCCTGGTGATGGAAACTCCAGAGAATATCACCTTTCTCATAGGGTCCATCATCTTCTTCCACAATCATATCCCCTTGGGAGTGTTCTTTTGCATCCTTCGGAAAATGTCCTCGTCTGCAACCCGGCAGTGAGCTGCTTCAGGAGCATCTTCCAGGTTGGGGAACAAATAACTCCCCCAGCTCTTCGAACTGCATGAAGCCCCTTTATGGCTCCCGTGCATACTCGTGCAAATGTAAAGGTGGCACATCAACTCCTGGTAAGTCTCAAACAAGGCAGGCTCCTGTTTCTCCAAAAGTGCCAACTCCGCCTCGCACGAGAAATATTCTTCATATGGGAGAGATCCCAAGGGCAAAGCAGAGATTTCCCACATCTCGTGCAAAGGCATGCCCAATTCGCCTACAGGGGTGAAGAAAGTCCCTGTAGCTGGACAGTATAACTCAAAGATGGCGTAGAAGTTCGCTACGCTCATCTGGATGCCGTAGCAGGTCGCCCTGACGGCCTCGTAGAGTCTCATTTCTCCAGATCCTCTTCAAAATGGGCCAGGACATATAATGTCAAGTCCCTCCACCAGGCCTTAGGGGAGTGAATCCACCCAGGAGTCCTGAAATCAGTGGCTGGATAATTACCACGAGCCTTAAAGAACTGATTTCCAAAAGTCTGAGCCACCATGGGATTTTCTCCCACTGGGATGTCCGGAAGAACGTTCCCAGGGTGGAGACCCAATATGCAGCGAGGAGGACCCGCCCTTGTATAACTAGGAGACGGAGCTATCAATTTTCCCACGTGAACGGAGTCGGTAGTCCGAGTCACTTGCCACTGCATCTTCCGAGCCCTCGTCACGCATGGGAAGAAAGACAGCAGAAAATGACGCTTGCTAGACGGGAGATAATGCTTCTCGCCATCCAGATTGAAAATCCATTGCCTTTCTCCGGCTAGCAGCTGATGATCGATATCTGGCGCTGCATCTCCGAACATAAAGCCAGACTTCCGATAGATTTTTCGGTCAGAATCCTCAAGGGGAGCAGTAGTTAAGATGCTCCTCATAGTACGCTGATCTCCGGCGTATATAAGGGTATCCCGACCGGGAGCACTCCGCTCACTAAATAGTGAAGCCTGCCCTTGGAACTGCAGGCTAACATTGCCATCCAGCTCTCTGGCTGTTCCAAAGAGACTGTTCAGAGGACCAGAAGTATAGTGCACTGCAGAAACAAGAAGAAACTATGATTAGTTCATTTGTTGAAAGAAAGCTAAAGCAAGAATATAATTTTGCTAAGGCATAGCTTCGCTCTCCGAGCGAAGCTAGCCTAGCATTAGCTTCGCTCAGCTTCGCAACTACAGCTTAGCTCCACACTCTGCACGAGGGCAAAATGCAGAAAATATCCAAGTGTTAGCTTCGTTCTGGAAGCTTCGCCTAGCATTCTATCGCCGAACAGAATGCGAAGAAGCCCTCAAGGACTAACTTCGCCATAAAGGCACTAGTGCCTAAAGTTATTCCAAGGACTTTAAAATCCTTGTCCAGCTACGCTTCTAAGGCTGGCTTCGCATCCCGTTATTCGACAGGATGTGAACCGCCTAAGGGTTAGCTTCGCACAGAAGCTTGGAGAAGAAACCATTCGGTTCCTAAATTTCCAGTTGAGAAATTAAGGGGGATTAAATCCCCTAAAAATTCAGCAAAGAAAATTAAGGGAGTTGAACTCCCTGAGATCACTAGATCACAATGAAGTGTTCTAGATTCATCATGAAATAGCCAGAAATTGGCTTCGAAAAGAGATGAAAATCTCTGAGTAAAAGGGAAAAATCCCTACCCGCAATGGGGCGCTCAATGACTGAGGAGGAGAAGGTCCCTCCATCGCAGAGGTCGCTGCCTCTTTGCCTGCTCGTCTTTTAGGAGCCATGGAAGAACTGAAAAAGTTCTTAAAACATCAAACGAAGAAGAAGGAAGAAAAAGAGATTTGTTTTCTCTGAAAATTCGAAGAGAAGTAATTCTTTCTCTTTCAGCCTAATCAGGCTTTTATAGGCTTAAGACTACCTAAATTTGCCTCATCAAAAGGAGCGCAGGTGGTCGTTTCAAATTAATTTGAAACGGCGCCTAAGCACCTTCCCGAGAAGCGTTGCTTCAGCCCTGTTAAGGGCTAACTCGCTGTGAGTTCAGCGTTGATCTCGCGCAACGCTTGAGTAACTTCACTGAGAAACGTGCCTTAGCTCCGCTAAGAGCACATCTCTAGCTTCGCGAAAATTCCGTGCTAGCTTCGCCAGAAACTTGTTCTGACTTAGTTGGAAGTCTGTCTCCAGCTCGCTGGAAGTTTAGCTCCGCTAAGAGTTTTTATTTCCTCCTAAGGAAAAGACTTACCTAGGCTAGTCTACTCCAGGTGTTCTTGAATCAAAAAGGAAGGGAAACAAAGTAGACAAGCAGAAAATAAACATTTTTATTGATTCAAAAGAGAAGATACATTGATGCTACATCAAGATTGTCTTTCATATAATAGAATCATCCTATCTACTTTCAGGGTGATGAACCATCCCAACTGGACGAGAAAGGTCTTCTTCCTGTACAAGGCCGTAATCCTTCGCTTAATAGCAGATTTTGCCATCAAGAAGCTGAATCTTCTTTGATGAAAATTGGCAAAGGGTGGTTGCCACAGAAAGCTGGATCTTCTTAAACAAAATTGGTAAAGGGAGGATCCGAGACCTTACTGGTGACGTCCGCCTTCCCGAAGTGGATCATCTCGGATAAGCGACTACCAGCCCCTTCCCGAAGTGGATCATCTCGGATAAGCAACTGCCAACCTCTTCTTGGAACGCGCATCAGCTGCTTCAGTACGTTCCTCCTGCTTATGGTCAAAGCTTCAACTTGAAAATCAAGAAGCAGGTTTCTAGTCTCTTTCATCAAGACGAAAGACTGGCGAGCACAATTCGCTGCAATGCAAATTGGAAACAAGTTAGCGTTAAATCAAAAGAAAAATGCAAAGGTGGATTGCTAAGTCAAATTCTTTGAGCGAAGCAATTCATATCCGATCCAGTTGTGCCTTAAAAATGGATTTCAGTTAAGCAAAGGATAGCCTCGCTTGCACAGTGATGATAGACTAGCTCAGCATAAGCCAAGTCCTAGCCTCGCTTATATGGCTGGGCCAGACTAGCCCAGAGGGACGCAGTCTTGACCCCACCTATATGGCAAGACCGGCTCAACCTTAAAAGGACCAAGTCCTAAGCCTTGCCTATATGGCAGATATAACAGGCAGACAGATCAAGGCAGCGACCCTGCATGAAAAGAGCGAGAATGCTAGTTTCGCGAGAAGCTGGAAAATAGGGCTGAAATCCTTTTCTGAAAGTCAGCCAAATGCAAAGACAAGGGAAGTCAATCCCTGTAATAGCTGGTAAAGCTAAGAAAATTAAGGGAGATAAACTCCCTAAAGTCACTAGTCCATTGGTAAAGTCTCTGGATGACCGAGACTCAACAGCTCTTGGCCGGTTAGTGGGCGCCCCACTATTTCAGTCGCCTTTCCTGGGCAACGAGGAGATGTCATGAACAGATTTTTCAGAAAGAGAAAAGTATGTTTCTCTGAAAAGGACTTCAAGTGTCCTATTTATAGGCCTTCATGGCCTGACCACGCCGCTGACGCTTCAAGCATAGGAGCGCGGGAGAAGTTAAAACATTTAATGCTTAGCCTCGAGAAAGGGAATAATCTCCCTCGTTAAATACAAGAGAAGTTATTCTAACTCGAAAAAGGGAGCAATCTCTCTCGTAACTCGCAAGAAAGCGGTTAGCCTTGGGGAAAGGAACGTTGTTCCAATCCCGATTTAAAAACGAAGCTACTCCGGGAGGCTCGAAACGAAGCTATCAAGACGCGAAGCTACCCGAACGCGAAGCTACCCAGAAGCGCGAGGCTACACAGAAGCGGATGCAATTCCGTGGCGAACCTACTCCAGCTTGAAAGTGGGGGCTAAAGGCGAAGTTGAACTCAACCTCAAAGGCGATGTTCATACCCACACACCATCAAAGCAGTTCAAAGTATTTCAAAATCTGAACCATTTCATTACAGATTCACGAAAACTTTGAAGGGGGTCTTGTTGACACTCTAAAAAAGATATGATTCTTGACTGGCCTGAACAATGTCTAACTTGTTGACATCTACAAAAGACAAGTGGCAGACAAGCCGACGACCAGTTCTTCACCCATCTCAAAGGGACGAATCAACAACTTGGACTCTACTGATCCAGTGAAGCAGACAGTAAGCCAAGATCGTCCTTAAAAGCCCATGAGAAGGCCCAAGCAGGCAGGGACACTAAGTTAGCTCAACACTTAGTCTCGCACGAGCCCACGAGATAAGTCTCGCATGAGAAGACCAAAGTTGCTTAGCATCGCAGGAAGCTCCTTCACAGCCTCGCTGCGAGCTAACTTATAGCTTCGCCCGAAAATCCTCAGTTAACTCCGCAGAAAGTTAACTCGCTCGAAGCTCCACGCAGCTGTGCAAAAGGTTGACTGGTAGCTTCGCCACAAGTCTTATCCAGCTCCGCTGAGAGCTTTCTTTTAACTTCGCCAGATGCTTCTCCCAGCTCCGCCATGAGCTCACACAACGACTCCGCTGCGGGTCTTTTATGGTCACCTTTGACCAATCAAATCTCCAGATGAGATCAAATCTAATTGAGATCAAATATTGAGATCAAATTTGACAGTTGCTTACCGTAATCTTTTGACTCTCCCAATCAGGTGAGAATATCAGGGAGATCTTTCAGTTATTTTGGAAAGAATCAAGGGAGTATCCCTCATTTAGCAGAGCGGATCAAAAGATCAGCGCTACTTGCTATTCCTAGCTTCAGAAAGCTGTCTCTAGCCTCGCGGCGAGGCTACTTTTCAGATGTAAAACAGATTGACTCAATCTGTTTTCAGATTTCAGGGCAATTGTACCCCTATTCCTCCTTATAAGTAGCCTACCAGAGGCACACAGAGGAGGAAGAGAGGGAGAGGGGCTGAAAAAGAGGAGAGACAGGCCAAGAAATTAGAGATCTACTCTCTTGCTTCCAAGAGTTCAGAGAATCACTTCTCTAATCCTACAAGGACAAATTCAGGGTGCTAATACCCTAAGATCTTCCTCCGTAGTAAGGAATCTCCGGAACCAGGCGAGAAGGAATTCCCAAGCGGAGGCAGTTCGAGAAGCAGTAAGAAGGCCCTACCAACCCTCTGTTTTCTGATTCCCCGAACCAGGCGAGAAGGGAGTCTTATCAGGCGGTAGTCCGATCGTCTGACCGATCGCATCGTCAAAGGGATAAAGTGATCGCGCGCTGATCAGATTTCTACCGGCACACTTTCTCAGAAATCTCAGAGGAGATCTACCTGTAAATCTTCTTCCTGCAAAGAATTACTTATAATTTCGCTCTCGACCCCTTTTTTGTAAGTTTTCCCCTTTGCAAAATCAATGGAAAACAACGTATAAACGCGGGTCAGAAATGCCCTCACGTATATACGCTAAGCATTAGTACAGGCAAGAATCAGAGTACGGAAGTACAGTGGTAATATACAATCCAACAATAATAACACAAGTAACAGTTATCATAGAGCATGATACAATATCTCAAGGATATAAGATCACTAAGAAGCACAAAGCAGGATGTACAATATGAAATACGGGAAAGTACTCACGAGTAGCAAGATGAGAATCTCCCGAGTCGATCAAGGAGAGGCTGGGAGGAAGAGGGTCCGGACAGGCAACCGCTAATTCATGCTCTGCTGCGCACTCTGATACTACAACAAATCCGCCATGGTCCAGACTCTAGGATCTGGACATAAGAATCCAGGGTGTTAGCAACCCCAGCGAGTACATAGGATAAAGCCAAATGGCGTGCGTAACAGGCACACGTGTACATGATCAGGTGAGGTGGCTCAGGCATACCGGTACAGGCAATGACAAGTAACATAAATGACAGTAAATCCAAGATCAAGTAAATACATGTATATCAATAAATCTGAATCAGAAAACATGCATGGGAAACGGTATAGAGAGCATAGGTACACATAAACATGCGACAAAATATTAAACATGTGATAAATACACTAAACATGCGAAATATAAGTATGGACAAAACTAGTTGTATAAGCTCAGATTATAGATTCACGAGATTGATACGTCAAGGGGATAATCCAAACAAGGAAACCCTTATCTATATACCACATATCCCATGTCGCCATCGTCTGAGTTCGTACAACTTGAGTTGCCCTCAGAATAACAGAACTAGAGTGTGTCTGGAGTAATCATGGTATCACAGAGGTCATATGTTATAAAACAGGGTGTCAACTCAGGGTATAACAATACAACTGGAGAATATACAGGTGCCACATTTTAAGTTATACAATAATAATAATCAGTACCATTTGATATTTTAATCGCCTTCCTACAAGCGCCTCACTTACCTATAGTTCATACTAGAGTTCGCACTCTGTAGAACTTACCTGGGTCTGATATGTGAGTACCAGGACCCGCACAAAGGAGAGAACAAATATCACACGTTCCTAATATTATTACTGTTTGGCTTTTATGTTCTTATGTTATTTTTGTCCCTTTCCCACTGGCGTCCCACAACACCAACAGTTCACGCTGGAGCCCGCACTTCCTGTAGAACTCATCCAAACTCCGATACGCGGGTAACATTATTCGAATAGGGGAGAGACCAAATAACATATGCTCCAGGCGTTATCATCATACAGGTATGTGTGGATGTTAACATATGCACTGAGAATGTTTATCACGCTAACACCAGGCGGCACATGCAGGAGGGAGAAAGTAGCCCCCAGATTCAAGAGGTGGCCCCCACCACGTGTGTGATGTTCCACTTTGCTCCATGTGGCACTTTGCTCTGAGGGTTTATACAGGAGGTTGCACCACAGATTCAAGAAGTGGCCCCCACAGATTCAAGAGGTGGCCCCCACCACGTGTGTGGTGTGAAACTTTACTCTGTGTTGCACTTTGCTCTGTGTGGGGAATGGATTCTAGAGGTGGCCCCCACGGATTCAAGAGGTGGCCCCCACCACGTGTTTTGGTCCTGTGACACTTAGTTCATTCAGGATCCGCCGGACGCTAGCACGATTGTGGGATACATCCTCGTCATCCTGACACCAGGCATGCTCTGTCGGACGCCGGTCTGACTGTGCTATTAACAAGAGTAACAGTGCAGGGGACATGAGTACAGGGGATATAGGAGTTCAGGAGTACAGGAGTACAGATGTCTGGTCACATAATAATCATGAATATGCCAGGTAATACAGGTGTCAGGTATCAGGTGTCAAGTATAACATGTCAAGTACCGGTGTCAGGTATCATGTGTCAAATATAGCATGGCAAGTACCGGGTGTCAGGTATCATGTCTCAATATAGCATGGCAAGTACCGGTGTCAGGTATCACTTGTTAAATATAGCATGGCAAGTACTGGTATCATATATCATGTGTCAAATATAGCATGGCAAGTATCGGTGTTATATATCATGTATCAACTTGTATAGCGGTGTATTATGTAATAAAAGTTACAGTGGCAATTACTAAGCATGTAACGATAATAGCAAAGCATATAGCAACACAGAAAATGTACTCGCCTAAATCCCCGAAAAATGGCGTGAAATCCTGGAACACCAGAAATACACGCACACCGTCAATCCGTATACTAAAAATATACATATATATTTTTAGAGAGAGAAAGAGAAGAGGAGATAGGAAAACTCTTGAGAGAGGATTTAGAGAGAGAATGAGGATAGGAGAGAGAGAGAGTAGAGAGAGGGAGAGAGGAACCGGGATAGAGAGAGATGAGAGAGAGAAGAGAGAGATGAGAGAGAGAGAGAGACTAAGGGGGCAAACCCCCCTTGCCCACGCACTGCCCAGGCCAGAGATGAGAGAGGAAGAGAGAGAGATGAGAGGAGAATAAGGGGGCGCAGCCCCCCTTGCCCACGCACTGCCCAGGCCTCTGGCCTGGGCTGGCCTGCTGCTCCCTGGCTGCAGCCAGGGAGGCGCAGGAAGCTGCGCCGGCCGTCGTGGCCTGCGCAGGCAGGGGTGGCCGCTGGCCACCCCAAAAGAGAGGGAAAGGAGAGGGAGAGAGAGAGAAAGAGAGGGGAAGAGAGAGAGAGAGATCCGAGATAGAAGGGGAGAGAGGGACGGCCTGCTCCTCTCCGCCAGTGGTGGCCAGCACCGCCCTAGCCGCCGGCGTGGCCAGCCAGTGAGAGGGAGAAAGAAAGAGAGAGAGGGAGAAGAGAGAAGGGAGAGAGCTGCCGCCCCCTCCTCCGCCTACGCACAGGGGGCCAGGAGGCCCCTTGGCCGCGCTCAGCCGCCGGCGACGTGCCGGCGGCCGCTCAGCCCCCGGTGGCGCCGGATCTAGGAGGAGAGGGGGGCGGTCGTCGGGCGCCAGCAGAAGAAAGGAAGAAGGATAAAGAAAAGAAAAAGAAAAAAGAAAAAGAAAAATGAATTATGAAAAATGGGGGGAGATTTGTTTATTAAAAGGGAAAAGTGATGGGATGGGGGATGGGACTTGGCAGGTGATGGGATGGGGAGTGGCTGTCAGGGGGTTGACTTTGAAAGAGAAAGGAAAAAGAAATGAAGAAAGAAAATAAAGAGTGAAGGGAAAAAAATAATATTATTTAAATAGGGTAAAAATTGACTGTTTCAGAATCGTTCCGAAAAATTCTCAAAAATAGAAAATATTATTTTAAGATGCTCGGTGAAATCGGATTCGAGAAATTCAATCTGGTTTTCAAATTAAAAATCTTGGAATCTTCCGGCTGTACTGGTCGACACCAAAACTGGTGGATTTTCGATAAATTCTGAAAATCTCAAAAAATGCTTTTAGTTAGAAAATATGATTTAAGAAATAATGTGAAAGTCGTTTCTAAAAATTCAACTCCATTTGAAACTAAAAATCCGAAAAATGGTCAGCGATGTTGGTCGACACCAGTTTTGAGGATTTTGCAAATAATTCTGAAAAATTACAGAAAATCATGAAAAATCTAAAATATTAGAAAACGATGTTTGAAACTGAATGGTCAAATCGGACTGCCAGAAAGGCAAAATCGAGTAATGCACTAGGATCGGGCCCTTGTTCAGACTAGGGCTGACTCCGAGTCCACGAATCCGGATCCAATACAAAACAATCACACCAATAATTATAAAACAAAAACAAATATAAAACTAAATCAAAGAATTATGATAGAAGAATAGAATATGTATCTAAGTACATATTCTAGGAACGGGGTGTTACATTCCATCCACCTTACAAAATTTCGTCCTCAAAATTTCGATAAGGGGAAGATGAACACAGAAAGGATAGGAACGAGGATTATACCAATCAAGATATGAGTACTGAGGGTAATTCCCACAAATTGACTGATAAACTCAAGACTGAGACGTTTCTGCACTTCTGCCGTATATATCCTCTGACGGTACCATAATAATACTGACCTGATGTCTCTTTCGGACTGCGAAGCAAAACTGATGAAATCCTAGAAATCCATAGTGTTGAAATCCATAATATAATATAAAGCCCCGCATGACATGAAGTTGTTCTTGACAAAGAGTCTGTAGTAGAATTACCGATGCTGCATACATACTACTTCTCCAAGAATAAACCAGAATACTGAAGATAAAGAAAACCATGATAATACTGAGCATAAGTAAAGAAGACCGATAATCAAGGATTTCTGAGTACGGGCATTGTAATCTCTGAAAGACATAGCCAAGAATATAGAATAACCATGGAGAATTCTGAAGACTGACTTCTGAATGATAACCTGACTGCAGATGAAACATGTGGAAGATACCTGGGCCCTGCAAGATTGGCCAAGTGGATCGTTCATAGGGGATCATGGTGATAGCTTAGATATAGCGAGAAAACCTTTTCGTCGGATTCATGAAAACACGCTAGGCGGAGAAATCCGAGGAACGGGCTAGAGTGCCAAGCACTGAAGGAACTAGCCACGGACGAAGCCAAGCCTAGGTGAGGCCATCGCGTAACACAGCTCAGGCGTTAAGCATTAAGGTGTGCAGCGGAGCTAACGCTCTGCGAGGCTCGCACTTGGCGGAGCTCACGCGGCGAAGCCAGCGCGTAATACAACGCTAAATGCTAAGCACTAGGTGCAGCGAAGCCAACGCCTGGTTAGGTTCACGGGTGACTAGAACACAACCCTCGCTTGGCGAGGCTAGCGGAGCCTTTGGTCCATTAAATATATAAAGACCGCCAGGAGTTGTGGCTCTGAGAACATGGTCAAGAATCATAATAATCGAAGCGAGCCCCGAGTGTTGTCCTCTGAATAATAACCTGACTACAGATCAGTTCTGAGAATACCCGAGTTCCATGAACATAGTAGAAAAAATCCTGAT
The DNA here is from genome assembly GCA_038442645.1 of Agave tequilana. Taxonomy (NCBI): domain Eukaryota; kingdom Viridiplantae; phylum Streptophyta; class Magnoliopsida; order Asparagales; family Asparagaceae; genus Agave; species Agave tequilana. The sequence goes on from JAVJIF010001825.1 coordinate 169,582, forward strand.
CACTGCTGGATAGAAATATCATAACTCTGTCTGACAGAAGTCCTGAATCTGGAATACTGTTTCATACCGACACTCCTCATGTAATGATACAGTCTATCTGATTATATAAGTGATGACTACTCCATTTGCTGTACTGATTCCCCGTAATGTATCCATAAATACAAGAATAGAATGTGAGGCCGAAGAACCATCCAATATAAGACAAGGCGATGTACTAGAGTCAAAGAACGCCAGAACAAATGATAGCACCACAATCTGTCTCGCTGCTACCCTACCAGTCTATCCATATCTTGAGTGGTATAAGGATGACAGGAACGGGAAATGAAAAAAGGATGGAAAAATTCAAGAATCAAGGGAAGGACGATCAAGAGGGAATAGATAACTTATACTTGTAGTTGGATTGTATACCACGACTCATGCATTCAGTTGTAAATTTCTTTTACCATTAATTTGCCAACTGGTTGTACTGAAGATGTGAGAGCCTAGGCCTGATAACCCTGTAACACCCCGATCCGACGGGTACGGAGACGTTACTGCGACGTATAAACGCGGTCAGAAATGCCCTCACGTATATACGCTAAGCATTAGTACAGGTAAGAATCAGAGTATAGAAGCACAATGGTAATATACAATCCAGCAATAATAACACAAGTATACAGTATCATAGAGCATGATACAATATCTCAAGGATATAAGATCACTAAGAAGCACAAAAGTAGGATGTACAATATGAAATACGGGAAAGTACTCACGAGTAGCAAGATGAGAATCTCGCGAGCCGAAAGGGGAGGCTGGGAGGAAGAGGGTCCAGACAGGCAATCGCTAATCCATGCTCTACCGCGCACTCTGATCTACTACAACAGAGCCGCTATGGTCAGCTCTAGGATCTGGACATGAGAATCTAGGGTGTTAGCAAACCCAGCGAGTAATAGGATAAAGCCAAATGGCGTGCGTAACAGGCACACGTGTACATGATCAGGTGAGGTGGCTCAGGCATACAGGGTACATGCAATGACAAGTATACATAAATGACAGTAAATCTAAGATCAAGTAAATAATGTATATCAATAAATCTGAATCAGAAAACATGCATGAAAACGGTATAGAGAGCAGAGGTACACATAAACATGCGACAAATATATAAAAATGTGATAAATACACTAAACATGCGATAAAATATAAGTATGGAAAAAACTAGTTGTATAAGCTCAGATTATGGATTCACGAGATTGATACGTCAAGGGGATAATCCAAACAAGGAAACCCTTATCTATATACCAATATCCCATGTCGCCATCGTCTGAGTTCGTACAAACTTGAGTGCCCTCAGAAAACAGAACTAGAGTAGTTGTCTGGAGTAATCATGGTATCACAGAGGTCATATGTTATAAAACAGGGTGTACCAGGACCGTTTGATATTTTAAGTTATTCAATAATAATAATCAGTACCGTTTGATATTTAATCGCCTCCCTACCAGCGCCTCACATCACTATAGTCCATACTAGAGTTCGTACTCTGTAGAACTTACCCGGGTCTGATATATGAGTACCAGGACCCGAACAAAGGAGAGACCAAATATCACACGTTCCTAATATTATTACTGTTTGGTTGTTATGTTCTTATGTTATTCTTGTCCCTTTCCTACCGGCGTCCCACAACACCGACAGTTCACGCTGGAGCCCGCACTTCCAGTAGAACTCATCCAAACTCCGATACGCGGGTAACATTATTCGAATAGGGGAGAGACCAAATAACATATGCTCCAGACGTTATCATCATACAGGTATGTGTGGATGTTAATATGCACTGAGAATGTTTATCACGCTAACACCAGGCGACACAGGCAGGAGGGAGAAAGTAGCCCTACAGATTCAAGAGGTGGCCGCCACCACGTGTGTGGTGTGGCACTTTGCTCCATGTGACACTTTGTCTGAGGGTTTATACAGGAGGTAGC